>JAUPFP010000007.1:2728301-3115801 GCA_036925085.1 Brachycybe producta | reverse complement strand
TCTAAGCTCCCATCATCTTGCAGCACAGATCCTAAATATTTGAAGTCATGCACCTGCTGCATTAAACTGTCCCCAAGTCTAATCCCCTCATTCAACTGTTCTTTCCCATCCCAATGAAATTTCATGTACTCTGTTTTTGCCCTACTTATTTTCAACCCCTTTGATTCCAAGGCATTCCTAGTCTCCTCTAACCTTATCTCGAGTTCCAATTTGGATTCCCCAACTAAGACTATGTCATCTGCAAACAGCATACACCAGGGGACCTCCTGCCTCACCCCTGCCAGTAACTCATCCAGGACCAAAATAAATAGATATGGACTAAGTGCTGAGCCCTGGTGCACACCAATCCTAACACGAAAACTGTCAGAGAACCCCCAGGCAGTCTTAACGCTTGTCCGTGCATCCCTATACATGTCCCTCACCATATCTATATAACTCTCACCCACCCCCTTCTTCTGTAAGACCTCCCACAATAACGTCCGTGGTACTCTGTCATAGGCTTTCTCTAGATCTATAAATACCATGTGTAACTCTTTCTTGGCAGCCCGAAACTTCTCAATAACTTGCCTTACGGCAAAAATGGGGTGCATTGTGGATTTTCCTGGCATAAACCCAAACTGACTTCCCCCAATTGCAGTTTTACCCCGTAGTCGACCTTCAATTACTCTCTCCCAAAGCTTCATCGTATGACTCATCAATTTAATACCTCTATAGTTCCCACATTCCTGAACATCACCCTTCCCTTTGAAAATAGGCACTAACCAGCTGTCCCGCCATGCACCTGGCATTCTATCCCCCATAGCCAATCTATTGAATAACTTTGTGAGCCAGGAAATGGCAACATTCCCCAAGACCTTCCACACCTCTACTGGTATCCCATCTGGCCCTAAAGCCTTCCCTAGCTTCATTTTTCGCAATGCCTGAACAATTTCCTCAGCCCTAACCTGCTCCACTTCTTCTCTATCATTATTTCTTCCAGTGAAAGGCTCCTGCTCTACCCCCTCATTCATAAGCTTACTAAAATATTCCCCCCACCTGTTCCGTACTGGCTCCCTACCCCACAATACTTTGCCCCCATTATCCTTAACACTCACCACCTTTTCAATATCTCTGCCTTTATTCTCCCGAGCCCTAGCTATTCTATATACTGCCATTTCTCCTGCTCTGGTACCTAACTTGGCATACATGTCCGCATATTTCTTATGCTTTGCTATGGCTACCTGCTGTTTGGCCTCTATCTTGGCATGCTTGTATTCTACCTGGGCCTCCCTGCTTCCATCGTGCCACCAAGTCTTGAAAGCATCTTTCTTCTTTTTAACTGCCATCTGTACCTCCTCATCCCACCACCAAGTTTCTCTGTCTAATCGAGACCCCCCTACTCGTACTGTCCCTAGTACCTCGTTTCCACAATCACGGATCTGTTGTGCTACCCTTGTCCACAGCTCTCCTGCAGTGCCATCTAAATCCCATGCTATCTTACCTGCCATTTTCTTAAACTCTTCCACCTTGTCTGGTAATGCCCACCACCTAATTGCTGTCTCTCCTCTATGTCTGACCACCTGTTTTGCACCCCTAGGTTTTAGGTCTAACACTACTAGCCTATGTTGTCCCGCTAGGTTTTCACTCGGTATCACTTTACAATCCTTGCACTCGTTTCTATCCTCACTCCGAATCATGAAGAGATCAATCTGGGATTCTCCTGCCCTGCTCTTAAAAGTAGTCAAATGTTCCTCTCGCTTCTGGAATAGTGTTTGCTAAAATTAACTTATGTGCCACTGCTGCCTCCAGGATACTCTCCCCTGCTTTATTTCGCTCTCCATAGCCCCACCCACCATGTACCTCTTCATACCCTTCCCTACCTCTACCTACATGTCCGTTAAAGTCCCCACCAATTATGACCCGTTCCTTCCTACTCAGGCCCAACATTAGGTCATCAAACTGTTCCCAGAATTCTAGCTTCCTGGCTGTATCTAATCCAACTTGGGGGCCATATGCACTAACTACGTTTATAACAATGCCACCCCAAACTACCTTTACTACTAACAGCCTACTATTTATCCGCCTAACCTCAACCAGACTATGTCTGAGTTCCTGATCTAGGACAATTCCCACTCCATTTCTACCCTCCTCACTACTTGCATAAATTAATTTATACCCATCCCCAATGTCCCTGGATTTATCCCCTTTCCATCTTGTCTCCTGCAGACATGCAACATTTACCCTCCTAGCCTTTAGAACACTAGATAACTCCCTAGTCTTCCCTGTCAAACTCCCTATATTCCAGGTGCCAAACCTAAGTTTAGTACCTCCACTTCTACCACTACTTCCAAGACCTCCTTGTTGTTGATGCTGGACTCGCTTCTTTAGCCCCACCCGTCCACTGTGGGGTAGCCCTTGCCAATTTGTCACAGCCACCGGGCGTTGCAGCTGCGCGTCGCTTATGGCGGGGGACGCCCTAGCCATATTCGGAAAACTATTTCGAACCAACATCATATGTTTTGGCAAATCTTTACAACCGGCTGCCAACCTGACGTCGACCCTCCACTTTTGCACCCGGGCTGGGGGACCGGCAATGGCGTGGTTTGGTTTTGGTCTGCCCTGAGTATTTTATGCCCTCAGTACCCTCCATATCTGGCGGGCATTCCCCTATCCGCCACCTGGGGAGGCACCCGATAGGGGACCAACTACCCCCACGGGCTGATGAACTATTATAATTATATATTGAGGAAAAATTCCATTCCTATCTCTCTCTCTGATTGTTTGTTTCCTTTTGTTTTCTTTTCACTCTTTCAATTTGAATTGTATTGAGAAAGAGAGAGAGAGAGAGAGAGAGAGAGAGAGAGAGAGAGAGAAAGTGAGTCACATTAATATTATGCGACACAGGTTATGAAAAATTGTGTTAAAATAAATTAAAGGTCACGAACTTACTAGCCGAAACAATAGTCATCAACTAGTATTTCATCCTTATTTCATTATTAATTATTAAAGTATTTTATTAAAATATTATTGATATATACCTGCCTCATCGTGAGAAGAAGCTTGTGACGTCAGAGGGGGAAGTTGATAGGTTAGGATTGTGTCAATATCAACCGGAATGTTTCTCAATTTGTGGCCCAAGTGCCAATTGTGAAGTAATCATCATCATCATCATTAGAGCAACTGCAATTATGCTTTTTCTAATCAGAAACGCCTGGTTAGAGAGGCTAGATGTCTAGTTACTATCAGTTGTCAACTAGAGTTCTAGCCTCTAACTTTTTTTAATCTAAACGAGATTGTCACTTCACAATTGGCACTTGGGCCACATATTGAGAAACATTCCGGTTGATATTGCATCAAAATTCGAGCCCTACACGTAAAATATCACATAATCCTAGATATACATACATACATAATCCATAATCCCTTCTGACGTCACAAGTTTCTTCTTATGATGAGGCAGGTAGACAGCAGATAATTTTTTATATTCAAACGACATGAAAAATTGGCTATTTTTTTAAAACTTTCATAAATGTTTTCAAGATGGCCGACGTTAATTTGTCCGGAAAACAAAACAAAATATTTAACAAATTAGAATATAAAGATGTATTTGTTATAAATATTTTCATAATATTTTTAAAAATTAAACTTTTATTATTCCATCAAACCAAAAAAAACGTGCAAAATTTGATTATTTCTGAAAAATTTATTGAAAAGTTTATTTTGAAAGATAGCAACGTGAACTTTTTTTAAAGATGATTCAAGCTACCTTTCTAGTTTCTAACACTTTCAATTTATCTTTAGTGTTGTTCTTCTGAAACTTAGAATAAGCAACCAAGAGTTTGAAAATCAGCTTGCTCCTAAAAAAAACATCACGTAATACAATTACTAGTCTAGTTTTTAACTAGTTTGCGTTTAAGTGTTATACAGTATAACTTGAACAGCGTTTGCAAATTTACAGAATATTTTACTTATGAACCCAACCCGCACATGTTCCTCCCATACTCCCCCTTGCCAAAAAAACAAGAATTGAATTTCATTGAAATGTCAAGATGGAAATCATATCATATACAAGCGCGCATGCGCACACACAAGCATACAAGCCACCTGTCTCATTCAGAGTGTTCAACCACACGTTTCAACTGTGCCACTAAGGTCCTCTCAGTCTGAGGACACACAAAAACACACATACAGCGAAGTGCAATTAATGAAAGACTCAAGACCAAAGTAACACTTGAATAGCAACTTAGAACGAACTAATAGCCTTCACACAAACCACTTTGTAGCGCCACAAGTGGTTGTTTTTAGCAGATCATTCATTAAATAGTGTTCAGACGAGCCACCAAAGTTAGCCATACCACAAATGGCGACCATCATTAGTGACGACCAAGGGTTATTATACCAGTGGCCCGCACTAACAGCAGGCCATTTTTTAATGGTGGTGAAGAAAGTAACGCCACAAAGTGGCCCGTATTAAACGCTTTACAATAAGATTCCAACATAGAAAAACCTCTCCCGTTTAAGGATAATTATGATCAATAAAAAACCGGGTTTTTCTATGTTTTAAATCCTATTTAAATATGAAATTTACTTTTATTGAACTAGGGCCAACGTAATTATCTCTCTCTCTCTCTCGTTTCTAATGTCTTGTGATTATGAACCATTTCATTAGAACCATTCAATAAACATTTTTAGGGCTCGGACTTTTATGCAATATAAACCAACAGTTTCTCAACTGAAGTGATCATCAGCAACTGCAATGCATGCTTTTTTTTCTAATCAAAAGGGCTGGCTAGAGGGCTAGATGTCTGGTTAAGTATATCAGTTGTCAACTAGAGTTCTAGCCTCTAACCAGTGCTTTTTTTTATTAAAAAAAAGCATAATTGTTGGTTTATCTAAATGGGAGATTGATACTTTTATAATTGGCTCTTGGGCCACAAGATTGATAAACATTTGCATCATGATATTAATATATTATTGCATAAAAATCCGAGCCCTAATTATTATTATTGCAACTTAATAAAGTAACACGTTTTTTCCCATGTACCCCCTCCCCCCCCTCTCAAACAATACATTTTATTTCTTGGCAATTTCATTTGTATAATACTTACATCCATATATACCATACACACACCACCTGATTACAATTAAATTTACATAAACAGAATAATAAATAACTGTGTGATGACAGATAATGATGATTCATTAACAAAATTGTTACCTTCTTGTTCTATATACCAGGGTTGCCAGACTCGAGGAGGGCCGCCGCCAACAACAACAGGATGTTGGGTCATCATATACTCCATTTGGTCCTTCATTTGATAATATAATCAAAACGAACTTAAAATAACATCATCATCACCACCACTACTACTACTACTGGTTACCACCTCCAACATTAACAACAATAACAAACCCGGATTTCATGGAAAGTTTCCGAAGAAGCAAAAGTGAAACATTCAAATTTCACAGTTTACCAAATTCAAAACAAGAAAACACAATAAAAAACACACAGCAACAACAACAACAACAAAAATCCTCAAAAAAACGTTTTTTTTGATGATGCAAAAATTAAAAAAAAAAAATCCTTATTCAAATTTTTTTTATGTTTTTATCCCAGATGAAAAATTAAAAAGTTTTTATTTGAAAACTACTAGTAAAAAATCAAAGAGTCGCGACTTTAAATCTGCTGCTGTTTTTTTTTTAAAAAAAACAAGGTATGAAACAAATATCATAAAAATATATTATTATTCTAGAAAAGTATTTCTCTCTCTCTCTCTCTTGTTATTATTATGAGAAAGCAAGAGATGAACGGCTGATGACTGAAAGATTTTTCCTATAAACTGACTCTCTCTGAAGACTGAAACCCTGAATGGAGTCAAGATACTATTAAGAAAAAGCCACGCCTTCAAAAGCAAAATCATCATCCAATAGAAAAAGAGTCTCTCTTAAAATGACTAGACCACGGTTTTAAAAAAAATATATTATAATTCCACATAAGGAAGAGGAGGAGGAGGAGGAGGAGAGAAATAAACCTCCCCCCTCAAGCAAAGAATAAAAAACACACTAGAACACATTAGCATAGTAGTAGATATAATAGTAGTTCTAGTATAATTTCAAAACGACAGGTAACCCAAAAAAAAAAAACATAATCAACAGAAAGAAGTGGATAGTTGGAAAAAGGGGGGGGGAGGTGCGGTGTGGATGGCGCCAAACGAAGGATCATCAAAAAGTTCCTAACCAAAAGAATATCCCATCCACACACATATAGAAAGTAAACGTAAGATTGAGGGTTTTTTATGAAAGAAAAAAAAAAGAAGCAAATTTTAAAAGAAATCTAAAGTTTATTAATAATAATAAAATACTAGTGGGGTAACCCGTCATAAATGACGGGAGCGAAATTCACAGGCAATTGTGCCCAGCAATAGAATTTCTTTTCCTCCGCCCTTCTACAGATTAACTAATTCCACAGATTTGACAGTAACATATACATAGTAAATGCATGTCAATGGAGGTAAGATTTTGAAGTAATTAAGCGTACGTAAATGGCGTCCAATACTATAAGCATGCACAGTGATTAGAAGCCATAATGGTTCACCTATATAATGCAAACAAAACCACAGCCCCTACTTCATTTTTTCCTGCATTACGTTCATTGGCGGTATCCTTTTCGGTCGACAAGCCTGAGGGATTGGATTGGAGGCTAACAGTGACGTCAATAAAAAGTAATAGGGAGCGGTGAATGAAAGAGCTACCCAAAAAATATAACCCTTTCTCCCTAACCTAACCCCTATCCTAACCAAACCAAACCGAACCTAACTATTTCGCTCCTCACCGCTCCCTATTACTTTTTATTGACATCACTGTTTAGCCTCCAATCCAATCCCTGAGGCTTGTCGACCGAAATAATTTCAACCGAAAAGGAACACACCCGTTCATTTTTTTTTAATGAAAGCGTATGGAGGCGGGGAATTATTACGTTTTTTTATGACTTTTTCGAATTTTTCCGTGATTTGCCACTAGTATTTTTCAGGCAATCAGTTTGCAACCATTAAATTGGTACTGGTATGTATACATTGTGTCGCAAGTTTGTTTTTGTATAGACACAATAGAAGTCCCTATACGCCTAATAATATAGTGGATTCCTACCAAAAAAAAAAGTAAAAATAAATTATAAAAATAATAAAAAGTAACCAAAAAAAAAAAATGATTTCAAATACTTGTGTATCGTAGTATCATCGATAGATGTTAGGAATTTAAACAAAAAAAATGGCAGCCAACAGCTGGTATTTAAAAATGAAATTCCCATATTCCCCCTCCCTAACACCTGTCACATCATAACCTCTCTCTTTTACCCTGTTGTTTGACTCAAAATGGAACGCATGGACCGACCCCCTCTCTCCTCCCCCCCCCCCCCCCAATGGTCCTTCTCTGAACTTCGTCTTCTCTCCCCTTTTTCCAAAACACCTCAAGAGATAAAAGATGAATTCATGAACCCAACCCAGAAAAAAAGCAAACCCCCCCCCCCCCCCCTAAAAGTATACTCCTACTAAAAGTAACATGAAAACAGGTACAATCCCAGAATACATCACAGTACACACTCACTCTCTCTGAACGTGTATACTAGAAAAATGTTTGAATGGTGGGCGCATCATCATCATCATGATGATGAAAATGCAAAATAAAGATAGGGATGAGGTCAAAGGGGGAGAGGAGGAGGAGGGAGGGTAGAAGTAGAAATACAAGAAAATACGAAACTTCCAAGAGAGAAAGAGAGAGAGAGAGAGAGAGAGAAACGTAGAAAGAAATATTAGTAGTATTTGGGGGAGGGTCAGGTGAATTTTAAAATTGCAATTGAATACTTGAATCACCTGAAACCTGTAGAGTAAGAAGAACATTCAAAAGCCAAACACATGCTACATAGCCTCCACCCACCACCTCTTCTTCACCCCTCACAAACACATTAAAGTCCACCCCACCACCCCCTCTACAAATCCACACACTGTCCCTTGCAACCTAAACTACACCCCTGGATTTTAAAAATGATTTACATTTTTTAACAACAGCTGTTCTGTTCTCTCTCTCTCTCCCCCTCCCCAAATAACATTCATTCAATGACTTCTTTGCCAGGTTGTCATCTTATTTCTCATTTCTTTTACAGGCGATTTACAGATGTTACAGTAGATGTCATAGGACAGGAGACCCGCAATGGTCCTAATGTGGAATCTGCAAGCAACCCAATGATATGATAAACCTGCTCAGAGGACAGGCAGTTAGAAATCAGGGAGAACTTCAGTTGGCGCCGCCCTTGTTATGACGAACGCAACTTCTAATTGGTTGGTTATGTAGTCTGACCGTCGCATGCTCCGCCCTTTTCAACGTCGAACCACAAAACCAATTAGAAGTTGCCGGTCGTCATAAAAGGCGCGGAGCCAACTGAAGTTCTCCCCGATTTCTAACTGCCTGTGCTCAGAGGCATGTTTATTTCTGCACTTGTGGTCAAAACATCCCGTAACCAAAGCAGTTTTGTCTGCACCGGGTTCATAATTTGCATGAGAACAAAAAACAATGGTTAAGATCAGACGACGACGTCCAGCTTTTGCAGACTGAAGGTATATAAGTTGCTTCACCGTAAGATGAAGCTTGTGACGTCAGAAGAGTAGACAAAAAATGTATGCCATTATGTCTCCATAATTTTCTTAAAATTTATTGTCAACCCATCTGACGTCACGAGCTTTATATTACGGTGAGGCAATTATAGTCATCATACTCCACATGTCTGCCATTTTGTTTGTCTGTACAATGAAGCGCTGTATTTTAAACCATAAACCTAAAAATAATGGTTTTTTTCAGCAGATCTAAAATTGGTCAATGGGTTCAACCAAATGTTTCGAATGGGCAATTAGAAATTGGGACAAACAGAAGTTGGCTCCGACCTTTTTATGACGACCGGCAACGTCTAATTGGTTTTGTGGTTCGACGTTGAAAAGGGCGGCGCATGTGACGTCAGACTACATAACCAACCAATTAGAAGTTGCCGGTCGTCATAAAAAGGGCGGAACCAACTTCTGTTTGTCCCGATTTCTACTTGCCTGTATGTTTCGACCACAAGTGCAGAAAAAAAGTCTCAGACTCAGTTAAAGCAGATCATTTATTTTATTCATGTAGCGTTAGATGGCGCCACTAGCCCTCCCATAGAAATAAGACACCCTTCAACTATGACTCACTTTCCTTTTTTTTTTTACACATGGCAAACTTTTAAGAGCTAAAAGGCTGCATTCTATTTCAACTAATTGGCAACGAGTGTAGTTTGCCGCCAATGGAGGTTGCAGGCGCCATCTACCTTGCATTTACACAAGTATTTTTTTCTATGGAGACCCTTAAACATTCAGAAAAATGAGTTTGTGATGTCATCAAGATGCTGCGAGTATCACAGCTTGCGACAGAAAATAATGCCACAGTCACTAGGCTGGTTTCCCAGCCGCTGGTTGCTGCTGGCTGGTTGTAGTGCTCTAGCAGCATAGTCTGAAGTGCTACTAGCAGCTGCTTTCTCCAGCGGGCTAGTGATTTTAACAGCAGCTGGTGAAGTTGGACATGTCCAACTTTAGCAGCTACCAGCTGGTCATGTGACTCCCTTCCTGCTGCTGCCATCTAGCGTTAACTTTTTGTTGCTAGTAGTGGCACTAGTGGGTAGTTGAAACTCCACTGCTTGGGTTGGTGGTTGTTAGAGTTTGCGTTTTTGCAAGACGGTGATTGGATGACTTGCACTGCTAATACCAGCAGTGACTGGACAAGTGTGAACCCAAAGCAGCTGCTGCTTGCTGTTGCTTCTAATAGCCAGCAGCAACCAGCGGCTTGTAAACCAGCCTAGTGTGACTGCGCCATAAGGGAAGAAATTGGACGATCACCCTGCTCCTTAATAAGGAGTCCTTATGATCAGAGAGAAGCAAATAAAGGAAGGAGAGAGAGAAAAAAAATTAATGATAAGGTCATACAACAAACCAGAAATGACAGTAGTTGCCAAGGTTAAACTTGTAAAAACTGTTTTCTTTTGAAAATAAAAGAAAAACTTCCACATAATAAACATTGAAAGACTTTCATAAAAACAAAGTTTTCATAATTTCATAAGAAAAACAACCCCCCTCCCTCCCCCACCCGCTCCACCAAAACATATTACTCACAGAACATGTCAGAAAAATGCAAACATTCATTTACTCTGAATCAACCCAGAATCAGTCCAATGACGTCACAAAGTACCATATGCGATTATGAACAATAATATGCATATGACGTCATCTAAATAACTTACGTATACGCAAGTTAACTGATGCTGTCAGTAAGCATATCAAAACAGGTTTCACTGAATACGCGCCAAACTGAATAACAGGTGTTTTTTGGCGTTTGTTTAATTTGGCGCTTACTCACTCGGCCTCGTCCCCACAGTACTGAAGACAAAAGCAGTCTTGTATAATGGGGGAAGGGAGAAAGGAGAGAAGGAAACAAACGGTGGCCATCTTCAAAGGCAAAGGTCAAGTGGAATAGATGACCACCACAGAAATCCTTTCTCACTCAGGAAATCATTCATCACTTTAAAACCGACCTCCCCCTCTTCTCTTTTCTGGTTTCTCAAATATGTAGAACAAGTGAAACGTAATCAGAAAAAAAAGAAAGGAAAGGGAAGAAAAATCTGATAGAAATGGCCCCACCCCCCTCCTCCTCCTCTTTACTGGTCACTACTACCGACATGAATGACCACTCGCGTGTTTATCCTCACGAATGCACCCCTCTCCTAAAGAGCATGGGAAGGGAAAAAGAGCCTTTAACCCCTGTTTTACCTCACTTCACCCCCCCCCCCCCCCTCAATCCCCTTCCGAACTGCAACAGGTGTTAAACGTGAGATTCTTGTACTATTGTAATTCATTCCTGATGATGAGGCCTCTCTTTTCTAAAGAGAGGCCTCTTCTCCCTGATTTCTAGCCACAACTTTAAAACACCCCCCTTGGTCCATCTTGTAACGGTTTTCTTTTATTTATAAGCACCCCCTCCCTCCCATTACCCCCCAACTATTTCTAATTTTTTTCTTCATTTAAATGATGGGACAGGGGTTTTTATTTATTAAAATGATTCATAAAATAATTATTGATTATATTATCAACAGGGGTCGGATTTTTATGCAATATCAAGCATATGTTTATCAGTTTTGTGTGTCCCAAGAGCCAATTATGAAGTAACAATCCCCCCATTTAGATCACCTGTTTTTTTCTTTCCAATCAAAAACAAATGGTTAGAGGCTAGAACCATACATTAGCCTCTAATCATCAGCCTTTTTGATTAGAATTAAGCATAATTGTTAGTTGCTCTTTATAATGATGATTACTTCACAATTATGGCACATTTTTGCTTGATATTGCATAAAAATCCGAGCTCTAATTATTAATTTACGACTATTTTAGATATTTATCTTTCAAAATTGGCCGATTTGAAGCACAAAAAAAACATTTAAAGTTTGCTAGCAGTTTTTTTTTATTATAGAACTAACTTTCTGAAGAAAAAAAAAACTTAAGGCCAAAATTATTTCCATCTCGTAAGGATTTTACATAGTTGAAACCAAAAGGGTTGAAATACATTATTATAAATGGCACACTCATTTGCCTGTGGGTTGAATACGATGAAATATAAATGAAGAAAGGAAAGGAGGGAGGGCAGAGGACCCCCCCCCCCCCTCCAATACAAACTACCACTTTTTCGTCCCCTCAACTCAAGTCGTTTGCGTCACAAGTTGTTCCATATCTCTAAGAATTGTGTGCACAATAAATAACTACAGAGGCCCTTTTGAGTAACTGTGTGATGTGATAAGTTTGGCATTGAAAAAGATAAAAACTAAAAAAAAAAAGTGCGAAGACGGCAAACCGAGAGAGAGACCGCCTGGCTACAACAAACTTCCTTTTTTTTCTCCTTAAAAATGAATAAATAATATCTTTTTTTTTTTAAAGGTGACTTTGCACACAGTTAGTTAAGTTTGTATGAGAAATAGAAAGAACTTTTTTGTTTTTTTTCTTTCTTTCTTGGCACATTTTTCAAAACTTACTACATACAGGTCTAATATATCGGATGTTTTAAACTCGTCGTCTTCTTCTCCACCCCTCTTTTTAACCCTCTAAATAGGACTATATATATTGAAACAACGCAACAAACATTTTTCTAAGAATCCCTGTTTTTATCCTTGTCTGAAATCTCTACTGTTTTTTTCTTTCTTCACTTTAAGAGACTTTCTTTTTACTTAAAGAGAGAGAGAGAGAGAGAGAGAGAGAGAGGTGTATGAGTTTTTTTTTGTGTTTGTTTCAGTTCCGGGAATCGTACCCAATAGATCCGTTGTTATGATGGTTTTATAAACAGCTGATTTTTTTTTTTGAATTCTGATTATTCTGTTTTTTTTTTTTTTTTTTCAGGATGAAAATTATCAGAAACTATAGAAAAGGGTAGCTGAATCACTTAAGAGAATAATTTCTTCATGTTGATTATCTTTTAAAATAATGTTAATGGCTTATCTACAAAAAAAAAGCTATCCATTCTAGTTTTTAAGACACATTAAATTTTTTTTTTTTCATTTTGAAAATGAAAGACAGAATAATCTAAGTTTATGGAGCAATTTACACCACTTTAAAACCATCTTTATTTCATCCTTGGTTTCAATATTTTTCATCATTGTTGAGATCCTGAATTGAATTGATAACCAGTAGTTCAAGCCACAACAACCCCAGGCTGGTTACCTTTTTCCAATACTGAAGTCAGCCTGGGGCCCAGTACTGGAAAAAAGATGACCAGCCTATTGTTCAGTATTGGAAAAAGGTAACCAGGCTGGATACCTTTTTCCAGTACTGAACCCCATACTGGTCATCTTTTTCCAGTCCTCAACTACAGGCTCGTTACCTTTTTACAGTATTGAACCCCAGCCTGGTTATATTTTCCAGTACTGAACCCTAGGCTGGATATTTTTTTCCAATATTGAAATATCGTTTTACCCTCCTCCACCCACTAAAAATAATGATGAACAATGTAAGGAGGACCCAAAGAGAGAGAGCCAACCACAAACTTAAAAAAAAAACCTTCATAAGTGACCTTGAAGAAAGAAAATTACCCGAAATGTTTTTTTGTTTGTTAAAGTTTCCTAAATTTCAGTCATTTTGCTTGAAATAGGATTTAATGAAATATAAAATGTTCTATTTTTATAACAAAAAAAAGGTGGTATCTCAATTGGGTCACTGTATCTATGTAAAGATTTTCTTTGGAGGTTTTTTCTTGGAAAGATCAATGGAATTGTGTCCTCTGTAAAAAGACAGAACGGAATTTCAACACTGGTGTTAATCTCCGCCCTCTTTCTAAAATTGCCGCCATTTTTAACCTGACACATTTCAAATATGAAAAAAAAAAAAATAAGTTACGAAAAGAATGTTCAACAAACAAGCGACAAAACTTCAATGAAGAAACAAAAAAAAAAATAGCTATGAAACTGTCGGCAAATTTCAAAAGGAAAAATGTCGGCATCGCATTAAAAATAATAACGAAGAGTAAAAAAAAAAAAAAGTTTTCAAATAAATATGTGAAAGTTTACAAATGATGACACTGCCATCATAAAGAGAGATAAATCGGAATAAAAAAAAAGTTAAATTTGGAATAATATTTTTTTTAAAAAAGATTTTAGAAATTATTTTGTGAATTTCGTTAAAAAGGAAAACGAAAACTTGGGAGTGAAAAAAAAAATCATTCTGTCGCCACTAGATGGCAGTACAAATCTGCCAGTGATAGTCACTGTACACTGTACAGGCATGCCTACCTTAGACAGGCAGTTAGAAATCGGAGAGAACTTCAGTTGGCTCCGCCCTTGTTATGACGACCGGCAACTTCTAATTGGTTTGTTGTGTGGTTCAACGTTGAAAAGGGCGGAGCATCTGACGGCAGACTACATAACCAACCAATTAGAAGTTGCCGGTCGTCATAACAAGGGCGGAGCCAACTGAAGTTCTCTCCGATTTCTAACTGCCTGTGGCACCTTAGCCACTCGTAACAATGTTCTTCTTATAAATGAACCTTGAGATGAAGAAGAAAAAAAAATAATTACAGTTGTATAACTTCTGTTAAAAATTTGAAACCACCTTATAAAACAACACATTTGAGTTTTTTTTTCTCCATAGAAATTCTGTTAATTTCCACATAATTAAACAAAACAATAAAGAAGATTAAAAAAAAAGACTCGCCATTTTGGTTCCATGCAGACGACAGCTAATAAATTTTAATTTCATTTAAAATATGACAGAACCATGTAAATCTAAATTATTCACATGAACCATAATTTATTTTGCATTTTATGCAACAAACCATAAGTAATTTTAATGTAAGGTTAACAGCTTTCTAGTAGAAGCGCCGCAAATTAAGTACCATGACGACATATTGATGACGCCAAATATTCGGTACAGAAGTGTTCCAACATGGCGTGCCTCATTGGCGTGTGAACTCTAAAGATGCCATCTTCATTCACCCTTGTCACACACTTGTCGACTACGAACCACAAGATAATACATATAGAGATAGCAAAACTACGAGTTGTTCTCTATGAAATATTCAATGACTGCAGGTCTGAATGTGGCCAATAGATGGCACAACCTTTATTCCTAAATTCCTTCCAAATTACATCACGATTAGTTATTATAAAAAACCAAGGTTGATTAAGTAAGAATACTCTACAAACCTTGACGACTTGTTATTACAAAAACAGCCGTTTTAAAAGATTCGAGGCTCACTTTATAAAAACAAAAGGTTATTTATTCCTTCGCTTAGCAGCCACTCAGCCTCAATGTGTAGCTTTTCGCCTTATTTTTCGAGTTCCGCGCAATCTATATAACACCTCAAGCTTACCGTTAGAAGCTATAGTGGCTGATAATCGAAAAAATACCCAAAAGAAATAAAAAATATACAGGGAGATAATAGAAAAAAAAAAGGAAACCTTGAAGTGAGGCTACACAATTAAAAGCTCACTCGCGAAAGACATTTCTCACTAACAAAGTTAAGCTACCTCCATAATAAAAAATGTTCCAAGTTACCATAAAATAATAAGCACCCCAGCGCCACCTATCGTAACTAAAGTAAAATATTATGGCATTCTCATAAATATGTGACGTCACATTATACGGTCAATCACAGAATTTCGCAAATAAAAAAAATACAACGAAAAAAAAAAACTGATTTCTCGAGTTCTAATTAGAACGAACAAAAATGCATTAAATTTTGTCTTTGTAAAGACAAAATATAATGCATAATTTTTTTTTAGTTCAAATTTCACTTACCTTTCGTTTTAATTCGAACGTTTTCATTGGTTTCCAATCTGAGTTTGGTCGTTTCAACGAAAGAAGCAGCTCGACTGAGAACATCTAAAGCACTTTCGTTCACATTACAATCCATCTTGTTGTTGTTGGAGTGTTCCATTCTAGAATAATAACATAAATACACACCCTCACACACACGCAAATGTAAAGAAAAAACGGCTAATGAAAAAAAAAGTACGGTGCCAGATGTGTTGTTTCACAGAACAGAGAGAGACGCGTTCACACAACAACGATGACGTCACGCTACACAAACATTCCGATGTATTTAGAAACAGCGGAAAAGAAGGCCGAGGAGGAGGAGGAGAAGGTGGAGGTGGTTCGAGGCTGACGATGCTTTTTCTTGTTAGTCCGTCGCCTCAATCACTTCTTTTTTGTTGTTGTTGACCTTTTTCTTTCTCACAAATTCAATAGATTTCCATTTAGCTTGAGATCCGTTTCCAACATTCCATCGAAAGAATCGTTAATCCTCATTCCGATCCAATAAAAAAGAGCAACAAGTCAGACCATAAAGAGCGAAAGAAAAAAAAAGCCAAAACCTTATGGAATGAATGTGAGGAATGCTAAGAACGCAAGCTATTCAACAGGTCACATGGTACGCCTTCAGATAACCTCATTGGTTGGCGTACTTTCAACACTACGGGAGGGCATCGAGAAATATTGGGGTGGGGAGCAACGTATGCTCATCCATGTCGCTTACGAGAAATATTTCTCATTCCTATGACAGGTCACGAATCTCACGATTGTCCGCCATTTTGTGTCTTGTCAATCTGCCAACAGTATATAATAAAAGGTGTGATACAGGGATACTTGAAAGTTTTTTCTTACCACGGTTTCGTAATAAAAATAATTAAGAACTCTTACTTTGCTTAAAAAAGTGACGAAATCTATATTATAAAAAAAATAAAATATCAAATTTTAACAAAGGAAAAAAAATGAACGAAAACGACGGACACGCAATTAGATTAAAAATGTCGAAAATTTTAACATTAGATGGAGCCACGTTACTTGTTGATTAAACAAGGTTCTTTTTAAAAAAATCACCATTTGTCATGGCATCATTGTATTGAATCTACACATTGTTTAAAAGGGTGTACTAAAATGGTGTGTTCTTATATAAACTCTGACGTGAACACAACGCCATCTTTGTAACCCTTATGGAAATATACAATGCTTCAAGATTTGACTACAGACAAATATTAAATTGACCCCTTTTTTTGAACTTTTAAAGCACTTGCGGTGTAACTGGGGAGTGTGATCCGATTGCTCGGAGTAATAATAATTACATATAAAACTATAGAAAACTTGTACGATCTTTGAGCCTAATATATACAACCGTTATAATGGCGAATATTGCAGTTGCGGCGCTTTTATTTAAATGGTGGTTTAGTTCTGTTTAGAAACGTTGTGCTTGCGATAAAAAAAACTTTTGTTTAAAAACATGCCAAAACGTACATTAATCATTATCGTGATAATTTACGCGTTTGATTTCGTTGTAAACGCGACAGAAGGTCCTTACGAAATGCTTAAAAACGCGGGCGACGTGGACGAAGGAAGGCGGCAATACAACTCTGTGTTATCGCTGTCCAAAGTACCTCGTTACGGCGAATGTTGGACGAAAGCCCTTAAGAGGCTTCACGTCGATTGCGGCGCTTTGACGGACGACACGCAGAGTCGTTTAGCCCTCCAGTTCGCGAACTGCTTCTTAGATAATTCAGGGCACAGAATCTATCCATGCGAACCACCATCGAAGCCCGTGAAATCGTGCACGGGCCACATGGACGCGATCGCTTTTCACGCTTACACCACGTTCTTCACTCACACGCAGAACATGTGTTTCTTCGTGAAGAGTCAGGTGTGGCACGAAGAGACCGAAAACACGATCAGTCGTTTGTTGGACACTTCGTCCGTGGTTCAGTCGCGAATGTTCGAGAATTTAGAAATGCAGAAAATTCTGTTGGCAGTACAGAAAGAGTCGCTAGAGAACGATAGGCGGTTGTTAGATCGTGGCGAAGAGTTGAACCGTGCCATCGAAACGTCTAAGATCGGTGTCAAACAGATGTTGTTAGAATTTCAGGATTCTACTAGCGAACAACATCTGTTTGTTACGCAGATGTTCGATCGTGTCGTTAAGTTTCATTCGGCTATCGTTGGAGAATTTGCCGGAGTTTATTCTTTGGTGTTTTTCTTGACGTCAATGAGCGTTTCGTATCTTCTAACGACAGCCAGAAGAACTGCAAATGCTCGCTTTTCGTTACTCTGCGTCATGACTGCAAATTACTGTTGCGAGAAATTAGCAATCGGATGGCAAATTGAAGAGAACGTTTTACACGATTCGGTTCAGGTCTCTCTCTCTCTCTCTCTCTACATAATAAACGTCTAAATCGTAAATCCTATTAATATTTCGCTGCTTTTGTTTTTTTCTTCTTCCTTAGGATGTAATTTATTATCGGGTTTGGATCATACGAAATATTTCTTGTTGGATCGGATTCGGAATTCTAGTCGTTTTTGCTTTTACGTATCGTGATCTTCACAGTGCAAATAATGAACTTCTACATGTGATAACAAAACAGAACAAAGAAATCGTTTCACGTCTCACAACATTAAGTATCGTAAAACTGACGAAAAAATGGAAATCTGATGAAATTTAAAATTTAATTGAAGCAAATTTCTTTTTTAAAAAAAAATTTGCTTCAATTAAACGCTTAATAATTGAAGTTAACTAGAAGAATTGTTTTGATAGCGTGTTTTAATTAAGATATCTTTCAAAATAAATCAATAATTGCTGTTTCGAAAGATGAAAATTTTGGCCAACTTAAAAGTGAAAAAACGAAAATCTCCTCTTTTTTTTCTTTTCTTCTAAAAATCTTATTTTAAAAAAAAAGCTTTATTTTGAAAGATGTCATAATAAGGAAATTCTTTTATTCTTCTAGTTTTCTGTTCAAATATTTACTCTATGATCTTAAAAAGTTTACTTGAAACTGAAATCTTGCCTAAAGTGGGTCTTTTTTGGTGTGTTTGTTTTTTAAAAGGTCAAAGTAGCAGTTCAAACGTTTTTAAAGAGATCACTTCGCAACCGAGTACGACATCGGACAGCGACGTACGCAGCAACACAGGTATAGAGCAGAAGAATCAACGCAAAAAGGGGAAACATGAAAGTGTTTTAGAAAGTAGAATGGTATCTCTCAATCACTTCAGAATATTTTCATGTTTTTGATATCTTTTAAAATTTAGCTTTGAAAATGATTCAAATGATAAAAAGCTTATTTTGAAAGATATCAACATGAAAATATTCTTAAGTGACCCAGCTACCCTTCTAGTTTCTAAAACACTTTCAATTCTTTCTTAATGTAATCAGCTGATCATAAATTATAACCGAAGCACTAAACGATTGCTTTCAGGATCTAGTAGTGAACGTTACCTCGATTCTTCGTCGTCTTGGAGCGATAAAGAGAACTTGTCACCGACTTTAAACCAAATAACCAAAGTGAAAGATATTCTGGACTCACTTTCGAATGGTTTCAAAGGTTTTACGATACAGATAGCTCTCGTTATGTGTTTGTTTTAATCTCAGTGCGAATCGCATTTCTACCTTTAGGAACTCCGGTCAAACGAACACCAATCAGAAAGAGAATAACGGCAAATAACAGTCACGAGGTAACTTAACGAAAGAAATACTTAACCATTACGTTAACCGTTAATTGTGATGTTTTCTGTAGTCTACTCCTAGAGAGTCTCCTTATAACCTGAGACGTCGAACGTCGACACCGAGACCACAAAATCCAGTCATCAACAAAGAAGATCCGGAACTATTTGCAGCGACCATTCACCGATTGGCAACTATCTCAAAAGAAAACAGTGTTAAAGTTAGAGAGGCTTTAAAAGCAAAACGGTCGGTAATTCGTGCTCAGTTCTCATCTGACGACGATTGAGACGAATTTATCGAGTTCTGGACTCCACATATTTCACATTTTGTTAAATAATTTTAAGTGCTTACGTTGCTGGTAAACGGAGTGCGGATTTAATCAATATTTGAATTGTTTATAATTAAAAATAATTGCTTTTTTATGTAAAATTTTATGCTAATTGAGAAATTGTGATATCTTAATTAAATACTTTTCAAGCAACTTCAATCGTTCGACGTGGTTTTAATAGTCAGTGGCTCTAAAAACTTCAGTAGGCCCTACACGTTAACAGTCAAAATATTTATCAATCAAAACTGCAAAGTAACCCTTTTTAAAAAGCCAGAGTGGATTCATTTAAATCAAGGCAATTTTTTTTAATTAAAATCCACCTGATTTGATTAAAATAAACAGAATGAATACTTTGGCTTTTCAGTTGATAAAACATATTTTATGAAATTTCCGATAAAAAAAATCCTATGGTGGTTTTAAATCAAACTATTATTTCAGGTGCAAAATGAAGAAAACTTAGAAACTAGAAATGTAGGTCAATCACTTACGGTTATTTTCAAGTTGATAAACTTTTTATCTAAGCTTGAAAGTAATTGAAGCTACCCCCTTGTAGTTTCTAAAAACACTTTCAAGTTTAACTTCATTTTGCTTTTGAAAAAAACCTGGACACAAATTACCTAACCATAAAAATTAAAAGAATTTATAAGTTGCTCACCTGAAAACAACTTAAAATATCAATAGGTTCTCACAGAAGATGGAAGATTTTTATTTTAATTCCGAGGATGGTACAACATACAGAGAGATTTAGGGACAGGTAAAACAGTCGTAGCAGTAGTTAGCATCAGAGAAGTAAGAAGAATCAATCAGTTTTCGGGGTGACAATAGTAAAAAAAAAAACATGCCCTTAGAAACTTATGAGAGTTAATGTGAAATTCCAATTTAAAAGATTCTGTAAATCAGTACCCATATTATCACAGAATCCTATGCTAAAAATACAGAATTCATTATTTCTTTCTTTTACAAAATCGTAACCGGAGAAACAGAATTATCTTTTCGAATAAGTTTCATATCTCTTGTGACTCAACACTTCTCCCACTGAAGAGACAAACATAAAATTTCAACCTCCAAAACAAACAATCTTCAAAGATAAGACTTATTATTATTAAATTTACATGAATTTAAATTTAAAAGAATAATTAACGGATGAGGTTCTGTTCTTGAATTTGTCTTGAGTGTTGTTGCAAAATAAAATTGGTCATGTTTTAAACTGTAGCAGACGACAACACACACAAAACAAAATTATCTTAAAAACTTAAATAAAAAAGGGAAGTTCTCTTTCGTCGAAAGGTACCAGCCTCTCGAAAAACAAAACAAAAAAAAGCAATTTATAATCATTTGGAAATAAGAAAAAACTGTGAATCAATGAAAAGAAAGAAAAGAAAATACAATATTAACAAGAAAGAAAAATGGTGTTGTTACCTTTTTCGAAAAATAACAACAAAAAATACAATTATAACAAAAAATCTCATTAAGTTAATCAAGAAGAAGAAAAAAAAAATAAATTAAATTATTAACAAGTAGTGAATATTTCAATAATGGACGTAATTATGATACAGTTTCACAGCCAAAACCCCCCCAAAACAATAAAACATTTACAAATCATTACTTTATAAAGTTATGACTAAAAAAAAATAAGAATAGGCGGCAAAAGATTGAGAAAGAAAAAGGAGGAAAATTAAACGTAAAACAAATGTTTCCACTGGAAATCTTTGAATGCTTTGTTTTCGTTTTTTATTGAAAAACTAAAACTTAGATTAAATAAATTTAAAAAAGGCTCCAACAATATTTGCAATTGAAAGCAAAATCTTTATAATAATGAAAATAAAAATTAATCAAATCTGTATTTTTTGCCTCGATTCCAGTTTCATTTCGAATCGGAACTTAAAATAACAAAACAACGACTTTTTTCGAGACACCGATATTTATCCAAACGATCAACGTTCAGAACTTAGCAGAAACTATATAATTTTACTTTTCTTATTTGTCACTGATTTCCAGGGCTCGCAAATTTTATGCATATATATCAAGGAACAGTTTCTCAAATCCCGTTAGATCAACTAACAATTGTGATTTTTTTTTCAATAAAAAAACCACTGCTTAGATGCTAGAAAATTGCCGTTGATAACAGATAGTAACTAAGACGTCTAGCCTCTAAGCAGCCTTTTTTTTTATTAAAAAAGCATAATTGCAATTGTTCTAATGATGACGATTACTTCACAATTGGCACTTGAGCTACAAAACTGAGAAACATTTGCTTGATATTGCATAAAAATCCGAGCCATGCTTAAAGGGCGTTTAGTGGTCGACATAGAATCCAAAAACTGGTTGGTGTGTCGACGATACAGACTACCCTTGTCGTAGTGTAAAGTGAACTGCAAAAAGTGGTTGTACTAGATGAAAGGAATGGCCTCAGTAATCATTAAGACAAAAAAAATGAACTCTGCCATGGAATCACTTTTGTTATTGTTGCTATATCGTAGAGACGCGACACATGGTCCATTTGAAAACAAAAAACACTGACGTCCGTGACGGAAATCGACCATCATTCGGCTACTACAGTCCGTCAGTGATCATGTTTACAAATCCAAACGTTGTTAATCACACCAACAGCCACCGACGGTCATTTTCGACCACTTTTTTGCAGTCCAAATCGACCACTAAACGTCGCTTGTCTGCAAACGCTCTAATGTGGTGTACGAAAAGATCATTTTCAGTTCGAGATATGAACATTTATTTTGCTTTCAAAATTAAAATCCACAAAGTTTAAATTTTTAGAATAATTTATTCCAAATGTCATGTCAGAAATATAAAAAAAAGCAACACAAGTAGAACTAAAATGTAAAACTACATATTTTAACATTAAATAATGTAGTCTTTTATCATTTTTTGGTCGTAACTTTTTAACGAATTAAAACTCGACAATAAATGCTCGAGTTACGAGAATGAAAAGTTCGCGCCTTCAACAGGTTTACGGCGAACTCGAACTATAAAAGTTTTACAAATTCGCACACCACACAAATCAGCTAAAAATGTGAACGAAAAACTATTGAAAAAGCGGCAGAAGCAGCAACAAACTGAAGAAAAATAACATTTAAGCTTGTAGAACACTACAATTCAGATTGAAACGGAATATTTTGATAACAAGCATTTCAATGGAGCTCGCCGCATCCAATTCGATCCAAGCTAGTGTTCAGTGGAGCTTCATTAAAATGCTTGTTATCAAAATATTCCCATTCGTTCCGATGTAGTGTTCAACTAGCTTAAACCGTAAGAGCAAGTAATGTCGTTTATGAACATGTCAAGAATTGTAATTAGTTGGAAACAAAGAAGATGAGGAGGAGGAGGAGGAGGAGGAAGAGGACGATGAAAAGATGAGGGAGAGTTGTGAGTAGACAAGAGACGAGAAAGAAAGGGAAAGAGAGAGATAAGAGACGTCTGACGACGGCTGATATTAAGCGTTATTTTCCTCTTTTTTTTTTTATAAGTTCCCTCCAGTGGAGAAGAAGGGAAAGGCTGTAAATTGGTTGTTTATGGGAGTTTTAGGCGAGGCACAAGTGAAAAGGAAATCATCCGAATGGAGGTGGGTGCGGTTAAGTATTGGCTCGGAGGCGCTGCGATGGATCTTGGGTAAAGTACGAGCCAAAGACTCCAGAGAAGCCAAGATCTGAGACATCCAAATACACATTATTTTAAAAACACACCAACATAAGAACATTTTAGTTTATTTTTTCTTTACCTGAGGAAAGAGGGGCCTTTCGTCACGATTAAACTTTATACAGTCATCTATGAGTCGCTTCAAAGCCTTCGGTGTATCCGACCTGGCGTTACTGAGATCCGGACGAAGGTATCCACGGCCAACCATGAAGAGAATCTTTTATTTTTTTCAACAAAAATATAACGATTTAAACATTTTTTCTGGTTTAAATTTATGGTTCAATGCGATGAACCACCTGATCCTTGTTGTTTATGTGCACATAAGGTAACTGCGCAGACACCAGTTCGTAAAGAACGATGCCGAAAGCGTAAACATCCGACTGGAATGAGTAGGGATTCGGATCTTGCATCCGGACGACTTCGGGCGCCTTTTAAAAACCAGAAATCAATTCATTTTTTGAATTGTAAGCATCGTTTAAGGTGTTTTATTAATAGGTGATTTTTGAATTCTGGTAATTCTTTCTTTCATCAGAAAAATTAATAGAAACTTCGATAGTGTTTTAGAAACTAGAAGAGTAGCGTCACTTCAAAACGGGTTTAAATAGTAAAAAAAAAAAAACGCCCCTCGAGCTTTGATTCCTTTGTCTTTCTCGTACAAAATGAAGAGACATGAATGTGTTTTAGAAACTAGAAGGGTAGCTCAATCATTTACGGGTATTTTTATGATATTTTTAAAAATAAGCTTTTTATGTGAATTTCAAAATGAACCAACTTTAAGCAGATGATAATTTTTAATTTTGGTCTATAAAAAGTTTATTTTTAAAAAATAACATAAAAATACCATAAAGTGATTGAGCTACCCGTCTAGTTTCTAAAACACTTTCCCGTTTCTCTTCATTTTAACCAAGAGAGACAAAATAACCAATGAGTTCGAAAATCCGCTGTCCATAAACCATGAAAATGATCAAAATTTAAGCGGACAATATTTTTTTCATTTTTGTCTATAAATGATATTGATTCATTTACTATTCTAGTTTTCTAAAACACTTGTCAAGTGTTCCCTCCTGAAACGCAGAAATCCTAATCAACATCAAAAATCAACTGTTTCTAAACCCATCTAAAGGGATATTGGGTTCTATTGTTACCATCCAAAGGATGGACCCAGTTGGTTGCTGGAACTGATGACATCCACTCCACCTAGTTTTCACAGTTGCCAGACCAAAATCACCGATTTTCACCGTGAGATCGTCATGTAAAAATATGTCTTTTAGTCAATAAAGTTAAAGAAAGAGAAAACTTTGCAATGTTTCGTACAATAAAACTACGACAAAAAGGATACTGTAAGACTTCATATCTCTATGAATAATGAACTTCGCATGGAGGTAACTAAAAAGACATTATAATAGAATACAAACGGCACAACCAGCTTTTACAGCGCTCACAAAAATGAGCGACTCTTAGTGGTCAACACGAACTGCAAAACAGCTTGTGGCCAAAACGACCACTAGAGCCGACCCTATACGACCAATTTTTTTTTTGCAAAGTTTATTCAAATAAATACACTAAGACCACTTCCCAACCGCTAGCAGTAAAGTGGTCGGTTTCTGTCACGTGAAAAAACACTTTCTCTGCAGTCCATCTCGTCCACTAAAAGTCGCTCGCCTGTGAACAAATATGCAAGAGTGATGAAGCCCTTACTCCATGCCCTGAGCTGTCTGCCTTGCAATATCGATAAGCTGCAACATTTCAAACTTTGTTTCCTGAACATGGATGTGTTTATAAAGACTAGATCCTTCGCACCACTGTGTCACGATGGCCAACTGTGGCTTGGAAACACAGCCAACAAACAGCAATATGTTTACGTGCCTCGTTTTCCTGCAAACAAAGACTCGGCGATTTAGAAATCGGCATTCTCCAACCTCAACAACAGACCAACCTTAAAACTGCAACTTCATTCTTGAAAGCCTGCAATTGGGCTGGGGTTGGATCGGTGACGTTTAATGTTTTCACGGCAACCGGTCCGTGCCAATGACCACGATACACCGTTCCGAAAGACCCGGAACCTATCCTCGGTCCTATCAGAATCTCATCGGCAGGAATTTCCCAGTCTTCGATAGACTCGCGAGGAGGACGCTTATTAAAGACACAATAAATATAAATTAAAATCGACGTCTGGACGGTTTTATATTATGAAAATGAAATCTAAATTGCTCACAATTTTCTTGCCACTTTCGTCGGCCGATTTTGCACGAGGCCGAAGTGGCTTTAACGTATTTGTCGGCGACGCCTGCGCACTGTGTGGCTGTCTCGTCGGACTTCCACCCATCGTATGATTGGACGAAGACGACGACGACGAAATGGGTGGAACCAAAGCACCATAACCTGAGCCATAAGGACCTTGTTTTTTTACAGTCAGAAAACAACCCTTTTATAAACTTGTAAACTAACGAGCCAACTCGTAAGTTAACAAGCAAACAAATTGTTGTCTCATATCAAATTTTAACGAAACCCTCTTCATTTTGAAATTCACATTTTCAGGTCAATGTCAAAAGCAAAATTTAAATTTAAAGCTTGGCTGGATTATATGTGCAAACAATTAATCGTGCAAAACAAAGCCAAACATAATCATCATCAAGTAATCAAAAGCGACAAACAAGCAACAAACAGACCTCGATGAATAGTAGCGTACTTGAAGTCATGCTTGAAGTTAGGCGCGAGAGAGGAAGATGGTTGGAGTCCACCTCCTTGGTGGTGCTGGTAGCCACCGAGGGGAACATAACCACAAGTTGAAGGCGTATTGCCAGGGGAAAAAGGACTGGGAGCTATTTAAAATAAAACAATAAAACAGAAAGAAAAAACAAAAGGAAAAAAATACATAATGCAAAAAAAAAAAACTAAATAAAAATGAAAAACTAATTGAAACAAGGTTGGCATAATTTAAGATGATATTTTATATAGATTTTTCAGTCACAATGGCCAATAAACGCCAGGAACACATGTTCAACTGGTTAAAAGACTGAAAAATCTATATAAAATATCAATTGTTGCATCTACTGGTCAAATTTAATTGTATAATAATTTCTCTTTATAATTTAAGATGTTTTATGAACAGCTCATTTTCGAACTTGAAAAAAAAGAGAAATTTAAATTGTGTTTGAAACTAGAAAGGTAGCTGATTCAGTAGTATTTTCTTTCAAAATAAACTTTTTAAGAGACAAAAAACAAAAAAATATTCTCTGTTTACAATTAGGCCATTTCCAAACTCGCATAAAAAGCTTATTTTGAAAGATTTCAACATTTACCAGCCTGTGGTGTGGATCGGCCTATATAAATTGGATAAGAATTTTATGCAACCCTGATTCGAATAAATGCAAAAAATAAAATTTATCGAAGAAGAAAAAATAAACCACTACATTTTACATCCAACACAAAAAAAGTAACAATAAACTCGACAGAATTAATTAATTAATTAAAAACTATCAATAAAAAACGCTTAATTTTTCATAAAAAAAAAACAGTTAAGAAAATATTAACGAAAAGAAAACAAATTTCGTACAAAAAATAAGTTGCGCTTTTTTCAGAAAACTATAATTCCATGCAATTGGAAATGTCGACAAACATTTAATTATTAAATAAGCTAATAACTAAAAAGCAAGCAATCACAAATCGCAAAGTGAGAGCAGCAAATGCAGGAACAAACGGCCACAAATGAAAGAAGAAGAAACAACGCGATTAATACTCAAACACGTACCTGGGCTTGAAACGTTAGGCCGTCCATATCTCATTGAAAACTCCTGCAAACAAGAAATAATGGAAAAATTAAAAGTAGATTCAAAGTGTTCAGATAAAAGTTTAAAAGAAAACAAACGAACATTTAAGGAAGCCGCATCTCCGGGATTGACTAGATTGTAACAGACGTTAGGAGCGGACGTGGATCTCTCTCGGTGTCCGAGAGGAGGCGGATGTTGCCTCGGAACGTTCTGTGGAGGCGACGACAACCTTCCATAACCGGATCCTTGAGTTCCGGTTCCATCCATAGCATAATTTGGAATGTCCATGAATCCCTCTCCGTATTCGCCTTTTATCGCCATTAGGCTATAATAATTTATAAACGAAAATAGAAATCTTGTCAAATACCGTTTAAGACGAAATACACAAACTCGGAATATTTTTTCGGGTTAACAACCAATTTCGTTTTAAAAGAAAATTTTTTTCTTCTTATTCTAAGAAACCGAACTGAACGTAAACTTCAAGTTACCCAATTATTTCATGTTAAACGAATTTCGTCTTAAAAATTGTTTTTGCTATTCTGGCGGCCAGGACTGAATATAAATTTCGTGTTACCCAATTTTTCGTGTTAAACGAACTTAGTCTTTACAAATTTTTTTTTTAATACTCTGAGGGGACAGGTCAGAACATAAATTTCGTGCTATCCAATTTTTTTTTGTGTTAAACGGTTTTCACTGTGAATCTAAAACAAACAACATCATTGCTCTCGTTTTTTTTCTCACTGGCTATAGTAATTCTCCATGCTAGCCGAACACGCCTGCTGACACATAAGCGGAACTTCCGTCGCACATCGTTGATGAAACCGATATCCGCAAGTGAGGCATCGGTAACCGTAAAAGAGAAGGCGCCTACAACACTCACAGAATGCGAGCGTAAAGAAAGTCTTTCGAACCTGAACAATATTCAAAATTAAGAACATGTTTTATTTAAGACAAAAATTGTCCAAAATCAAAATCTCCCCGATGAATAAAAAACGACGTACGAAATTATGTGCCGTACTGATAGGAATGATTTCTGGTATCTCGACAACAATCTCTTGACCATCTAAAGTAGAGACATCCGTATCCCAATCAAGATACCTACGACTGAAACGAAAAATAAACCAGGGGTTTTTCTTAGTTAAAATATCAAAAAGTAAGAAAAGATTTTATATTTCGTACGTTTCTCTGGTATGTATTACACAAATTTCTGGCAAAAGTTTACGCCTTTTCATCGCCTTCGAAAGAGCTTCTTTTACCGTTTGTCCAGGTCGAACGGGAACCTGCAACGTTTGTTTCAAAACATAAAACAACGATTACTAACGAGTTCAAAAAGACAAGATACAAGCTCGAAAAATCGTAAACTGACCGTCGTCCTTTGTTGATTTGGCAGATGAGCTCTGATAGTGGACTTCATAGGCGACTTTGGAGTCATTTTCGGACTACCACCGCAAGTCTGAACTATTCCTTAAAAAAACCAAACGAACCAAACAATTCAAATACAAGATAATTACGAAAGTTTCAAAATTACAATTTTGCTGTTTCTGAAAAAGTACGTTCAAGTTTCTCTTCATTTTATCTAAAATCAGAGAATTCGAAGAACATTTTACATTTTAAAACCATCCTAAGTTTACTCTTCTAGTTTAAAAAGTATCTTTTGATTTATTTTGCTTTGTAATATAAGTTGCTTTAAACATTTCATCTCCAATAGTATTTTCAAAAATAATATTTAACAATGTTTTTTTTTTTAAAAAAAAAAGTGTCTCCTTGCGTTGATATCTCTGTCAATACCTACATTATTACCTGCTAAATTCGACTGACTACTATTTGGAGTTAATTGTAATACGGATGAGCTTCCACTATTCGTTCCTCCTCCGCCTCCTGAACCATTAAATCCTCCTCCTATACTGCCAACATTCGTCGAGTTCGTTATTCCGTTTCCACCACCGCTGGACGAAGAACAACAACCGTTGTTCGAAGTAGTAGTTGTTGAACCATCGTACGAAATCAGGCTGTTATTGAAAGATGAAGGAACTTCGGGAGAATCTCGACCATTGCTATTATTGCTTATCTGTTCGAGCAATTTCTGCTCTTTGATTTGAAACTCGTTTAATTTGCTCGTCAGCTCCTCGTATTCCTGTTTTTGTTTAAAAAAAAAAAAAAAGAGAAAGAAGAATTTATTAAATAAAACCGGACCAACAAAAAACACCCTTTCAAATATGCAAATCGATGCAATTAAGAAAATTGTTATCGCATTTTGTAATAAAATTACGACCTGAAAATATTCAGCCACTTGCCTTCAAGATAAAAAAACTAAAATGATTATATTTAGAAGCTGTTTTTTTTTTAAAAAACTATAAATAGTTTAAAAACAGTGATAATAAGATAATTAATGAACAATTGTGAACTTTTCTATTTCGGTATTCTTTTAATTGCAATTAAGAAGAGTCTGAATTAAGATTCAATTTTTTTTTTTAAAAAAAAAAGTGATTAATTTCATTTTTAACAAGAATTTATAAAGAAAAATTGTTAAAAAAATACGATTATGAGGTTCTTCGTAGGTATAATAATAATAATTATTAAAAAAAAATGATGAAAGGTGTCAACAACATTCATCGTTAGTTAAGTCACGTTAAAATGTTAGTTAAATTAACTATAAACGCAAAAACTCCCCCCAAAAAAGTTGAAATTTCTAGAAAATTAAACATCAGAAAAGTCTAGACAACGTTTGTTTGTCGATTATTTCCAAGGTATTTTCGTAAAACTAGTTAGTGATCCTCTCTCTCTCTCTCTCTCTTTAGCTAACAGGCAATTATTAATATAATTAACCTTAACTGCTTTTACAGTGGAACGCACAAATAGTTAACTAACATTTACCTGTCAAAGAGATGTTTTTGAGAGACGAAAATAATCTCTACTGAGAGTTAATAATTATTAGTCGCCTATTAGGCCGGATTCACACACATCAAGCTGACAAAAGCACACAAAACAAAACAGAAACTCAAGTGTTTCAAGACAAACTGGCGACAATTTTAAAACATTTCTGCGACTTTTGTGTTTTATTTTTATCTGCAATTTCACGAACAATTTCATGTCCAACCACAAGTCGGTAAATATAAAAAAAGGATTGTGTTTTGTTGAAAATTCCACAAACAATTTCATGTTCCTTCTTAAGTCGGTAAACATCAAAAGGTTTTTTTTTTGTTTTGTCTCGCTGCTTATGCAACATTTTGTCAATTCTGTCTATGCAGTGTGGACACTCAGCAGTAAAAAACAACAACAGAACAGTTGCGTAATTTACGTAAACACAGTTATAGAAACACAAGAACAAAACCCAATTTGTTTGTGTTTTGTCACAATTTTGTTGTGGTTTTGTTTTGAGTATTGCTGACAATTGTTGTTTCAGGTTTTTTTTTGTTTTCAAAATCGGAACTCATGTTACACTTTTGTCAACTTGATGTGAACCCGGCATTAGAAACTAGAAAATGTTAGAAAACAGATAAATATTTGAGTTAAAACATTGTACAAACCATTTGCGTAAAAAAAGTATTCATTTTTACAAAAAAAAAAAAAAAGTTATTTATCCGATATTTTTTTTAACAAAAAATTTAAATGACAAATCTCCATTATTGTAGCCCACTATCAATTTTCACTTAATTTTGCTCATAAAAACACCTTTAAATAAATTGTCGTTATTTTAAAATTTTTTAAAAAAGTTAAAACTATATCAGCAGAAAAAAAATTAATAATTTTATAATGTCACGATTTACCTATTAATTAAAAAAAATGAAATGCTATTAATAAAAATTACCAACAAAAACGTCTTAAAAATTTGAACTAAACCTAAAACCTTAAAACCGAAATGAACTCTTTTATTCATTTCTAAAAAAAATAATAGTTTAAAATACCTAATAAAATAACGCAAATTTAAATCACAAAATGACTTCTACTATTTTAAATAATTAGGTCTGTGAAACGTTCTCTTTTTTTCTATAAAAACAACTGCAGTGAAAAAAGCAATTTAATTGCATTTAAATAACAAACGTGTTCTACAGAGCCCCGTGAAGGGCAAACAAATATATCGAATTCAATTTATTTAGTTAATAATCTGAACATAGTGAGTTAATACTTAAATATAATCAGATAAACTATTGACAAAATATTGATTTAGTATTTCAATTGAAAATATTAATAATAAAGTCAATTTTTATTTGGTGTTCATGTCCTTAACTGGATTCCGTATAATTCACCTAAACACATTTAATGTAATTTGAATTCATTTAACTCATGTGTGTGTGTACAAGGTATAAGACAACCTTAATAAATTCAATTTCTTATTAGAAAGAGTAATGTAGTTATACCAGTTTTACTTCTAAATATAATTAGCATACAATGTAAATTCCATTTAAGATGGCAGACGCAAAAAAATTCCTCTTTTATTAACTATTTTGAGAAACAAAAAAAAAGCCACTAATAAGATTACAAAAAAGATCATCATCATCATAACAGAAAATAGAATTAAGAGCCTACAGTAAAAAAAAAACTTACAAAAATCTTCGCATGTAGGCGCTTCTGTAGCTGTGACGTCAACATGTGGCAAAAAATCAATTTTGATACACTTTTGTCCGCCATTTTCTCTCTTATCGATGGATAAAAGTAGGTATATTTTAATAACGACTCTTTTTTGGGCAAATATGCACTACTGAAAAAAGGAAGAGCAACTTTTGTTCTAGAATTGTTGTATAATTTGAGTCGTATACAATAAGTGGTCAAATTTTAGGGTACTATGAAACGTATTGTTAGTGGGAAGTTTGATCCTATAAAATGTATAAACGGAGGAGCGTTTGTCGCCTATGGGATTTAACATGAGCTAACAAAATACGAGATTTTAAAATGAAATTAAAAATAGAAAAACTAATTATAAATTTGTACCAACGTATCACTAGATGAGCAATATTGTTATATGCATATTGCAATTTGAATTTTGAAAATAACAATTTTCGTTGCAGAAAACAAAACATTTGCCTGAACCACGTATTTTTTAAAATAGGAATTTCTCTTTCTCATTGGTTTCAATGGCTTAGCCGTGGGGAGCCAATAAACGGCGAAAAGGGGAACTATAATTGTCATCTGCTAATATTCAAAATGGCGTTACACATATAGGCTCTTAAGGAGATTTTTAAAGTGTAAACCAACATAAATAAAGGTAACTCAACTAAGACGCTTTTCCTAGTTAAGAGCATTTCATACCAAAACAGAGTGTGGCCAATAGATGGCGCAAACTGTACTTAGTACTTCAGTTACAATACAATTAATGGGCGTACGAGATTCGCTCCCTGTGTCGTCCTCCTTGGCAAAAAATGGCTTCCTTTTAGCTTCAAAAAGCAGACGATTTACAGGCAGTTAGAAATAGGTCAGAACTTCAGTTGGCTCCGTCCTTGTTATGACGACCGGCAACGTTTAATTGGCTGGTTATGTAGTCTGACGTCACATGCTCCGCCCTTTTCAACGTCAGACTACATAACCAGCCAATTAGAAGTTGCCGGTCATCACAACAAGGGCGGAGCCAACTGAAGTTCTGACCTATTTCTAACTGCCTGTGACGATTTTTTTTCACTCACTTTTGGCTTTTTTTTTCTAAAATGGAGTCGCTTTACCTTTAGAAATCTATCTTGGTGTAAACTCTGGTTAATTATTATTCTGCGTTTCAGAAACCAAAACTAAAGAGAAACTAAAAAAGTGTTCTAGAAACCAGAAGGCTAACTTAATTAATTGTAATTTCATGTTAATATCTTTGAAAATAAAGCTTTTTACGGACAAGGGTGGGTGGGTTTTTTTTTTAGTTTGAAGAAAAAACACAAATTAACCACGTTTTTTTTTTTGGTTTAAACCATAAAATACAGTTTTTTTTATATAAAAAAATTACTACACTGCCAAACTTGAAAGTGTAAATTTTTGCATTTTGTGCATATTTTCATTATTTTTTTATTAAAAGATCAAATACTAAAGTAATTAAACTAATAATTCCAGTAACTGAAATCGTCTGAATAATGTGGGGGCAGCAGTGATTAAGAATAAACATAAAACCTTCAGTTATACCTTGTACACACATGAATTCAAATTAAATGTGTTTAGGTGAATTATACGGAATCCAGTTAAGGACATGAACACCGAATAAAAATTGACTTTTATTATTAATATTTTAAATTGAAATACTAAATCAATATTTTGTCAATAGTTTATCTGATTATATTTAAGTTAATTAACTCAATATTTTGAGATTATTAACTGAATAAATTGAATTCGATATATTGTCAGTTTGCCCTTCACAGGGGGCTCTGTAGAACGTGTTTAATATTTAAATGCATTTAACTGTGTGTGTGTGTGTGTGTGAGTACAAGGTATTAGAATCTGCAACTCCAATGACCTTTACGAGTCACAGTATGACCTCTGTAATGAAACACATTGTGGGAATTAAGTCTTAATTTTTGTTTGCATATATTAAATACCAATAGATTTAGTACAATTTACAACAGAAAGTGGTTAAAACCATAGTTTTAATCACAATGGTTAAAACAAAGCCATCCTGTTTTGGCCACACCCTTAAATTTTTAACTAAATTCAACAACCTCCAAAAAAAAAACTAGAAAGGCAAAAAACAAGAAAGAAAAATGTGTGGCCTTTTGGAAGGACGAAATAAAACAACACCAAACGAGAAAAAAAAAAAATAACCGTTTTCTCTCGTCTTTATTTATTTAAAAATAGCAAATACAAAAGAATTCGATTGGAATAAACTGGGTCATGATATTTCTATCTGAGGTTTATAATATTTTTTACTCTCATTATTATTTCGTTAAAGAGAAATAAATATATATATTTTTTTTAAAAAAAAATAATGATAAAAAATAAGAGAAATAACGACGAAAATGAACGACTTTGGCCTCAAAATTAAAAAGAAAAGAACCGAATAATAATAATAATAAAAAAGTCAAGTGTCTCTGGAATCACAAAAAAAAAAAAGAAACTGAGCTAAAAATAGACTTAAGAGAAGAACCGACGTCACAAAATTGACGATTTTCGCATTTTTTCTCTTCTCATTCTCTCTATAGAAGAGAATACACACAGCTGAGGTTGGGGGTGGATGGAAGTTCCTGTCTGCTGCAATACAGTTTAGGGGGGGGGCCCCCTCTAAGCCATTCCCATCTCCTCTCACAAACCCCATTCCCACTTTATTCTATGAAAATCAACACAAATGGAATTCATTCCTCCTCCTTCACCCCTTATAATACAAGTAATTGATGATGATGAGCTTCTTTTTCTCTCTCTCTACTGATGATGATGTTCATTTAATGTCTGTGTGGCTAAAAAAAGGCGTGAAAAAGCAATTTAATGACCCTTTGACTTGATTATTGAATCCAAAAATAGAAGCCAGGAAGTAAGTAAAGAGAGAAAAACGTCAACGTTGCGCGTTACGTCACACAAATGATTCCTTCTCTCTCTCTATCTTAAATCGAACACAAATATGGTTTATATATACATTGTGGTTGCCATGACAACCCTTTTTTTCTGTGTGTTTATTCCACCCACAACACACAAAAGTAAGAAAATATTTAATAAACAGAAAAAAGATCTTTTTATGAACAGCTGATTTTCAAATTCTTCTGGTTAATTTTCCGCATTTTCAACAAAAAAAAAAAAAAAAAGACGAAATTGAAAAGTGTTTAGAAACTAGAAAGTAGTATTTTCACATTGTGACATCTCTTTCAAAAATTAATAATTAAAATATATTATCTGTTTAAGAGCCTAGATCCACGTCCATCTTGTTGTTTTGAGCAGACGACAACGAGACAAATGAGTGTTCTTATACGGTGTTACTAAAACTGCAAGAAATCGCCTCACAATCGCTCAATTAAAACACAGTAAAGCGCAAAATACAATAAAAAGTATTGTTCTTCACGTGCTCGATTTATATAATTTTTGAAAAGGTCCTTCTATTTTTAAACAAGGTTCAAAGTCGTTCGTTTTTTTAACCCCATGTTAAATCCCCAAACCGCCCCACAAACATTTGAAAAACTCTCGTTAAAACGATTTAGAACAATAACAAAATAATTAGCACATACATTCATGTATTGGCTTCACGATGTTTCCTTTTTATAAATTTTAAAAAGGTCCTATTTTTAATAACGTTTAAAATAGTACGTTTTTAAACTCCATGTTAAGTTCCATAGGACTAAAACACCGTCCAACAAAAGTTAAGAGAACTCTGATTAAAAATGATTTAGAGCAATCAGAAAAATTAGCACCTACTTACACGTGTTTATTGCCTTCAGGATTATTCCTTTTTCTAAATTTTAAAAGGGCTTTCTATTTTTAAATAACATTTAAAATCTTACGTTTTTTAACTCCATGTTAATTCCCATAGGACCAAAAAAACCGTCACCCAAACATTTGAAGAACTCCCATTAAAACGACTTAGAACAATCACATAGTAATTAGCACATGCATTAATCTACTGGCTTCACGATGTTTCCTTTTTATAAGATTAGCTCGCGAAATTATTTTTCTATTAATTATTATGTGACTTCGAACCGGGAGAAAAAACGTTAAAAAACCGTTTTTCAATCAACAACGATCGCAGCGCCTACATTCGGAGAAATTTCGAATTAAACGATGTATCTAGCCTCTTAAAAAGTTCGATGATTTTTATACTGACATAAAAAGTTTATTTTAAAAGATATCATATCAACGAGAGAATACGCAAGTTACTTTTCTAATTTCTAAATCACTTTCAGTTTCTCCCTTAAAACCTGGAACACACACACACACGGAATTCCGCTCAGAAAAATCAAAACAGAATATTTAAATGAGAAAATTTTCCATAAAAAGCGAACGGAAAATTCATTAAAAACGAGTTGAACAAAAGCTCAACTTTTTCCGTTCTCAAAATATTCTGTTGAAATTCCCACCAATCAGAAAGAAGTATGTGACATCACAAAAAAAGCAAATTGGAATCCATTTTGGCAATAAATATAATGTTTCTTTTCTTGCTCAATAGAGGGCGCAAAACTTTCTTCATTACTATTCTGTTTCTGTGTGTGTGTACAACACAGGCAATTAGAAATCGGGACGACCGGCAACTTCTAATTAGTTTATTGTGTGGTTCAACGTTGAAAAGGGCGGAGCGCATGTGACGTCAGACTATATAACCAATCAATTAGAAGTTGCCAGTCGTCATAAAAAGGGTGGAGCCAACTTGTGTTCGTCCCACAACAACTTTCCTCATTACTTTTCTGTTTCTATGTGTGAACAACAGAGATACAAAAAAAGAAAATGACTTTTTTTTTCCTTTTCCTATTTTCTTTTTCCTTGGCGGAATTCCGCGTATGTGTTCCAGGCTTAAGCCTCGTTTTCATGGCGATAGTTCTTTCGTGAGAGTGGCTGTCATGAAAGTTGCGATAGTTCACTCTCACGATAGCAACTGTCTACACGTCTTGAAATAACGTGATAGTTCTATCATAACAATGATGACAGTGTGACTACGTCTACTTCATAGATAATCATTGAGTCAACAAACAGTGTTGCATCTCTCTCTCCCTCCAGAAGCCAAATATCCCTACAAAGTGGATATTTCTCCCTACAAGCGCCGGTCACTCAACAACTATTACTATTGCGACATTTGACTATTATGTGGTTTTCACGATGATAGTTCTCGCGATAGTTACTGTCATGACAGCAACTATCGTGAAAACTATCATCGTGAAAACGAGGCTTAAGAAGAAATTGAAAACGTGTTAGAAACTAGAACGCGTAGCTGAAAAGGGAAGTAATATTTTCCCATTGACATCTTTTAAAATAAACTTTATGTCAGTATAGAAATGACTCAACAACTCAATATATATAATTTTTTTTAAAATTTTCGTTATTTTTTTTTTAAATTTTCGTTATTTTTTTAAATTTTCGTTATTTTTTTTTTTTAAATTTTCGTTATTTTTTTTTAAATTTTCGTTATTTTTTTTTAATTTTTGTTATTTTTTTTTTAAATTTTTGTTTCTATATATTTTATTTTGAAAAATGTCAATGGGAAAATATTACTAAATGATTCAGCTACACTATACTGACATAAAAAGTTTATTTTAAAAGATGTCAACGAGAGAATATGCAAGTTACCCTTCTAGTTTCTAAAACACTTTCAATTTCTCTCCTTAGCTGTTAAAGGTGATGATGTGTTATATTTTTTTTACAAAAAAATATCATCTGCTTAAAATTAAAGGTGTAACATTTTCAAACTGAACAATTTTAGAAAGTATATTTTAAAAGATATTATCAACAGTAAAAATAATTTTTAAGTGATTTAGGATACTTTTCTAGTTTCTGAAACACTTTTCATGTTTTATATTTAATTTTACACCTGATATAGAATCAAGAGTTTGAGAGCCGCGTTTACACTTTTAAAAAAAAGCAGCTTTAAAGAAAACTACTCTCAGAAAGAAATATGAGCGTAAAACAAATATACTGTATAATGTTAGTGTAGTTCATTAACACCTCACAAATAAAAGTGTTTTTTGTTGGGGGGAGAGGTACGGAAGATCCGTCTTCTTCTCTTTCTTCCGGAAAACATAGCGGAAGTGTAACCGATTGAGATTCGGAGAGGGGAGGAGACACACATTGTATAAATTTCGGAATGTTCTGTATTATGGAATCTAAAATGTAAAAAAAAAGAAGAAACAGCGAATTTTTACTCCTGAAATCTAAACTGTTCTAAACAATCTCTCTCTCTCTCAGTGTGTAGATTTAATTTATGATAATTAATACCGAAAATTGTAATTGTGTGCAAAAGAATGACAAATAAAAATGCCACTGAACTGGTTTCCTCTCCTCTGTCTGTCTGTCTCTCCCTCTCGCTCTCTCTCATTCTATCTAATCATTCTCATTCTATCTCTCTCTCTCTCTCATTCTATCTAATCATTCTCATTCTATCTCTCTCTCTCTCTCATCATTCTCATTCTATCTCTCTCTCTCTCTCATCATTCTCATTCTATCTCTCTCTCTCTCATCATTCTCATTCTCTCTCTCTCTCTCATCATTCTCATTCTATCTCTCTCTCTCATCATTCTCATTCTATCTCTCTCTCATCATTCTCATTCTATCTCTCTCATCATTCTCATTCTATCTCTCTCTCATCATTCTCATTCTATCTCTCTCTCATCATTCTCATTCTATCTCTCTCTCATCATTCTCATTCTATCTCTCTCATCATTCTCATTCTATCTCTCTCTCTCTCTCTCATCATTCTCATTCTATCTCTCTCTCTCATCATTCTCATTCTATCTCTCTCTCCCTCATGCGTTCTCTATCATTCTCCCTATCTTTCTCTCTCGTGGCTATTTTTCGAGTGTTTGAATCTCTGACTTTATAACAAAAGAGCTAATTTTATTCAATAATATAAAATATACCCCATTGTTCATCACTTTGATATATCATTCTAAACGTACGAGAGAAGGAATGAGAGAGAACACAGAAAATAAGAGACGACGACGATGAATAACGAAATAAAATAATTGCAGAATAAAAGAAGCAAAAACTTCCAGACAAATAACAAGTTTCAAAATAAACAATAAATATTATAATCTTCATCCAGAAGTAAAACAAAACCAAAGAGTAATAATTTCAAAAGTAATCAACTCTTTTTCCACACTTAAACGTACAAAAAGACAAATTAATGGAAGTTCGCACCGATTCTTAAGGGCCTTGGAATGCAAACCCACTTTTTAGTGGTCTCGCAATTCGACTGCAAAATGTTGTCGCAGGTGTCGCTATGGAAAAACGCCGGACTTTTTTACGGGACGAATTAAAAGGACGAACCGAATGAACATTTGGGGTAACTCTAAAACCCGAAACTGAATGCTTATAGAAATGACTGAACACTATACTTTTTTTTATACATCGGTTATTAGGTAGGGTCACGTTAAATTGAGTGTTGTTGCAGAGGGTCGGAGGAGGGGGTCACAGCCCCCCAGAATGTAAAAAAATAATTCGATTTAAAACATGATTTGCAGTGTTCTGCACCCATGTTAATAGTGTTCCTTCCTACCAAGGATTTTGTGTTCATCCATTTCTATATGCATTCCGTTTCAGGTTTTAGGATTACCAATGATGTTCATCCGTTCATCTCATTGATCGGTTCATCCGTTCATCTCATTGATCGGTTCATCCTTTTATCCTGACCCCTTTTTTAAAAAACACACGACAGACAGATCAGCCATATTTTGCAGTAAAAAGTGATTAGTGTGTCAAAGCACTTAGGATCTTAAAGCCCACTTGACCACCAATTTTGGTGGTCGATTTCGACTGCAAAAAAATGTTGTTGCAAGCGGCTGAACTGTGCTTAACATTGTGATTACTAGGGCTCGGATTTGGATGCAATATCAACCGGAATGTTTCTCAATTTGTGGCCCAAGTGCCAATTATGGAGTGATCATCAACATCATTAGAGCAACTGCAAATATGCTTTTCTAATAGGAAAAAAAGGCTGGTTAGACAGGCTAGATGCAAGGTTACTATCAGTTGTCAACTAGAGTTCTAGCCTCTAACTTTTTTTTTGTTAGAAAGAACAATTTTTTTTATCTAAACGTGATTGTTACTTCACAATTGGCACTTGGGCCACATATTGAGAAACATCCCGGTTGATATTGCATCAAAATCCGAGCCCTAGTGATTACTGTAGAAAGACGCCGAACTTTTGCACATGAGCAGCTTCTGAAGTCGGAAACGACCACCACAGTGACTGAGCTGTCGTTGCAATGTATTGCTATGAAAAGAACAAAAAAAAAACCAGCCAGACTTTTACAGATATGCGCACACGAGAGCGACACACGCAAACTTCATTTTGCAGTCGAACTCGACCACTATAAAAGTGGTTGGTATTCCAAGGCACTTACTCTTAAAATCTCCTCCAAATAACACGAACTCTGACCTCCCTTAAATCATGATAGAAAAAAAGGGAAGCAAACGAAGGGAAAAGAGGAAGAAGAAGAAGAATCTGAAGAGAATTTAATTGTTCTCCAAATTCTGCTTCGATGCTGAACAACATTCCAACGAATTCCTATTGCATAACGAGAAGAAGAAGAGAAAAAAAAAGCAAAAAAGCAAAACAAAAACAACGTCTTTTGTGTGTGTTGCATGTGTGTGCATGGAAGCGTTGAAATGAATAATAAAAAGACAAACCAACAAAAAACCGTGGTTACTGTGGTTACGAACACACGAACCACACAAACATATACGACGCCGCGCGTCTATAATCTAACGCACAGATCGAACGAATCGTTCATTTACAAACAGAATATGCACGTGCACGCACGCATGCCCCTTTTTGTATGGACACGTGCACGTGTGTTTGTGTGCGCATATGCCTGTGTTAAAATCTAAACTTACTGCAACGTAGATGGAAGGAGGATGCTTGATGTGAGCGAACTTTGAGTTGAGAGCTTCCAGGTTCTCCTTAGTCAATCTGATCACACTCTGAATATTTCTCAACTGAAAATAAATTTCAAAAACACTACAATTAATATAATGAAAAATAAACAACATAACTTGTGAAATACAGAAAATAATGTGTTTAATAAAAAACTACTTTAATTTGGTCAACAACAACAAAAAACGTCACTTGACAAACAATGGTTATTCTGCATTTTAAGAGAACAACTCCCTGAAAGTGTTTTAGAAAACTAGAAGAGTTATAAAAACACTTAAGAGCCTACAGTGAAAAAAAACTTACACAAATCTTCGCATGTAGGCGCTTCTGTAGCTGTGACGTCAACATGTGACAAAAAAAATCAATTTTGATACACTTTTGTCCGCCATTTTCTCTCTTATCGATGGATAAAAGTGGGTATATTTTAATAACGACTCTTTTTTGGGTAAATATGCACTACTGAAAAAAGGAAGAGCAACTTTTGATCTACAATGGTGAGTAATTTGAGTCGTATACAATTAGTGGTCAAATTTTAGGGTATTATGAAACTTATGGTTAGTGGGAAATTTAGATCCTATAAAATGTATAAACGGAGGAGCGTTTGTCGCCTATGGGATTTAACATGAGCTAACAAAATACGAAATTTTAAAATGAAATTAAAAATAGAAAAACTAATTATAAATTTGTACCAACGTATCACTAGATGAGCAATATTGTTATGTACATATTGCAATTTGAATTTTGAAAATAACAATTTTCGTTGCAGAAAACAAAACATTTGCCTGAACCATGTATTTTTAAAATAGGAATTTCTCTTTCTCATTGGTTTCAATGGCTTAGCTGTGGGGCGCCACTAAACGGCGAAACGTGGAACTATAATTGTCATCTGCTAATATTCAAAATGGCGTCACACATATAGGCTCTTAAGAGGCTACAACATCGCAAAAGTACTTTGAAAAATCTCCATAAAGAGCACTAGCATCGTTTTTCTATTGAGCACATAGACCCCAATATGTTAAAGAAAAAACGTTAATTTTTTTAAAATACACAATCAGCATAGCAGCAATATGTTTATTTTTCGTATTTAAAGTTGTCCAATTTTAAATTTTCAAAGTGCAATGTGCACGTTAAATATATGCTGATCTAGTGATAGATTGACAAAAAATTGGTAAGTGCGGTTCTATTTTTAAAAACTATTTCAAAATCGCGAATTTCTAACTTATGTTAAACTCCATTGAGTATGCGCTGTTAAGAAAAAAATACGTGAAAGTAATTTTAAAAAAACAGAAAAAAAATTCAGCACGTGCACCCGTGTGTTGGCTTCACAGTGGTTTACTTGTGGTTTTTTAAAATTATTTTTTACGTATTTTTTATCCACATTTTAATAGATGTTTTTTTTTCTTATTTGGAGTTTAACATAAAGAGTTAGAAATTCGCGATTTTGAAATTGTTTTTTTTTAAAATAAAAGCACATTTACCAATTTTTTTTGTCATTCTATCACTCGATTAGCATATATTTAAGGTGCACGTTGCAGTTTGAACCATCAAAATTGGACAATTTTAAATATGAAAAATAAACATATTTCGACTGCGACTGTGTATTTTAAAAACTAACGTTTCTTCTTTAACAATGGATCTATGAGCTCAATAGAAAAACGATGCTAGCGCTCTTTGCGGAGATTTTTCGAAGTAACGTGAATATCATTATATCATCACTTAGTCATATATACATGAGAAATACAACTAGTAAAACTGCTGCTCCATTTGCCTCGTCAAAATGACGTTTCACATTCATCTGCCGGCTTCAATTGCTGCCTCGTTTGCAACAGGCCTTCATTTCCCTCCCTCCCTCTCTCACTCACTCACTCTCTCTCTCTCTCTGTTTCAAAAATGTCTTCAGTTGCTTCTGAAACGCAGAACAATAAAAGGAGTTCTATAATTCCATTGTTCTCTTTCACATTTGCATATTTCGCAATTGCAATTTGCTGTTCTCTTCTGGTCTAATCTCTTCTTTCTCAGTTCTTAAGGAATTTCCCAAGACAACAACAACAACAACAACAAATCAAACAGTGTTTGGTCTGAATCCAGGTCTAAACGTCCCTTTTGAGTACCCGCGGTACAAAACAAAAGTGGCATCAGTGCATCACACACTATTTATATATTACACATTCATTGGCACAGCAGCCATATGACAAAAAACACACTGTTCCTATTATAATACATGTATGTTACTGTCAATCTGCGGAATCAGTCAATCTGCAAATTAAATAGGCAATGTGCAAAACAGCCAACCTGCTAGTGAATCTGCAAAATTCAATAAATTTTAGATGTTGAATTTTGCAGCTGCACTAGCAGGTTGGTTGTTTTGCACATTGCCTAGACAATCTGCAGATTGACAGTAACATATATATGTCGCATTCAATTTGGTGTAATTGTCCGTTTTGCGAAATGAACATAAATTGGTCTGATGCAAAAGGCGAAATGGACACACAGGGTGCCACCCCCCCCCCCAAATGTCATCACCCTATTTGAATACGCCGCCATTTTGTTTTTAAACATTATCTGTTATTACTTCGTTTATACAGTTGTGTATTGCATAATAGTGCAAAATATACATACTACATGAAAGTGCGGAAATTGTGACTATTTTTATCTCACGTTTTGGCGAACATGCACTCTGGCTACCAAGATCACCCGATTTAACAGCCCCAGATTTCTTTTATGTGGAGGGGGGTCATTTGAAAGGCAAAGTGTACGCTAACAAACCAGGTACACTGAAAGCAAAAAGCTCAAAAACAACATTCGCCAAAAAATTGAGAAACTACCGGCCGAAATGTTGAAGACAAAATTATAGGCACGCCAAATCAGATGATGTCATTTGGGACAACCCTGTATATTTTGTGTAATAAACAATTACACCAAATGGATGCGCCGACGACGACATAATATATTTTATGTAATTTTTGTTTTTATTTTTGGCAAATCTCTTTTGTGCATGAATTTGCACCTTCAAATGCATCATCACCCATCATCCATCCTCCTTCATAAAACCGAAGAACATTATCAACAGCAGCCATTAAGGTGGCTAAATACAAATTTTGTTTATTGTCCTTCCAGATGGCGCCGCTGCAGTGGCTATATGTTCAATAGAAGGTCGCCACTCCCATCTGCTGTTCAAGCGAACGTTTTTTAGAAGAAACATTACGAAAAAAAATTCGAAGTTTTAGAAACTAGAATAATTAGGGATAATGCTATAAGTTTTTTCCCCCCGTGAAAAATAAAGTTAAAAAATAATCTTTTTACAACAGTTTGAAAAAAAAAAGCGAAAATTACGGAGCTCTGTAAAGGACAGGCGAGATTTTTTTTAAATCTCGACATTTCTTTTTTTAAATCTCGACATTTCGACTTTTAATCTCTTTAATTCGGTCATGTTAATTATGCCATGTTGTTCGCACCATACTCTAATAATGAAATTATTGCAAGCGCCCTCTTGTAGCAGCGATAATTTAATTTTTAGAAAAAGTGGAAATGTCGAGATTTTAAAAAAAATCTCGCATGTCCTTTACAGGGTTCCGTAGAAAATAGTTTTTTTCATGAAATGTTAATGAAAAACCAAAAACCAAAAAAAAAAAAAAACGAATCATTTTCAAACTTCTATAAAATGTTTATTTTTTAAAATATTGTCATGAAAAAACATTTAACACAATATTTTACCAATCTAGTTTTGAAAACAATTTGAATTTGTTCATTATGTTGTTTCTAAAATACATTTGCTTGATGTTTTTGCGTCCAAATTTTCCACAAAAAACATATGAAGCTTAGCATTAACCACCGGGTGGCGCCATCTTGGAGAGCAAAAAACAAAATGAATATCTATTCGGGCACTTTAATCAAACAGTCCATTAACCAACCATTAAAACATTCTCCATTCATTGAGTGATAAACAAAATCATAATATTAATTAAAACACATTAAAAAGTTGTTTGTGTTTTGGTGTTTTTTTTTTCTTTCTTAAAAATCACTGAACTCACAACAAATAAAAGCAGTGATCACATTTGGAAATTTATTGAAAAGCAAGATTTCACTGCAATTGTGTCCTTCAATTAATTGCAATTGTCAATGTGATTAATAAGGCTCGGATGTTATGCAATATCAAGCAAAATGTTTCTCAATCTGTGGCCCAAGAGCCAATTATATATGAACTAACACACCCGTTTAGATCAACCAACAATTATGGTTTTTTAAAAAATCAAAAACACTGATAAGAGGCTAGAATTCTAGTTGACAATTGATAATAACCAAGACATCTAGCCTCTAACCAGCCTATTTGATTAAAAAAAAGCTTAATTGCAGTTGCTAACTTGCACAAGTTACACAAACAACTAACACAGCTGGTACAGCGGCTACAAATTGAGAAACGTTTGCTTGTTAGTTGCATAAAAATCCGAGCCACAAAGAAATTGCTTATCCTCGTTTTTTTTTGTTGCAAGAAACTGTGTAAAGGTACGGAGCCCCGTTGAGGACATTGAAATAAATAAATTTGACTCAGACTCTTTCAAAATCTCGACTTACTATCTCGAGATCTCGACTTACTATCTCGAGATAGTAAGTCGAGATTTTGAAAGAGTCCGAGTCAAATTTATTTATTTCAATGTCCTCAACAGGGCTCCGTAGTGTAAAAGTTCACAGCAATATTTGACTTATATTTCTTGCGAGAAAAAAAGCCAAATGGGATCGCACCGTTTTTTTTTTAAAAAAAAAGAAGCAACGTGCACTTTGAACAACAACGCAAAAACAAAAGACCACTGACTGAGTTCAGTGAGTGCATTTTCTGTCTTTCTCTCTATCATTTCTGTTCGGAAACAGTTTAATTGACCCCCCCCCCCCCTCCTCCTCCTCCTCCAATCTAAACTGAAAATATATTTTATGGAGCTTCTTCTTGTGTAATAATTTCACTTTTATTTTGGATGTTGTTGCATATGATTGCATCAACCAACTCAACGAACCAACCCAACTTAACCACTCAACAGCCCCACAATAAATAAGTGGATTGAAATGCATCTTTTGCAAATGACCTGGGTGAATCACCTGTGCAATAAATCCTACTTGAAAAAGCAGGTGATTGTTTTCTTTTAAACTTCTTTCTCTCTCTTTATGATTCTAATTTCAGATGATGTAATCTCTCTCACACTCGATCATGGCTCATTTCACTGGTATTTTGTTAAGTGGGCGGCGGCGGCGTTGACCAGGCAAAACAACCAAATGTATTTATTCAGTCAGTCTTTTACTAGTTTTAATACCTTAAATTATGATTCAAACCTTGGACATGTTTTGTACCAGTTTCGAAAAATAATTACGGAGAAAAGAAAACATTAAAACTAATATTTGTTAAGAGTGAAATCTTCCTTCATGTACAACTTTTTTTTTTAAATAAAATTTAATTTGGTGCACAAAAAAAAACAACAACAAACTATTGCAATGCATTTCAATAGGCGTGGTTTTTCTGCACTTGTGAACTGCACAAAACATCTCAGAATATTGGTTATCTCATTATTTTAGGCCTAAATCTACAATTCAAATATAGATTATAATATACACGCTTTAATCACGGATAAATCGGTCACAGTTGATGAAAAAAAAATCATGATTTGTTTGGGGGGGGGGGGGGGGAATACGATATTTTTTTTATAAATATCACGATTATTTTGATATACATGATATGGTAATATTTTAACCTGATTTTCACCTGTTTGTTATTCTGATGTCATTAATTAAATGAAGTAGACGATCTTATGTTTATAATATTATTATATGAAAATTAAAAAATTGTGAAAATATTTCGCTTCCATATTTGTGTCCGCGTTATTAATTTTTGAAAATGACAAAATGGCGGCGCCAAATTCACTTTTTGATGAAATTTCATTAATATGGATTTAAATTAAGTTTTTGAACTTTTTTTTTTACTATTCAAACATTTTGCAAATATTATTTTGAAGTAAAAAAAAATACAATTATTTTGCGTAAAAATACAATAATTATTTTTAAAAAAATATGATATTTATTAGTGATATATGTATAACAATCCTGAAAGTCGCAAATTAAATTATAGTTCTTTGTAGATATCCATATAATTGAATATTTCGTAATTCAATTATCAATGGCAATTTCGCCATGAACGACACTCCATAGTTGTCACGAATGGATCGACCACAAGTGCAGAAAGAAAATGAAATTAAAAAATCACACCTAATTTATGTTAAAAGTACAGTTGATTTTTAATAAAATGTTTATTTTCAACGTTTAACCCTTGTTTCCATTGGGGTGAAAATTTGAACTTTTTGCAAATTTCAACTGGTGAAAAATTGAACAAACGTGACCTTTGCCTATGATAGTGAATATTTTGGAGGTCACGTGTGTTTCATTTTTCACCAGTTGAAATTTTCAAAAAGTTGAAAATTTTCGCCCCAATGGAAACAAGGCCTTATGTTGAAAATCATGCACGCACCCTACGTTTACTCACCTACTTTCAAGTACAGTTACACCTCGTTTAAAGATACCTCTGAGAACGTTACCTCGCCCTAAAGGCGCAGTCACACTAGGCTGGTTGCTGCTGGCTATTAGCAGCAACAGCAAGCAGCAGCTGCTTTGGGTTCACACTTGTCCAGTCACTGCTGGTATTAGCAGTGCAAGTCATCCAATCACCATCTTGCAAAAACACAAACTCTAACAACAACCAACCCAAGCAGTGGAGTTTCAACTACCACTAGTGCCACTACTAGCAACAAAAAGTTCACACTAGATGGCAGCAGCAGGAAGGGAGTCACATGACCAACTGGTAGCTGCTAAAGTTGGACATGTCCAACTTCACCAGCCGCTGTTAAAATCACTAGCCCGCTGGTGAAAGCAGCTGCTAGTAGCAGTTCAGACTATGCTGCTAGAGCGCTACAACCAGCCAGCAGCAACCAGCGGCTGCGAAACCAGCCTAGTGTGACTGCTCCATAACGCAAGTCGCTTAAATTCTATAGTTTTGCACAGAAGCAGCTTTACAATTTACAACAACTTGAGTTAACGATACCGATTTTCAGAAACACATCATTGTATCATTACACGAGGTATTAAGAGATGTCACCGGTTCTTCAATTACTAGAACTGATAGCACCGGTTCTGACCAGTTCGTCAATCAGGCCGAACCGGTTCAAACGCATTAGCAAATTAATGTGTGCTGCATAAATCTGCGCCCAAATTTACTTGCGCAAATCTGCTAATGCATATTGTGAACCCGTTCGTCAAGATTCACTAACTGTTCAGAACCACAGGCATTTAGAAATCGGGAAGAACTTCAGTTGGCTCCGCCCTTGTTATGACAACCGACAACTTCTAATTGGTTTGTTGTGTGGTTTGACATTGAAAAGGGCGGAGTATGCGACGTCAGACTACATAACCAACCAATTAGAAGTTGCGTTCGTCATAACAAGGGCGGAGCCAACTTCTGTTTGTCCCGATTTCTAAATGCCTGTATCAGAACCAGTTTCCAAAAAAAAAAAATCGCGAACCGATTAAACCGGTTCCGAACCGAGTAGAGACAGTTCGGTTCCACCCGTTGCCACCTTCAGAGGTATTTACTGTAAATCTTGCATCAAAGAAAAAGGTGTTTGTCATTGTTTTTATGGTTCAACGTTAAGTTAAGAATGCAACAAGAATGGAAGAAGTGATATTCCTAGTTAAAATCCCATCAATATTAGTATCTGGTTTCAAGCAGTTAAATACAATCAATCCAATTTCAAAGAAAATGTTTGTCAGAAGCTCAGTTCGCTAACTCACTCAATGATGATCACACTTTATATAAAAAAAATCAATTAGAATCACGAGTTTTCACGACACAATTCATGTGTACACCCGTCAATATGCAGAATCAGTCCATCTGCAGATTGCCTACGCAATATGCAAAACCACCAAACTGCTAGTTCAATACAATTTTAAGTGCAGAACCATTAGCAGGTTGGTTGTTTTGCAGATTGCCTAGTCAATCTGCAGATTGACAATGACAGATATAATATGATGAGAGGGCCCCCCTGCCTCCCAAACCACACCACCTTCAATAATATAATTAATGTATGAAAATCCTTGAACCGACAACCGAAGAAACACAGAAAAAAACGAAAAAGTCCGTAAAAATTGAGGAGGAAAGGGGGGGGGGGGGTGACGTGCGCAACTTTGAAGCAATCTTGAGTAATGCAAGATTTGGCAATATAATATTATTTCATTGCATCGTATTTTACCTGAAACGAATCAGACTGAGGTGGTCCATTGAATACGGGTAATTTACAGGCACAGGTGGTCATCATTGTCACATTTAAAAACGCGAATGTCATCAATTAAAATAAGCGAGGCATTATATAATAGGTAAAGACAGATATAACAAGGAGATATCTCCAATATATAAACGAACACACACACGCGAACTGATAAAACAAAGCTAACAAGCCGCCGCCGATGCCAACCGACTAACCGACTGCCGCCGCTGTTGCTGCTGCTATTTATACTATAATAAAAACCTGCAGCTGAAAACTTGTTAAGAGAGCGATAAAGGCTAAGAAATGAAAACGATCTCTCTCTCTTTCTCTCTCTATATATATATAATATCCACTTCTATAGATGTGTGAGGCTAATATAGTGCTTCGCCGTAACTTCGTATGAAAATGGATGTGTTGCGTGTTTGAGCCCAGAAAAATAATGAAAAAAAAACCCCAGTTCAGCTCACAGCTCAGCTCAGCTTCTCAAGGCCGAAATTGCGTATATCATTGAGAGATCCAGGGATCAACATTCATTTACAGGTTGATTACTAAATACATAAGCTTCATTTGAAAAGAAGCTTATGATAAAACAGCTTCTACTCAACTGCACCATTTACACCAAAATGCAAATAAATGTCACTTTTTTTTTTTTTAAAGTAATTTTAACTAATTAAAGATGTCTGTTAAACACGTCAATTTATCCAACGATGTGACGTCTTTCTTGTTTATTTTATATAAAATTCTTTATATATTTATATTTTTGTTTGATGACAGAATTTGCAAAAAAAAAAATGCATCCTACTTGTCCTTCTAAAATCACTGCAGTCGTTTTCAAACAACGTTTACAAACGACGACGACTTCTTCTTCTGCATATTATAATCCTACCAAAAATTAGATACCGTTTTCAAATGAAACATTCCGATCCCGTATTAATTGAAACCAGTACGAAATTAAAAAAAGAATATCACAAATTTCTTAACGTAAATTTATAAAAAAAAAAATAAAATCGGACGCAGACAAGAAGACGCGAAATTCGCGAAATGTAGTTTAAAAAAATAAGACAATAGATTACACTAACAGAGAAACACACGCAGCTCTATAATAGATAATAATAAAAAACCACGGATCTTTCTCTCTCTCTTTCGGCGTATTGTAACATTATTAGATATAAATGTTTGCTGCAATTACTCAATTGTAAATTACATGTGAGTCAAATCACAAGACACCCAACAACCGAAAGAAACAAGGAAAGGGGGGGGGGGCGGAGTCAAAATAATAATAAAAAATGACGACATAAACACGAACATCAATGCGCATGCTCACTAATCAAATGACGTCATCGAAAACGTCACTGACTCACTAATCATCTCACTCTCTCAACTTAAGATTGTAATGTGTATTCAAAATAATATTTATGTGACACACACACACATTTATATGGAGGCGCGTGTCACGAGTCATAATAATAATTAAAAAAAACACGTGTCACACGTCCACACGTCACACATTCTCCTCCTCCTCCTTTAAACATTGCAAAAGTGGAATTGCATAATTATTCGTATTGATGGGTTTATATTATGAACAGCTGGATTTTAGACATAATAATGATTATTATGTCTTTCAGGAGAAAGATTACATCCGAAACTAGAAAGTATTTTAGAAACTAGAAAGCTCATTTATATGAGTATTTTCATGTTTGGTATTATCTTTCAAAATCACATAAAAAGCTTATTTTGAAAGATAACAACATGAAATTACATTTGAGCTGCTACCCTTCTAGTTTTTAAAACACATTAAAGTTTTTCTCTTCATTTTTACGCACCTGAAAAACAAAGAGACTAGAAAAGCAGTTTTTTTTATAAACTAGAAGGGCAACTCAATCACTTAATAGCATTTTTATACTGATGATATCTTTCAAACGGACATAAAAAGATTATTTTGAAAAAGATATCACAAAACATGAAAAATATCCTTAAGTAATTGATTTACCCTTCTAGTTTCTAAAAAATAAATATGTTTCTCTTTATTTTACACCTTGAAAAGACAGAATTATAATCAAGAATTCGAAGAAAGGTGTTTACACACTTTAAAACCACCAATATAACAAATTTCAAACTGAAAATTCTAAAAAAATTCTCCTCTCTCAAAAAAAACAAATGAAGATCAAATGACACCAATATTTTTTTCAAAAACAAAAAAAAATGCTGGTATTTTTCAATTGAAATCAGCAGCAATAAAATGCGAAAGAGCGATGGAGAAACAGGAAGAAATTCGACGGAAATCAGCTGAACACACAAATAACACATTTAACATTAAAAGTAACTTACATAAAATACTCTCCTCCTCCTCCCTCTATTTAACCCGAATTAAATTAAATGTCAGTTCCAATGAACAGATATCAATCAAACAAACAAACCACCCCACCCCCCCCCCCCCACCCCCAACTCCATTATTGGCATTTTTCTCTTTCTCAACAAATAAAACAAATTTAAAATTATTTATTAGGAAATTTAAAGCGAATTGACTGATTAAAATAAATGAAATTCCTCTTAGTTAAGTTAGTTATACCTTGTACACACACACGAGTTAAATGAATTCAAATTAAATGTGTTTAGGTGAATTATACGGAATCCAGTTAAGGACATCAACCAAATAAAAATTGACTTTAATATTAATATTTTAAATTGAAATACTAAACAAATATTTTGTCAATAGTTTACATCTTTTATATTTAAATATTAACTCAATATTTTCAGATTAATTAACTGAATAAATTGAATTCGACGACATATTGTTTGTTTTGCCCTTCACAGGGCTCTGTAGAACCCGTTTATTATTTAAATGCATTTAAATTATCAGGTGTGTGACTAGGTATTAGGTGTGTGTATATCTGGAAATCTAACTAATCACTTCAAAACCTTAATTATAATTAAAAGTAACAATTAATTCAAATAGCAATATAGGCTTAAAAATATTATTTATTATTTAGAGGTTGTCACAATAAAATGAATCATAAAATTTTGTTTGTGATCTCTGATCTGTCACTCTCACATGTGTCACACACACACACGCAGGAGGGAAGATGATACAGGCAAGTGTGCGCAGCAGTAAATATTGGGTTGGCCTCGCCCTTTTTATGAGTGCCATCAGTTTCTAATTGGTTTGTTACTTGATCTGATGTCACATGCCCCGCCCCTTTTCAATTTTTAATCGGTTGATATTTGGTCTGACGCTTATTTAAAGGGAGGAGGCAACAAAATTTTACTGCTGGGCACACTTGCCTATTACTTTTGTATTAACCCCCTGAAACTCTTCTCCTCCTCCCTGTAAAAAAACGGGGGGAGAGGGGTTAAGACAGGCAGTTAGAAATAGGAGAGAACTTCAGTTGGCTCCGTCCCTTTTTTATGACGACCGGCAACTTCTAATTGGTTTGTTGTGTGCTTCGACGTTGAAAAGGGCGGAGCATGTGACGTCAGACTTCATAACCAACCAATTAGAAGTTGCCGTTCGTCATAACAAGGGCGGAGCCAACTGAAGTTCTCTCCTATTTCTAACTGTCTGTGGGGTTAAGGGTGACAATAGGGATATTTGAAAAAGGCTCAAGCTTGACAAAAAAAAATGGACCTAACTCCAAGTTCTCACGATTTTCTTTTTTCTTTTGACAAACAAAAGACATGAAAACGAGTAGAAAAATCTTCATAAAATGGAAAACCCACCAAAAAAAAAAAAAAAAAGATCAAAAACTGAAAAACGAGATCTTCACAGAAATTTCTCACGAAAATTCCAAACAATCTCAAACCTCCTCCATAGTATTTTTTTTATGAATAATTTGTATCTAACAAGTTTACTTAGAAATTTCACATTACCCCCGCCACCCCCACCTTAATCCTTATGGTATTTCATTTGAATTTTGGACCATAAAGAACCCAAATTACAACGAATTTGAACCATATATGAATTATATATTTGAAACATTCTCTTATAAACTTAAGTCTGAAATCCATCTTTACCTCTTTTTTTTGCCAAATCGCTATTATCATGAATAAATTGGTTATCATTATGGGAAAATAAAACCAAAACCTACTTTCATTCATAACAACCAACCTGATTTTTTTCTGTTTTAAAATGGTTATTTTTTCATGAAATTGTAAACAATTTAATAAAGTTGTCGTTGGGTCAGGATAAAAACATGAACGAATGGACGGGATGAACAGTGGGGTAACTCTAAAACCCGACACAGAATGCATATAGAATAAGATGAACACACATTTTGAAGGGATGAACAGAGAGAAATAAAAGGATGAACATCCTTTAAAGGGATGAACATGGTTTTAGGGGGATGAACATGGTTTTAGTTTTGGTTAGGTTATGTAACCGAACCGAACCTAACCTAACCCCATAAAAACCATGTTCACCTCCCCCTGAAAACCATGTTCATCCATTTAAAGTATGTTCATCCTTTTATTTTTCTCTCTTCATCCCTTTAAAATGTGTGTTCATCCATGATATAGTGTTCATCTTATTCTATATGCATTCTGTGTCGGGTTTTAGAGTTACCCCAATGTTCATCCCGTTCATTTGTTCATCTTTTTATCCTGACCCGTTGTGGGTTTCAACAAACCATTTATTACATTGGGGTTGTTCACGCGAGCCACTTATTTTTTTTTTACTGCGCCACAGTGGGGATGAGTGGTTGAGATCTACTAAAAGTGGCGACCATCTCTGCCTATTTGTTAGTGACGATCAAGATAATACCAGTGGTCCGTCTAAATCAAGCCGCATCAACGACATTTGTGGCGCCACAATAAAGTGGTAGTTTTTAGCAAAGCATTCATTACATAGGATTTTGTTCACGCGAGCCACCGCCACCGTTTTTTTTTTTACTGCGCCACAGTGGGGGGGGGGATGAGTGGTTGATACCTGTCAAAAGTAACGACCACAAAAGCAGTTAGAAATCGGAGAGAACTTCAATTGGCTCCGTCCCTTTTTTATGACGACCGGCAACTTCTAATTGGTTGGTTATGTAGTCTGACGTCACATGCTCCGCCCCTTTTCAACGTCGAACCACACAACAAACCAATTAGAAGTTGCCGGTCGTCATAAAAAAAGGGACGGAGCCAATTGAAGTTCTCTCCTATTTGTAATTGCCTGTGCGACAACCTGCCTATTTGTCAGGATAATACTAGTGGTCCGTCTAAATCAAGCCGCGTCAACGACATTTGTGGCGCCACACACACAAAGTGCACTCTATGTGAAACTTGTCTAAACGTGTTTGAAAACCAGACAAGATTTGAACGTGAAAATATAAAACAACAGCAGACGAGACGATGATTCACGTGTGAATTCCCCCCCCCCCCCAAAAAAAAAAAACTTCCAATCACTTTGTTATGTTTCCGTGATAGACAGACAGACAGACACGCGTCGAAATAGATCAATATTCGGTTCGATTCATGAAGTGGACTCTCTCTCTCTCTCTCTCTGCAATCGCTTCCAGCAAGTCAGAAAGTTTATACTGGACCAGTATAATGTTTCATACTAGATTGATAATGGAGGAGACCCCCGACCCCCCCCCCCCCAATTAGGAAAAAACAAAAACAATAATATTTAATCGCGTTCAACCAGTAAATATTTCTTACAACCATAATTACAAGTTTATGACTGTTATAAGAATGAAGCTTGTGACGTCAGAGATGGGTTGACAAAAATTCCGAATCGTGGCCCTCTTTGGCACGCAAACCACTTTTTTTAAAAACCACTTTTTAACTGCAAAATGAAGTCTCTGGTTCGGTAAGCTATGCAAACATCTAAAAACGATCGGTTTGTGGTTTGACAACTCGAGTTCATTTTGCAGTCGATAAGTAAGTGGTCTGTGCGTGCCAAAGGGATCCGGATAAAAAGATGAACGAATGTACAGGGTGAACATTGTGTGGGGGTAATTCTAAAACCCGACACAGAATGCATATAGAATTGGATGAACACTATATTAATATGGATGAACACAAATTTTAAAGGGATGAGAACAGGGAGAAATAAAAGGATGAACATACTTTAAAGGGATGAACATGGTTTTAGGGTGGAATAAACATAGTTTTATGGGGATGAACATGGTTCATCTACCATAAAACCGTGATCATCCCCCTCAAAACCATGTTCATCCCTTTTAAAACCATGTTTATCCCTTTAAAGTATGTTCATCCTTTTATTTCTCCCTGTTCATCTCTTTAAAATTTGTGTTCATCCATATTACTATAGTGTTCATCCAATTCTATATGCATTCTGTGTCGGGTTTTAGAATTACTCCTAATGTTCAGCCGTTTATCTTTTTATCCTGACCCGTGCCAAAGGGTCTTGTGCAACCTCTTATAGTGCAACCTGTTAATCTATCAGAGGGTCATCGAATGATCTCTGTTCAGGATCCGCCGTTATAGGAGGGGAGGTTACCTTAAATTAAACGTACTTTTAAACAAAATAAAACAAATTAAACTCCTGTATTTCCAAAAAAACAAAACAAACATGACGTAGTAGAAATAAAAGCTTGTACCGAAAAACGTACTTTTTCTTATATTTATTTGTTTATTAGACAAAACGACACAATCATTAAATTTGTTGTCAAACACCCCCCCCCCTCTCTCTCTCTCTCTGACGTCACAAGCTTCTTCTTGAGGTGAGGAAACTAACCTAACGTAGTGTGTTTTTGGAAAGAAAAAAACCCCGCTTTTATAATAATGACAATTAATATGGCCAATTGAAAAACAGTACAATCTATTAACAAACCATTATGAAATGTATAATGATGATTCCTGAATTAATATATATTATTTCTGATTGGACAAGGATTATAGAAAGGCTCATCCTTTCGCTTGATATTTCAGAAAATGCTCATAAAACCGGAGCACACTTCCTAAAATCTAATGTCAGTCATTACTGTGTGTGTGTGTGGTGCGTTCTAATCAAATAATTTACTAATTTTCTCAAAAATCTCAACCTGAAAGTAGGAAAAAATAAGAGAAAGAAAACCTAAGGAAACGCGTGCGTTTTTATTTACTGTTGTCTCTTTCCTCAGTAAATACGAATTACAAAAGAAACACACAAGAAAAAAATATATATAATAATAATTTTAATATTTTCTATTAAAAAAAAACAAGAAATTTGTTTGTTAGAAAAAAATATATAAAAAAAAAGAATCGATTTCAAAATGAAACGAAATAAAAAAAAACCTCAAAAAAAAAAATCAGATCGAACGAATTTTTATTTTTTCTCCACATTTTTAAAACCGATCATAACGATATATTCGGAAAACAAAATAACGAATCACAGATTTAAATATTTTGTTAAAAAAAACACAACTCACACTCATAAAACACAAATCATATAGACAGATAGAAAGAAAGAGAGAATAAGAATGGAGGAAAGAGAGAGAGAGTGAGTGAAAGAGAGAACAATTGAAATCGAAGCGAACCTCAAAATTAGAACCGAATTTAAAATCCAATTGGAAAACGATTACAAATGGAAACGAATGAAATTTTCATATAAAATTAAAAACCTTCAGTTCTTACCTCATCGTGTAATGTTCCTCCTTCGTCATTTTCGTACGTTTTTGACGTGGAATTCAACGATAAACTTGGCACAGAACCGTTGTAAGACCTTTCACGAACGGCGGCCATCTTTACATTTGACGGGGGTCACGTGATCATACTTCTACCCATAATGCAATACGACGTATCTATAATTTGCATATTATATTAAACAGCGGTCTCACTGCCGCCGATGAATATATAATTTTTATTATTATATTCGTATTTAAATAAATTGACCAGATTTGCTTTATTATTATTATTATAATTATCCCCCCCCCAAAAAAAAAACGAACTAAAAATGAAACGTACTGAATAAAATAAATTTATTTCTAAATTTGTAACAACATCCATTAGATGGCAGCACATGTCAGACACGAGTCCGATGATACGAACAGCTTAGTCGATAATAAAAAGGAAACAATAAAATCAAAAAAAATATATAATATATTAATATCGAAATTCATTTAAATTCACTTAATTAATCCTTTAATTTCCGATTTCCATTGAAATAGCATTAGTTATTTCGTCTTCAGTCATTATTTTTAACAATTTCAACGCACTTAAAAGCTGTTGTTTAGAATTTCCAACAAAAACATTCTTCAAAAACAAAGGAAACCCACTTAAACTTTTTTCTTCCATTCTGTACAATGGTACTCTGTAAACGGCCAAAACCTGCAAATACAATATTAGTGCAAAAAAAAAAGGTGTAAATTTATATATTTTGGTCCTTAAATCTTAGATTAGTTGGGTATTTGGTCTAAGCTCAAATATACTTCATTGTTGAAGTCTGCTGCATTCAAACTATCCCGCTGTATATCATTAATCTCATGTTCTGTCACTTTCAACTCAAAGAAATGCAGAAACAACTTCTGTTTCGAATCAATATGAGTAAAAAGGTGGTTTTCTTGAGATACTAGAAATTTTTCTTTGTTCAGGTTGATCTCCTCTTCTAGTTCTCTGTTTAGAGCATCAACGATGTCGTTCGCATTTGGATTGACGACGTTTACAAATCCACCAGTGAAACCCATCGACCCATCGGTTCTTAACTGCATCTATGATTTCAAATGATTATTGGCGCTTAAAATTTGATGACATTTATTTTAAGTAAACATGAAGAATATCGTGCAGTTACCAGAACGGCGGCCTTTGCATCGTATTTGTTATCGACTTTAACGTTCCACGGAGACCAAATAAAACAATGAGCCGCATGTTTGTGATCAGTATATTGTTTATAATCGAGCGAATCGTCGAATCCAACCTCAGAACAACGCCTGGCGCCTAAATATAACTCAAGACAATATTCAGTCATGATGATGATGATGATGATGATGATAAATGATTTCCAGCAGCTGTGTTGCTTCAGTGAATAACAAACCTCATCGTAACAGCTGAGATTTTATACATAAGTAACAGTCTAGACAATTTTGTAAACGAAAAAATGACACGTCACGTGCGTAAACAACCAAAAGATTTGTTGTCCAAAGAAATTCAAGGGGGCGACACAGGAACTAAATCTCGTACTGTATTTTCTTTTTTATCCGCGTTTTACTACATTTTTATAATTTAATTATATTCGTAGGTAGTCAATAAAACGTGGATAAAATGTAAAACGGCTTTCCATATATACACTCTTCTGTGAATCTTTGTGAATCTCGTACATGATTATCTTATATGTCGTTCCACTTTGCAGAAAACAGACGAATATTTTGACTACCATAAAACAATAAGATCTGTTGTTTCATGATATGATTGTGTCCTTTGATTTATTGGCTGAAATATATTATAAAAAGACACAAGATGGTCGACAACATTTATAGATAAAGAGATAAATACAATACAAGTATGAAAGTCCGTTAGTTATACAAACAAGAACAGTTGGGTGTAGCTAGAAATGTTTGTTCTGATTGGTTATTTCGGTTTGTTACGGGATTGAGTCTGTTTGTTATTGGTCTGATGCTCATAAAAGGGCGGGGCTAACAGAATCTTTTCTGGCTGCGCCCAACTGCCTCACAAAAACAAACCTAAAATCGTCTGCAATTAACGACATGCAACAAATGAAATTTTCTAGTCTGACAAGTTAGCAATAAATTATTATATAAATTCCGATACAATGAAATGCGTCATCACAATCATATCCTACGTGTACGTAATTGCATTTTTCATTGCCGTCTTCAGTGTAGCATCTGCGGCTGATGTCGAATCGTGTAAGAAAACAGCAAAAAACGACGGACAATCAACAGATTGCGGTTGTGGTTCAAAGTTAAATCGCAATGCGAACCAGGAGAAGAAACATAACGTAAATGCGGCGAAAATAAATGTCGAAACAAAGGATGTGGAAGATGATGCAAATGAAATGATTGTGATCAAAGAAGGGACATTCCAGATGGGAACCGATGAACCTGTTTTCCCTGCAGACGGCGAGGGACCTGCACGACAAGTCAAACTGAATACATTCTATTTGGACGTCCACGAAGTCAGCAACGAACAGTTCCAAGCGTTTGTTAATGCAACCGGCTTCATAACGGAGGCAATTACTTTATCGCTGTCAATTACAAAGTTCCACGTAGAAGCAATTAACTAAAATCTTCCTTCATTTTTGTTTTGCAGGCCGAGCAGTTCGGAAACTCATTCGTCCTCGAAATTCTCTTAAGTAACGAGGTGAAAGGGAAAATAACACAAGCCGTAAGATAAAGATAACAGGATCACGATTACGTGGTTATAGGTTTGTTGATGTCATTGTTTCGCTTTTACTTTAGGTTGCAGCTGCTCCTTGGTGGCTTCCTGTCGAGAAAGCCGATTGGAAACATCCGGAAGGTCCAGACTCATCCATCGAAAACAGGTTATAAATAATCCATTCAAGGAATCGAAAGTTGACATCACGATTGAATTGTTACAGAATGGATCATCCAGTAGTTCATGTTTCATGGAACGATGCTGTAGCATACTGCACTTGGAAGAACAAACGGCTACCAACTGAAGCAGAATGGGAACGGGGCTGTCGAGCTGGACTCGAAGATCGGTCGCAATCCCAAATATAAACGTCTTTTTATACCAACGCTAACTCTGGTGTTTTTTATGTTAAAATTTAGATTGTATCCGTGGGGAAATAAGTTGACTCCAAACGGAAAACATCGTACTAACATTTGGCAGGGATCTTTTCCAAACGAAAATACTGGAGAAGACGGTTATATCGGAACGGCTCCGGTAACAGAATATCCAAGCAATAAATTAGGATTAAAAAACATGGTTGGAAACGTCTGGGAGTGGACTCAGGATTGGTGGGATGTATATCACGATAAATCTTCAAAAACTAACCCAGTAAACGTCCTACATTTGTGTTTTTAGTTGGAGTTATTAAGAAATTATTTTTATCGTAGGTTGGACCGTCGAGCGGATCGGATAAAGTTAAGAAGGGTGGATCTTTTATGTGTATAAAGGTAATCGAACTGTTTTCTCTCGATTGTATTTGTTGATTAATCATTTTAGCTTTATTTATGATCAGGAATTCTGTTTTCGTCACCGTTGCGCTGCCAGAAGCCAGAACACGCCGGACAGTTCAGCTGTTAATCTCGGATTCAGATGTGCAAGCGACAAACCACCAACGAGAAATCATGAAGAATTATGAAATCTTCGTTATAAAAAAAAAATCTCGTTATGAATTTTGATGTATATTTTATTAAACGATTTGGGACCAATAAATAATTATGTCTAAAATAACGTACCATCGAATGGAAGAAATTTTCTACAGAGTTTCGAGCCACAACGACACGGTTTTCCACCATCAGATGTTTCGAAATCGTCGAATGGACTTCCCGAATAATCAAAATAAAGTTCCTCACCATGCTCTATGTTTCTTAACGCAAACAGTTCCAATTTGGGAATTGAATTATGAATACGAATCGGAACCATTATTAAATTCGGTTCACACGAATGATTTGCAAACCTACCAACATTTCCAACATATGTTGGATCTACGTATGTGGAAATAGTTCTGTTTCCGGCAATGTGTTCTCTGAGGACATGAATATAGTTGTTATCTTTCTTGAAATCGAGATTGAGGCTGCGAGACTTCGCCTCGCTATAACTGATGATTTCGCCTGCATATTCGCACACAAACGAGCCCTTTGTGATCGGCTCGACAGATTTCAAAGCAAAACCTCGATCCACTGTACGAAAAACGCATACTTTCTGTCTTATTCCTAACTGAACAACTCTATTTAGACACTCAGTACCACATAAACACTGATCATTACACTCGAAAATGGGTTTTGAGGACGTACCGCCGATCAACTGCGTTACGAGTTGACGATCGGAATCGTAATTTCTTCCACGGCTTCTTGTTTCGATACATTCACAGTTACCGACTTCTGAACAAGTGCTATTGAGTCCAAATCTCGCACCACAATCACATCCGGTATAGTCCAGTTCAAAATCACACGATTCTTTAAAAGTTTGGCCACCAAAACTTGTACAAACATACTGAAACAATTTAATAATCATTTGTTATTGCAAAGGCTCTTTCATCATCAAAAATAATAATAAAATAGAAAGGTAACGCGTAAATGTCTAAAATTGCGTCAAATTAAAATCCAAAGATAGAGAAACATCTTTGACGAAAACAGCTGATCATCATCAGTTTTCACACTTGCGTTTTCAGCAACTTGTCAGATGACATGTGTTTACCACGTGGTGAACGACTGGATCTTATCAATAACCAGGCACGCACTGGCCCGGGCGGCAAATCCCGCTTGCGCCGGTCCGTGCCTGCTGATAACGATACATAACATAGTAAAAAAAATACCTTAAAACTTGGAACATCGTCATCGAAATCATTCACTAATGGAATTTTAATTGGTTCTTTTCCATTTGATACGTCTTCCAGCAGCATCTCAGACGAAAATACAAAAAACCAAAAAAAAAAAAAAAAAAATTTAAATCAGCCGCCGCTGAACAAAATTATTAGTCGCCGCCTGTAAACGATCCACGTAAAGAAGCGTTATACTCCGGTCAACTATGCCCTAAATGCATGAGACAGAAGCGTTCAAGAAGAGGATTGACGTGATGAGAAGAAGTATTGTTGTCAGAAATAATGACAAGGTCATTTTTAAAAAAAAAATTATCCGTTCAAAGCTGTCAGACATAAACGAATCAGTCTACCATAATAAACGTGAATCCTTGACCCGAGCTTAACAACACATTTTTATACCATATAACTTTTTTTTCTAAATTGAATTTCTTTAAATATTTCAACTCCAACAGCCACTGTCAATAGGCATCAAATTACAAAAACACTTTTCCCGAAAGATTTCAATCATTTCATGATCCATTAGATTGAAATTTTGTACACAGCTTTCTCACATTTTATGACTCCTCTCTTGCAATGGATATTAATAGTCAATTTAAAATCTTTGCCTTTTCTCCAGTCCTTTTTTTTCATAAAACAATCTCAAAAAATTATTAAACATGCGTTCATGTAATGAAATAACAAACAAGGCTGATGTTTTTACGTTAGAAAAAGCTAACGCCATTTTTTTTTCTTACATAAAAAGGTTATTTATGAATGTACACAAGAATTGTTATTAAAAAATAAAAGAAAACACAAAAAAAAGTTGTTTTTTTTATAAAATATCAAGAAAAGAAAAGTAAAAAAAAAGCTGATTTTTTTTCTTCATACATTTGCTGTACTTGCATTTATATAAACCTGCGTAGGATACGCAGCATAAATGACATTTTGTTGTCCTTGTTCAGTGGTCAATACATTGCCAGTCAACGTTTGTGAAGCTATAACATGTCAATTTAAACATTAAGCCATAGAATAAAAATTGATCAGAGACTTTTAAAAATTACTTACTAAAAACCTCTTCAACGATTTCTTCGACTTGTGAATCGACTCCGGCCGTGCCACTCGCTCTGTCGCCTTTCATGGCCTAAAAGAAAGTCAAAAACATTGCAACTCTCTCTGTGTCGCTCTTTAAACATCTTAAAACAGAGATCGATCTTACGTCTCTATATTTCTGTAGGTAGAGTTTTAATGGCTCGACGTAATTATCGAAGCCGAGGGTCGACATTGCAAACAGAATGTCTTCTCCGTTGATCGTTTTTCTTTTCTCCTGGTGACACCGATCACTCGCTCTAAATTTAGATAAAGGATGAAATAACATAAAAATCACTTTCGTTAACGATACAAATAAGACACTTACTCGCTGGTTATGAAACTTATAAACTCTGAAACACATTCCTGAACGCACTCCCTTGCATCTTTCGCAATCTGAAAGAAAAAAAAATACTTTGGTTTATAATCAGCTAATTATTCAGCATTTCACAATTAGAAATTGAAAGTTTTTTTTTTTTAGAAACTAGAAGGGTAATAGTTTTTTTTAAGTTGATATCTTTTAGATTAAACTTTGTATAGACAACAATTTCTCATAATTTTACATTTACTATAATTTTTTATTTATAACTTTTGTAAGTCGCAATAACTTTCAACCAATTAAATGTTACCGTAATGATAATAGAACTCACTTTTCCCGACTGCGGAATCGACTTCTTCATAATTCTGGCGACGTTTGCAATCGGAAGAAACCGATCCTGCAAACGCAACGCCAAGAAAGAACAAAAACAGAAAAGAAAAACAAACATCGAAATGTAGTTTTATCGAAAGAATTACAGAAAAATAAAATTAAAAAAAAAAACTCGGTGAGAGAATAAAAAAACGGTTCTCCACTGCCTTTCAGACTACTTGCCACGAAACGTATAGAACAGTTTCGTACTTGTTCTCTCAGCGGTAATCCTTCTCCGTCCTTTCCACTGTCTCCTCCACCATCCGAATCGATGCATCCACCCAAACTATCATCGGCATCTGAAACAAGTTTCCACAACTTCTCGGTTACTGCTCCTTAATAATAATCGAAATCTGTTCGGGTCGATGTAAATTACCTTCACTATGTACCATGTATTGACCACCTCCAGGCAAAAACGAATCTCCCATTGAACCTTCGCCATCGTTTTCCATATTCTAAAACAAAACACACACGGAAAAATGAAAAACAGCAAAAAAATTTATATTTTGAAGAAACTAGAAGAGTAAAACGAACTTGCACAGACGATAACAGTTTATGATCATTTTCGTTGCTAAAAAAAATGCCATAAAAAGTTTATTCTTCAATATTTCAAAGTAAATCTTTTGATTTCGAATATTCTTTTGAAAAGTAGCCGCTAGCCTCTAAGTTAAGTTTACAAAGTTCATGACTAAAGCGCTGCACGAGCTCAAAACTTAAAGGCTATGCGCGGCTCCTAATCGAAATATAAATCATTTCTAAAAAAAAAAATGTTTAGCACAACATTTTTTTATGCAGATTTCTCTTGAAATTGACACCTGGTGACGTCATGAATGATGCCCTATTTCAAAGGGGCCCAAAAAGAGCCTGAATGCTTTTAAAATATATAGAAAGTGATCGTAATGGGTCCTAACCTCGTACATGTTTCAATTAAAATGTGTCTGAGAGCAAAGGGCAGCACATTAAGCCCCCGTTTTGAGATGTTGCGAAAGGGAACAAAATGAGGAATAAAAAAAAACGAGAAAACGGAAGAAAAGCGTAACAAAAAATGGCGGCGGCCGCCGAAGTGAAAAAAGGGCGAAATTGAAATGAACATCGAAGGGAACAATTGAACACGTCACCGTTCTCTCATCATTTTGATTTCAGATTGGAATTTCATTTCGAATAATGTCGCAAATTGACTTTCTCAGAACCTATTGGTCAAATTGAAGTAAATAGAAAATGGAGAACCGAAAGATTACCTCGACAAGTTGGTTGGTCAACGGGTGAACAAATGGGAATCGAGCACTAAACACAAGCCACTCAGAAATCAGCACATCTCATATAAGATCCCATTGAATAACATAGAAAAATAGGGACCGTTTACTTTTGCTTAATCATCGAGCACGATCTCATATTGTTCCTAACAAAGAATATCTATAGGTATAAAAATGGAATCTAAACACTCCGAGCTGTCATAAAAAAAAGGAAATTCATCACGTTTACGTTTTCAATTTCAGAGCATAATACAGTTCAAACGAATAATATCAACATCTACGAGAAATAAAATTACTCCGACTACTCTGAATTGTCTTGTATACAATATTATCTACGAGCGCGCTCCTTATCATCAAAATAGTATAATAGTGTACGAAATAAAAGTAATCTAAACGATCCTATTGATTAAAGAAATTATGTTGTTGATCTACGTGTCTGAAACTATCCCTATTATATGTATTTATTCCCTAACGCTCAAAACATTTAATTTACTAATTTTAGAATGTTAAATTTCAACAATTTACCTCATAAAATCATCGACTCGATATCATACTTTAAATAAAAAATAATGGTAATGTATGATAAAGATGATAAGATTTACTTCTTCAACGTCATTTCACTGACGAGAAATCTTAATTTATAACAAAGATTAATAACTTTATCGTTAGGTGGCATTACAATCGAAGTTGTCTATTTCTGGTCACCTAATAGAGAAAAACAACTTTTATAACTGTTTTTTTCTTCGATTTTCGTCTGTTTTTAACGAGAAAAGCATGTGATAATATACATATTGTCAATTGAGGACGCATTTATCTTTATCCTGAGGTTCGATATTGTTTAAAATGGCTTGAAAACGGTTTAAAATTCAATAATTTGCGTCATTTTGGGGGGCTTCTTATAGTCACTTCTGTAAACGGAAACCATTTTTCTTCTTTTCATAAAAACAGATACAACCAAGCGAATAAACAACTCTGCAATCAAATTGATCGCAAACACATATATAAAAATGATAATAACAGTGAAAATACTAAGGGGAAGAGAATGTACTATAGAGGTAATGGACAAAGAAACACGGTTTAAAGTTGAATCCTAACACGAAATAAGCAACAAGAATCACATGTTAATTTTCCTTTCTATTTCATATTTCTTTAAGGCTCCGGGCACTTCATCAGTCAGTTTCATCAAACAGTTAGTTGCCAGAGAATTGGACATTCCAGTCGATCAACAACGGCTTCTCTTTCGAGGCAAAACGTTGTCAGGTCTCTTATCTAACTGCTTACGTTAGAAATTCAACTGATCGTAACTTGTGGTTGTTGTTGGTCTTGTGGTTTTTGCAGATAGTCTATGTTTGGGTGACTACAACATAGTCGATGGAACCAAATTGCACTTATTAGTTCGTAAAACAGAATCGGATGAAGAGTCATCTACGTTTTGGGTCGAACTTGAACGGACTTTATGCAGACATTTCTCCAAGGAAGATGCAAATAGGGTTTTGGAGGAGATGAAAAAGGTTCTTGTCTATCTCGAAACGACTTAACTTTTTTATTATTAAAACTTGAGTTTTCCTGGCTATGTATTTTGATATATCATTCGTAAAAACGAAAGAAGTTATGCATTTTTCAACAAGTGGGGCTGTTTGTATCTAGAATTCAAAGAGAACTCTCTACCAACGTTAAAGTAATTAGAATTTTTAGCCTCAGAACAGCTTTGTTGATTGAAAAACGCAGAATTCTTTTGGCTCTAATCATGAGCTGTAACTTACTGTTTTGTGTGTCGTTCTAGGATGTTTCTAAACTTGTTCAGAACTCGAGTTTGGATGATATCGAGAGGTATGCTCAGTCACGTATGCAAAATGGAACTTGTCAGAAGGCAAAACAAGAAGTTGAACAGCAGCAGCAGCAGCAATTACCGAGTTCTTCAAGACCTTCGTCCTAAAATTTAATACTTTGAAAATGTTATAAAAAAATGGGGTTTATCTGGCAACAAACAAATAAGGAGAACGTTTGCGTTTTAAGTTTTTGTTTTACCCAGTGGAGTAACTTAAAAGTATTTGGTTATAATTTGAAAACGGTATTTAAACTGTTTTTATATAAGATCCTTTGAGTTCCTCTCCATAGAGGTTATAGTTACGCCACTGGTGTTATAATAGCTCAAATTTGTTTTTTTAAAAATATTTGAAGTTCATTTTTTTAAAGTTCTGTTTCGTTCTTTTCTTCATTGTAACGTAACGAAAATTACACGTTTATTACGGAGAGAGAAAAATTATTAAAAAAACAATTATCTCTTGCCATCCATTCTGTTGTATAAAGAAATATATCGCTTCATAATTAATATCTTGCGCAAAAAAAAATCATTATGTTTCTTTTTATGTATCGAAGTATCGACGTTAACTATTAAAAAGTTGTACAAAAATATAATAAAAACTTGGAGAAATTGTGGGAGATTTTCATTCGAATTGTAATAATTGTAATTAAAAAATTAGTTTAAAAAAAAAAAGATTTCTTAGTTGCAATAAGTTAATTTATTTCCACCGTTTTAAGTTTGCCTCGTGATTTGTAAATTTACTAATAATTTATATTGATCAAAATGTAAACAATAAATATTCGTGCAGTTTGGTTTTGTATTTTCAAATGATAAAATGTGTTGAATAACTATAGGTCTTGCAAGAAAAGAAAATATACCTGAAGCAACCAGAAAAATGCATTTTTCAATCAGAGGACCTGGTTAGAGGCTAGAAGTCAAACTAGCATATAAAACTATTCTTGCTCAGACTAGAACTCTAGCCTCTGTCCAGGTTTTTTTTACTTGGAACACACTTTTCTGGCTGATTTAATTAGAATCTATGTGGTACTGAAGTACTCTGCTTTTCCCTGTTCTATCAATTACTCAAGGCGTCGAAAGCATTAATGAAGAACGAAGCCAAAAAAAGATGATCTCTGTGATAGGTTAATTTGAATTTTGAAGTCCGTTTTTAATATTTTCGTTTTTTGCAAGGCCTATAGTCATTTCTTTGATAAGGAACTTTCTTCCTCAAGTATCCAACTGGCATAAAAGCGCAGTACCACGTTTAACCCAATGGTCGACTGGTTTATCAGTTGGCAGAAGAACTGAAATTACATAATTTGTCGAGTGACCAGTAGTGGACAGCATCCCTTGACGTTCACTAGTCTTGTAAAGTGGGCAAGAATAAAACCCATTCTCAATCGAATCCTCTTTGAGAGACGGTTGAAGCCAAATGACTGGAAGTGGATCCCAGAGTATTCCTGCTAATTGTTCATCGAGTAGCCAACTAGAAAATATAGTGCAAAATTTAAAACAGTTTACTTGAAGTTGCACGAAACGTTTAAGTTGTCGAAAATAACACACGTTTTACGGTTCCAACGAGAACCGTCCAAGAAAAGTCCACGAATATAAACTCCGTCATTTGGAGGAGAATCGGAAACATCAAATGGCATCACCTATAAATTTAATACATGCAAAAATGCGTCTCCTATATAACTTTTTATTGATCGCAATTACCTGAAACTTGAACTGCAGCTGGTCTATGGGCACTTTATACTTTCTCGCATGATTCTGCATAACAGCAGTTAAAAATGCTTGCGTGAAATAAAATCCTGGAAGCCAAAACACTGATGGACTGCCATTTTTAAACCATTCCTGTCATTAAAAAAAGTGAAGATGAATCACAAAGCAACGTGTCTCGAGAAACAAAAAGCACCTCTAAGAATTTCAGTCTTTCCACCAAGTCACTGATATAACTTCCAAGTGGTTTAAGCGACGGATACGAATGGTCGCGCCAGAGTTTGGGAATTTTACCAATGAGCAAACTGTTAGCGACACATTCTAACTCAGAGGACATGACAACAAGTCCCTCTGTTGCCTTTTTTACATTGTTTAAACTGGTTCTAATCACAGTAAGCAACCTGAAATTATATTTAAAGCAATAACTTTAATTCGAATATTTATTTTAAGAATGTATTTAAAATTTCATTTTGTTTATTTAAGAATTTTTTCTGAGTAAAAAACAGATTTAAAAAAAAAATTAAGCAAAGTTATGCTAATTTATGCAAATTTCAAAAGATTATGCAATTTGTGCATATTTATGTTTTTTTAATTTTTGATTAAATTGATTATTATTGCACATATCATTGTGTATTAAAAACGTTGTTTATGCATTGTTTCCGCATTAGATGATCATTGATTCACTAAGAGCAAGAAACTGAAAAGTTTGAAGTGAAAAAAAAAAACTTCCAAAATCAAACTAACTGATTATAACGTTCCATTTCCTGAATAAGAACCGTGTTCATGCTATCACCGTATGACATAGGATGTTTTGCAACAGCAACCTGAAGATTAAAATTACATGGAAGCTAAACAAAGAAGCAAAAAAAAAATATGACTTAAGTGTTGTAGTAGAAGTCAGTAAAAAAACAACATACTCTTTTAAGGATGTCACTAGAAATCTCTTGCAAGGCTCGATCCGAATTGTCAGTACTGCCAATAGCAAGACCGCGTCCTTGCATCACCAGTAAAGAATCCCACAACTGACGACTTTCTTGTAAGTTTCGACTAATATCAACATTCTCGTGAAGTCCAAAAACTTCGGGACTTTGCATCGATGGCAACATCTTATAACAAAATAAAAATATCTGAAACTTTCAAATTTGATTTCTACAAAAACAACTGACCTCGATGTATTTAATGTAATCTTCGTAGGTTTTTGCATTGGGAATTGTATATATTTTATCTGATGAGAAACGAAACTGAGGATTTTCTAGAACTTCACGATTGCAAACATCTCGAAGGATGGTATTCAGAGTGCGACGGTCCAAATCATCGGTGACTCTTCCACCATAGTTACATTCACCAATAGTATAAGTAATTGCTTTGTAAGGAACGTTCGTGTATTCGTTGACAAACATCTAAAATTATTAAGATTTTCTAGAGGCCGAGTAAATAAAAAAAAGTTATCAGTGATACTTGTAACTGTTGTATCGAAATCGCTAAATCCGAATCGTTGAAACCATAAGGAATGTTCCAACCGATCGGTCCGAAACGACGGCGTTCGAGAACAAGTGCATGAAAGAAACACAAGCCAAAAAGGAGCCTATGAAAAGCCTACAAAATACATATTGGAATCGTCGAATTCAATACAAATAAAATTCTTGCAATTAAAGACTGCATAGTAGATGTTATACTCTATCTTTTCCAGGACAGCTCGCAAAAAACTCTTCATCGTTAATAGGATCGCTGTTGTACGCTCTAAGAACACATTGTTTAAGTCCCGATGGAGGCTCGTTCGTCATTTTGACGCTGCTCTGAAGAATTGTGACTGGAAACTAAATAAACATTAAAAAGTAGAAAATTATATGCAGGTGGCTAAATAGGTTATTTCCAATTGTAAAAAAAGCACATATAAATTTTAGTAGAAAACGTTTTCAGATTTTTAGAAACTAGAATTGTAGGTGAATTTACTAAGACGTTCTTTCCTAGATATATTTTAGACTCGAAGATAAAGAAATTTAATAAAATAAAAATTATGATTATGGCCAAAAACGTTTTTGCAAATTAAAATTCAAAAATGTCCAAATTGTTTGTTTTTTTCAAAAATTACGCATTTTATTCAAATAAATAATGCATATATAGAAAAATTGTCGATTTTATGTAAATAAAATGCAAAAAAAAAATGTGCATGTATACCAAAAGCAGAATTAAATAAATGTCTTAGGTTATTAATAATCAGAAGAAATAACAGAAAATGCTTGAAAATAAAAAAAAATTGAATTAAGAAACTCCTTTGTAGAATTTTTTCTAACAAAAAAATATTTTATAGAAAGTGAAATCATGTAACTTTATGCAAACTTCCAAAAATTATGCAATTTATGCATTTTTATTTTCGATTAAACTGATTATAGTTGCAGATATGGCACCATAATTGTAGTCCAAATGGGTTGAAATTGTCATTATGCCATGTATTATGTCACTATGTCATGTATTTTGAGCAAACTTTTGGACTTAAAAATTATATTCAAATTGTCATAAACTAAACCCCTAAACACTAACTCCAAATTAAGCCTCCAATCAAATTTTTCTAAATAAATAATCTAAATGATCCTCTATCAATTTACAATTAATGTATAATGAAATACACACTTTATCTGATGGATAACTGGTCAGCCACAATCTAAAATCAGGATGGACGGTTTCATCAAGCTGCAGATTCTCGCAGATAATTTCCAGCTGCGGAAGCCACGAAACTGCCAAGTGACAGTTTTGAAGTAAAACCCAATCTCCACTTAATTTAGCTTCATTTATTAATTGTTCTGCATGAGGTCCCTAAAATTTCATGAATGTCACATACAGTAACAAAAACAAACGAAACAAGAATTTCTCTTTTAGATATACATACTTGTCCTTGTCCAAGCGAAACAATGTGCAATTTATCATCCGGTAATCCTCGGTCCTCGGCAAATCGAACAAGACTGGTCAGAGGGTCTGCACTAGGCGACAACACAAACAGAAGAGGAGCCGTTGGAGATGAATCTTGATAACTGTTTGATATGTTAAACGAAGGTGGTTCAGTGAACGCCTTGCCTAGATGACGGCTAACAAACAATGTTACGGCTCGTATAACCTGCGATTTAAATTAGTTCCATTAAAGAATTAGAAAACAGTGTCGTAATTGTGTTTATACCTTGTCTGGCCTAAAACAACGAAGGATGCATAAAGATTGAAAATCGGATAACTGTTCTTTCCAAGGATGAGGCAAAGATTTCAGATGTGGAGAAGAACTTGTGAAAATTTCCTTCCAAACTTGAAGATTTTCCGCCACATGAAAGCTGTTTACAAGAAAAATAATAAAAGCAGTTTTTCCCACATAAGTGACATAACTGTTTCCAGTTTATAACAATGCAATTGAAATCCACACCAAAGACCGTTAAAAGTAGATAAATTTGAAAGATGAAAAAGTTCCTGCCACACTTTATCACTGATCCAATCTGGATCCGGATTCGTTAAATCGGCTTGAAGTCCGACACCTCCAGTTAAAAAGAACATCATTTCTGATTTGTCAAGCTCACCATTCGCTCTACAGTAATATTTATAAAAAAAAAACATTACATAAAATCACACGCTATTAAAAGAGAAGAAAAAAAAAATTAAACTAACATAAGAAGATTGCAACAAAGTGCAAACGAGAATAGAAGACGATGTTTTTCGAAAAGAGAAAGGCAGACATTAGTGTATACGTTGTAGCTAAAGTGATTCATTAGATTTTGAAGTCGATCTGTAAGAATTTCACTCCTTTTACTGAAATAAAAAAATATATGCTGTAAATTATTTATGCCGCGATCAATCCGTTCATTGATATATAATTATATTTCAAAACCTGTTGTCGATAGATGAATTGAAAAGATGAACAAACCAGACGAGAGAATATTGGTACATCGGATCGACACTTGGCAAATCAGTCAAACAAAAAAATAAAATAGCCGAATGCCTCGCAACCGGACGATAAATCAAACGGGATTCGTCAATTTTCTCTTCAGTCTTTTCAGCAATCTTTTTTTAAGAAAAACATTTTTTGAAGTTTTTCATCAGTATGGCAACCAGAAAAAATGCCTAGTTAGAAGATAAATTGCTAGTTCAACCTCTGGCTTCTGAATTCTAGTCTCTAACAAGGTTCTTTGACTAAAAAATACATTATCTTAGTAATTATTGACAAATTGACATATAGTGGTCATTCTCTAGTAAACTTCTTTTTTTCTAGTCACACGTCAATAATACAGTAAAAATTATTTCCATGAAATGTATGACTGTGTCGAGTCTCACGAAAAATGTTGACATCATCAACAGAATAAATCTCAACATTTCTTTACCTTTTGTTTTTTCAGAATCTCGTCTGAAAGATGTTTCGATGACCTCAAAATCTGTATTGCGGTTTCGTCTTCGAGAATATTTCCTTCAGACGATGATAGCGTAATCAAAATCTTATCCTCGATCTCTTTCAGTGTGCGTCTGTTCTTTGAACTCTGAACGATAAAATCTTGGTACGCTTCTTCCAATTCCGGCCTAAATTATTTAAAATTACCAACAAAGTAACTCGCCAAACAGAAACACACAAAAGATTGCAACTGTCACCTCTCTTTTGCGACTAACAAACCGAGGAGCTGATCTTCGAGGCCTTCCACAGTTATCAAAAAATTGATGATACAAACTTTGATTGAAATCTCGGGAAGATAATGAGGATTTCTTAACTTTGTTGTGAGAAAAAGCCGAAAACCAGGATTGTATTCCAACACTTTATCTCCCAAGTGAATCATATCGACACCACCTGTAATGAATAAATCTTGGACCATTTAATAATTATTTCAGTGGCGCAACAATCGATAATATACCCTGTTTAAACGCCTGACGAAGAAGAAGAGGTTCGAGAGTCGGATCGACGTCCTCCCCAACATTTTCAATGAGGAGCGGTCTTCCATTTTGAACGCAAGCATCGATCACGCGAATATAATCTGGATCCGAAGGTTTGACTATGGCTAAATTGTTGGATTGTTCGATAGCTTTTATCCATTTGCCTGCTTGACCCTGAGGGTCTATTAAAAGTGGCCTGAAATAAATACCAAATTAACACTTGATGTTGACGATCACATTTTGCAAATATTAAGAAAAATAACCATTTTTTGGTGTTGTTAACTATGACTGCATTGTCAATAGAAAATGTATCTCTTGGTAGGCCGGCAATGTTCCAAGTCTGAATGGCAAGAGGATCGCCAAGAGTTTTCCTTACGGAAAAACTTTCAGAATGTAAAATCTGCTTCTCCTGGGAAAAAATTGCCGAAGGTAAAATTAACGGATAAAAGCCAGATTCTTCCATTTCTAAAAAAAATTACTCGACAACGAATAATCCACTTATGAATGCAATCAATTCGATAAGTTGCCGTGAATGGTCCCAAGTAAGATATGACTCCAGACGATAATAGAACATCGCCTATTAAATGCCGCAACTTTTGCTGCAACTCTGCAGCTGCCAATTCCCACCTAACATAAAAATTATCGCAACACAAATTACAAGCTGACTAGAGGCAATCTTTTTTTTGGTTTTCTGAGGCCTAGTGTGTGTTACTGAGGCCTCAAGCACGCGGTTCAGTGCGCCAGTGCAGTGATCCACCACTGGTATGAACACAGCGCATTGTAACTTTTTTCTGCTCACCTTTCCTTTTCACCTTCCAATCCTTCGATGATATCTTTCGCACGTCTGAGTTTTAAAACACAAAGTTCAACTTGACTTTCTAAATGCTGTTTTTCTACGATCGTGTTGTCTAAATGTTCTCTTAGTTCGCTCAAATGTTTTTCGATCGAAACCAATTCACATCGTTTCGTATTCAGAGTGTCTAATGTGTGTGCTAACAATTCTTCTGCTTCTGCAAGTTTCACCTTCTTTGGAGCTACGATCTGCATTTATAGGCAAAACAATATAAGAATAGTAAAATTAATAATATTATGCAATCGAATGGACCTTGGCAGTGTGGTCATATAACTCCATTGCCAAAATCCATTTGCACATTCCTTCGGCGGCCGAAGAAGCTTTCGCCACTGCGTTAGGCTCAAATTCAGGATTTGGAACGTAATCACTGCGAATACGACCAATGACAGGCGGCTAAAAAAATTTAATAACACTGTAAATTTTTTAAAGCCTACAAAAATTCAAATTGAGAAAAACAAGTCGACTTGCAGGAATGTTGTCTTTGTCGTAGTCTTTCAGTTTGGACAAGAAATTCAAGTCACCAAGCATTTTCTTTGATGGACCCCAATAATCAAAAACCTAAAACAAATTTTAAAATGTAAATAGATTTGTAAAATATAAAAAAAAAATCCTCGTAGTCTATCCCCACCTTCTTTCCCGAGCCCTTTGGATCAACAATCTTTTCCGGTTTAACATTATTCATTACACAAACAGCTTCCATCACTAATTTAACAGCTGAAGGTGGACTTTTCATCGATTTCAACACAGTGATGTCTGCTGGCTACAATTGTAAATAAAAGTTGTGTGCTTTAAAAAACAAGAATAGCTGGTGATATTGTTAAAAGTATTTTCATTTTGATATTTTTCAATATAAACTTTTTATGGCAGTTTGTAAAAGGTGAAAATAATTTTCGTTAAATTTTGATGCAAAAAAGCTGAAAATAAATCATTTTCAAATTACTACAAAATGTTTATTTTTTAAGATAATGCCATGAAAAAAAGACATTTAGCATAATAATTCAATTCTTTCGTAATGTTGCTTCTAGAAACGTTTTATTGTCGTTTACTTATCTAAAAACATCTATGAAGCCATCTTAACTTAACTCTTCAAGGTTGAAATATTTTATTATAAAAATGCTTCGTTAACGAATTCCTCAGACTCCTTCTAAAAGTTTACCTTTAGAGTATCTAAAGCAGCAATTGCGGCTTCCAAAGCAGGAATCGCTTCAGCTAAATCTGTCTCGCATTCATTCTTTAATGATTGTGACTCCGACGCTTGTTCATTCGCAGTGATTTCATCTTGTTGCAATATGCTGCGTTTTTCTTCCGCTTGTTTAGATTCCATTTCTATTGTCTACATTTGAATAAAAAGATTGCAATGATTTGATAACCAATATTAAAATTCTACAAACTTGCATTCATCATCGCTTTCGTCTTGGACGCAGCTTCAACTAACTTTGGCTGTAATTCCTCTAATTCAAGTTGCATTTCGGCCACCTGCGAAGCGGCAAAAACAAGTTTCTGCAATCCTACATTGTAACGTTGCCAAGCCGTCTGAACTTCGGATTCTTTTTGCTTCAGAAGAGCAATGAAAGTGTCGAGAAGAAGAAGAAATGTCGTCGGTGTCACATAAACATGCCGATCTTGCTCTTCCTTAAATGTGGTGGCCAAATTTTGAGTCGTAATATGAAAATACTGACAGATTTCAACGAACGCATCATGAAAACCCTTCTCCATTTCGTCCAACCCGAGAGGACGTAAATAATGGTGAGCAACGCATTCTAAGGCATCGGGCGGCCACGCCTGAAACCAGTCTATCGTACAGCAGTTGACCAGTGACGGAAACTGCCGCAGTCTATGACGCAACACAGTCGAATTTGGACTTACAGCAATGACCAAATGAAGGTTTTCACGACATCTTGATACAAATGAGGAAAACAAGGAGATCGGCGAGTTCTTTTCACCGATTGCGAAAGGTCCGACACCGATACCACGTAGAGCTTGAAAAATCTCCTGCTTCTCTTCGGTGCTAAAGATATTTGGAACTTCGCCAGAATTAAGTAACGCATCAATATCTTCGAGAAAACTTTCCTGTTTGATATGAGAGTCTGTTATGAGAAACACCGTTGGTTTTCCTTGCGTTCCAACCGTCTTTAGCATTTCTTTGATGTCCTCTCTCCACTCGGCTCGGCCGTAGTTTTTTGTAATTTCGGGTTGGACAAGATTGAAACCCGACATGAAAGCCGCAAGCTTAGACATCGTCTGGCGGCCACAGCCACTTACTCCAACAAGTAAACAGTGACCGCCAGGAGTGCGCATGATACGACAAATTCGAGACAAATGCTCCAGAACATAGCTTTAAATAAAAATTAATAAAATTTAAATCGTTTCTTTCATTTTCATTTTTGAACATAAATTTTACAAAACAAACCCGCCAAGAATGTTTTTTTGAAATAACTTTTGAAAAATTCAAAAGCAATTTAAAACTAGAAAATTAAACTAACGTTTTCATAATGAATTAATATATTTCTTTAAAAATAAATTTTTAAAGGCAGTTAGTTTGAACCCGATTTTACGTTAGTAAACAAAACCTACAGTGCGTTTCATATATATAGACGCACCCCAAAAATTGGTTATAACTCGAGTCAAACTTGATGGATTCGCCTGAAATTTTCACCATAAATAGATAATCTTTTATTACAAACTATCTGTTAAATAGAATTTTTTTTCTTAAAAAGGTAAAAATTAAAAAAATTAAAAACTGGAAAATGGCCGTTTCATAATTATAGACGCACTAATGAACTTTTCACTTTAATTAAGTATTGTGACAAAATAACATTCGGAACCCAACAGTAACATTAAAATTTATAAGGTATATGACTGTCCTGATGTTTTAGAACTTAAAACATTGTTTTCTACATACTTTAAACTAGATTTATAAACACAAATACAGAAATTCTGTCCCGAAGCAGCTAAAATGGTACTTTTCAACCTTTATATTGCAGCATATTCATGGCAATATGCTTAATAATCACGTAGGATGATGTCCCAAAAGTTTTCTACAAGATTTAAGTCCGGGGGACACGCCGGCCATTTGAGAGTGGTGATATTTTGGTTCCGTAACCATTCCTTCATTAGGTTATTGGAGGAAACTGGGGAATTTTCTTGCTGGAATACTAAGCTAATGCTATGAAATTGATGTTTTATGGCAGTACATACTCTCGTAACAATGTCTGAAAATCGCTGATATTTGTTTTGGTTGAAATACCTTATAAATTTTAATGTTACTATTGTGTTCTGAATGTTATTTTGTCACAATACTTAATTAAAATGAAAAGTTCATTAGTGCGTCTATAATTATGAAACGGCCATTTTCCAGTTTTTAATTTTTTTAATTTTTACCTTTTTAAGAAAAAAATTCTCTTTAACAGAAAGTTTGTAATAAAAGATGATCTGTTTATGGTGAAAATTTCAGGCGAATCCATTAAGTTTAACTCGAGATATAACCCATTTTTGAGGCGCGTCTATATATATGAAACGCACTGTATAATTTCGCCTTTAAAGTAATTTCAAGATTGATGTTCTTGTTAAAAGTTCTACAAAGATTTTAATTTCAAAAATAACATTTAAAATAAACATTGAAATTACTTTCAAATTGCTTCATAATTTTGTAACATGTCCAAAAATGAAAAAAAAACTGAAGCTGATGAATGATTAATCACCTTTTCAATAATTGAGAGGCTGAGAAACATAGTGGTGTATGTCAACACAAATAAAAAATTGAGATACAACACTATGATTCTCAGCCCTTCAATTATATTTAAAAAAACGCACCGAAAAACGACTACACTGATACGTGTTTTATGTGTATTGTTGTATTCCTCAACGCTTTGTTCGACAACTTTCTCAAAATCTTCCAAATTAAAAATTTCTTCGTAACGGCGATCTTCGAGAAGAGCATCCGGTTGCAAATAATCTCCAAACATCAAACTATGGAGATCATTTTCTGTAACCTATAAATTCATTTAAAAAGTTTAATTCGAAATAAAAAATGAACTTTTAGCAAGTTTGTAGTTTTGTAACCTTGCGATTCTTTTCACCGAGACGTTCAAAGACTAAATCAAAATTGTCTTTGAAATATGTTTTAACACATTCTCTGATTTGACTGTGGGAAACATCGACAACAAAAAAAACATGACAACACAAACACACAAACAAACATCAAAAGCAACACATTCAATTACAACTTACTCATTAAGCCAATTCTTATCCTTGTCATCGATAAGTCTGTCGTAAAACACACGAATAACCTCGTGAACCCATAATCTCGTAAACGTCCGCTTGTTCTGCACCGATTCCTTCTTAATGAGACAGCAGCCGAGAATGACTCGCGCCATGTCACGTAGATTAAATATATAATGAAATTTATTGGGCGTTGGCAAAAGGTGGGCTAACACTTCTTTGTAGATGGCCATTGTGGCTGGTACAATATTGTTCACCACGGCAAATATGTCCACCGTAAAGCCACCTGTTCGTAAATGATGATTGAATGTCGTGGTGAAGATACGTTGCAAGGTCTCTTGGCCAAAAGGATTGACGGCAACGACATTGAAGTGACGAAGGAAACGAAGAGATGTCGGCTGCTGCGGCCCACTTCCAAATGTGCTCATGGCTCCTACAAATCGAACACCGTCGACGGTCAACTTTGTAAGTTCTTTCCTATCGTACCAAAAACCGTAATCGAAAAATTGTCGCAACAGTTCGAGAGGTGGCTGAGCTCCGTATTCCTCGTGAGCCGGCAAGTGGAGGTCATCCACAAACACAATACATTTCTTACCAATCGGTGGACCGTACAAACCCTTACGTCTTTTCTCTAAACTACCCATTATGATATCTTGCAACATATTGGCACTTGTCTGCACACAGAGAGACACAAAAGTTGAACTGTACTTGTCTCGAGGCAGACCGTTCAGTAATTTGCTCTTGGCGCAAGTGCTCTTTCCCGTTCCTGTCGGGCCAACGAACAACAGAGGCTTTCCTTGCTTGATGCATACATCCATCAAGTAGTTATTTCTTACGGTGTCCATGGTTGGAACAATCAACTGCCACACATTAGTACAAGTATCCATGTCTGTCTCTAAAGCCCAGAGAAAATCGTTCCAAAGTTTCCACTGCCCTTTCTGTTGAAACTCAAACATGTAGTCATAAACCAACCCTTCGGTTGGAAAAACCTGTTCTACTTGACTAATTTCAATTGGTATCAGATATTCCGAGATTTTTCCAGCCATCAAACGCCGCAAGAAGACATTAAATTTCTGTCGGCTATCATCATTTATTGTAGCTCCAACTGACCACACAAGAGAAAAGGCAAAGGCTGCTACGATCCAGAGGCGACAGTACTTTACTTCGGTGTCACGCCGATGAGCGCATGCTTCGTTAAGAACAGCTTCAATGAGATTAAGAAAGGATAACACCAGGTGGCCATCGGTGGTTACGATTACTTCCACACAGTTCGTGCGTACAAAACTCAGCGATGGTTCTATCATCCAGTTGCAAAGAACTTTCAAAAAATCTTCTTGACCCACTGACCAAGAGGATTTTCCAGAAGATGTTGTATTGTCCGAGTTAGTCATACGAAGAATCCAAGATTCAACCAGAGGCTTCCATCCAAATGCTTTCGGTTCGACGTAAACCATTCCACAACGGCTGACCGTGGCAGGAGATGCATAAAGAAGATCCTCAACTTCAAAAACAATGCTACTCTTTGGTGACATTTGAATTATCTCTCCACTCATGAGACACAATTTCTTATTGTCATCTAGAACAGCATTCATATTTTCTACCCAAACGGCATCAACAGGGCCATCGAAAATAATCCACTTCAAATCGGAGCATGTAGATGACGAGAATTCACGAAAGGCCGTGGCAACCACACCGTCTGTCCACTCGTGAGAGATAGGATCGAACTGACCGTACAGCTGCCCCATTGTGATTGATTTTGGATTTATAATCTGATATATGACTCTGTTGGAAAAGTGGCCTATCTTCCGATCGTACATTATTGTCAATGTTTCTGCAAGAACTTCAAGGATCTTGGATTTGCCACCGAGAGTCTGACCGACGAGCATGAACCCGTGTCGTACCAACATAGTCTCGTATGTCTGAAGAAGTTTCTTCACGAAAACATCTTCCGGAATAAGATACTTCGACAGACACACTTCGGCAACAACATCCAAAAATATTTGGTAATCGGCTCTCGGAAATTCAACACCCGGAAACAAGTCAGAAACAATTCCTTCGAAAAGAGAAATGTCTTGCGGTAAGAATTTCGGAAGGTTGACATCAAGGATTGATCTAAGAACAAGAATTTCTTCACGTTCGTTCGGATGCTTTAGTTTTAGAGCTCCCGCTGCAGCTAAAACGGTTTTCACTGCTCGCATGCCGTAATCATAGTGACTCTGCATAGAAAGTTGTTCCGAACACAACCGATAAGTGGTCACTATCTTGACCGAGAGGCTTCGAGCATCGATAAAACCGTAAGAATACAGACTTATTTCAGCAATCATAACATAATCGGGAACCATCATAGCAACTGTGCGAAACAAAGCCTTGAGATTATCTGGAAGTTCCGACCGTCCAAAATAGCTAGGATTCTGCGTGATACACGTAAAACAGTTTGGGTTGAGAGTAATCTTGGTGCCTTCGAAGTTGAAAGTACGACTCTGAGCTCTAACGGCGTGAATGATTGTCATCATCTGTTGTGCCACAACAGATAACACTTCCAAATCGATACGATTAAACTCGTCAAAACAAGCCCAAGCTCCAGAAGAAGCCAAACCTTTGAAAAACTTCCCCATGGCCATATAATCCAAACCATCGGAACAATTGAAAACAACGCACTGGACAGCAAGTGCCTTTGCAAGATCCTATCAAACACGTATCAGACATTAAGATATTTTACAAACAGTTGATTACTTCAAACTGTGGGTTATTTCTGTGTTTCAGAAGCAACACCAAAAATAAATAGAAAAGTGTGTTAGAAACTAGAAGGTTAGCTGAATCACTGAATAATATTTTCATGCTATATCTTTCAAAACTGACGTAAAAAGCTTATTTTAAATGACATCAACATGAAAATGCCTTTAGTAATTAAGTCACCCTTCTAGTTTATTTGTCGTGCTGCTCAGCTACCTTTACAGTCTCGGTCTTTCCAGTTCCAGCGGGTCCCTCCGGTGCTCCATTCAGATGCAAATGGAACGCTCCGATCAGTGTTCGATAACATCGATCCGTCAGCGGCGTGATGACCAAACGTGGTGTATTGCCTAGATATTCGTAAGCGTATTTGACGGTCGCGTTCGTAATACGAACGTGACAATCGTCATTTTCCCAGTAATATCGCAATTGCGAAAGCCACTCAAAGTCGTTGATTGACGAAATACATTTCGAAATCAACGACGAAATAACATCTCTCGCGTGCACCTCGATCACAACGAGAGAATTCAGTGTGATTCTCACTTGTCGATCTATGTCACCACGTACAATGTCCACGATATCAACCATGTTGTCCTCAACACACTTCAGATAGTTCTTTAGAGCCACATGTGAGCCACTGGCCAAAGCTCGATGAACTTCCAAAGTCCAGTATAACTGCGACACACAGATGACCATCTGTCCCGGCCACTGTGCCACCCACTGTTTTCGAGCTACCAAAGGATAAGACAATCTCGACCGATTGATACCGTCTTTCACCGACTGAAGCATTACATTTTGAACTTGAAGAAGCCACTTTTCAACTTGGCCTCGACTCTCGACAGTCGACACCTTCTGAACCAGTTCGACTCTTTCTCCCTCACTGCTAAACATAGCTCCGATGTCCAGATTCTCGTGAAATTCTAGACTAGCGATACCTTCGAAGCATTTCTTCAAGTGTGGCTGAACTCTTAGCGGATCTTTGGTCTCCGACAGGATTTCTAACATTTCATCGTTTGACAAGAAGAAGAATCTTGGAAAAAACAATCGCTTTTCTTCCAAATAATCATTGAGTCCACAGTTAATACGTTCCAGAAGTTCATTTGCATCTTTGAGCACTTTCAGCGTGTCTTCGTCTCCTGCGGTGCTGATCACTTTCGGATCTCTCGCCACCCGCTTCATGATGCCACGCCAACAATCATCCACATTAAAGAACAACTTTCCTTCGGCCGGCATCTGTTCTACGATGTCTTTCGACGAAAAGATCGGTTCCAAATACATCCATTGCGACTGAACTTTAAGCCATTCATCAATCGTGTCCTGCGTCTGCATCAATTTTGCCTCCCAGTTCTTAACATCATCTTCAAACGGCTGAATGTAAGGAGATCCACGCATAGTTTGTATTTTAACGATGTGGTCGTCCAGAGTCATCTGAACTTCATCAACAGCCGTTAATATACCGACTCCACTGTCACGATACAAAACAGTAGTAAAGAAAACATTGTCCCATTCCTGAAGCATTTTCTGTATGGCTCTTTCCATCGAGTATTCCTTGGCTGCCGATAACGTCACCGTTTCGAGTCTTTCCAGATGTGGATAGAGATCGTATTGAAGTATTTCGCGTAACGTAGCACCCGTTTCGGGAACTAATTGAAACCCGACAAGTTTTGACATCTGTTGCCAATGACGAGGACGAATTCCAGGTCGACACAAAGTGTTCACGATAGGCATGTTCATTTTAAACTCTCTTATTCTATCGACTGATGCCTGGCAAAGTTTAACCGGTGGTGCAACTGTCTCACCTTCTTCTTTTTCCTCTCCCCAACGAACTGCTCGTCTTTGACCATCCATTTCAAGTTGTTTTTGGCGAGCACGAAATACCTTTTGCAACTTGTGAAATTCACGTTCAAATGTTTCGACCTCGAGTTCAATGACCTCCGCATCGAGGTTCAGAAGATCACCGTCCATCCATCTTGAAAAATAAAAAACAATCACTTCAATTGGATTAAATCGGGATAAATAAAATGACGATTCAAACTAACTTAATTTCCATTTTTTGCCACCTTTCGACATGATCAAACAATGATTTAAATAACTTAAGAATACCGATTACATCGTCTAAGTCAGGATAAGTTGACAGTGGAAAGTTGAAAAGTTTTTCTTCCTGAAAATAAAATTTGTGCGATAATTTTGTAAAATTGTAACAAATGCCATTTGAAAGTTCAGCTAAAATTTGTCAAAATATAGGATAAGAGACAAAAAGAAATCAATATTTAACAGCCACATTAAGATTTACCATGTTAATCTTTCTGATAACATCCTGCAAATCAGTAACACGACGTTGAATACTTCGTACGTCTTGTTGATATTCGACGACCGTGTCGACGTTTCCACAATCTCCAAGTTCCTTCACTCGACTCTGAAGTTTTTCGATCTCCAGAGAAAGTTTTTCGATTCGATTCTGTAGCGCTTCGTCGAATAATAACTTACAATCCTCTATGGTCTTAACGAAAAATCCTCGTCGTTGGCACGATAATATTTCAAATGCTATTTAAACAATTTATCAAAACCTAATGTACCTCTTTAGTGGATTCGACCAACGGTTTAATTTGACCGGGAATCGTCAGCGTGAAACCATTCAAAGTAAAGTCTTCGTCATCAAACTTGTAAAGATTCAAGAGATAAACTAGTCTCGAGTAAGACTCGCGAACAGACTCTTGGATCTTTGGAATGTCGACTTCTTCTAATTTCTCGATATAAGCCTTCAACTGTGTCATTTCTTTTGTAGTTTCGGGTGTCTTTTTCAGGCGACCTTTAATGTGAGCCAAACAGGTACAAATCCTGAAAAAAATATACAATATCAACTAAATTCGGGACTTTATTATTAAACAGGTAGTAATTATGTTCAAAACCTGAGGTTTTCAGTTCTGTTCTGTTTAGAAACAAAGTCCAATAAATAGTCTCTGTGTTTCAGAGTTGCTTCGATAAGCAATTCTTTTATGTCCGAACAGTGAACAGCAAACATTGAGAAGTACTCCACGGTTGGAATACCGTGGATATCATACGTCAGGGCATGATAGTAATCAATTAACTACGACAAAATGATATTAAAAGATTTATGTTGGGTTAAATGATATTATTTAAAAATTAACAGATTATTTGCAATTTATATAAATAATTTTTCTTAAAAATATTTTCTTCTGCATTTCAGGAGCAAAAACTAATAACACATTGCAAAGTTGTTTTCAACTAGAATGGTATCTCGGTCACAAATTAAAAAATATCTTATAATAAAAGTTGTGTCATTTTCAAACTGTTATAATGAAAAAGATTAATAAAAGATATTAACATAAAAATACTCCGAAGTGATTGAGCTAACCTTCTAGTTTTTAAAACACATTAAATTTCTCTCTTAAGATATTTTATAAAAAGCCGAGTTTCGAACAGTGATTATTTTTCTTTTCAAGATCAAACACTAAATAGACACTGAAAGTTGTTTTAGAAACTAGAACGGTAGCTAAAAATTATCATCAGCTTAAAGTTGGATCATTTTCAGACTGACATAAAAAGCTTATTTTAAAAGAAAAATTTTTTAGTGTCCAATATTCTTTCAATTTTCTTTTAATTTTGCTCCTAAAAGATAAAATAAACAGAGATTGGAGAGCATTTACATTTCAAAACCATCTTAAAAAGTTGACATTTTCAAACATGGTAAAAGGTTTACTTTTGTTCTCGTAAAACTAGAGACGAAAAGAAAAATTTCTAAACTAAAAAATAACAATAAGAAGAAAAATAAAATTACATCACTGTAATCTTTAAAGGAGTGTTCCTCCAATAGAAAAGCATCGATATCTTTCATAGCTTCACCATCGATGAGGCGAGTATATTTCTTGGCTAAATTAAATTTTCAATCTATAACTATAACGATGTATTGATGACGATGAATCCGTAAACTAGCTTCATACCCAACAATCGAAGAAAAGAATGTGGTCCTTCAAAATGCTTCTTAATCGAATCATTTATAATGACTCTCGCATTATCTAAGACCGTATCTGGTAACATCGTCTCCATCATCAGAACGGATTTTCCCGAAAGCCACGATTCCACAGTCGGAATCTCTTTCAAACTTATTGTAACCTTTTTTTTTTTTTAAAAAAAAAGTAACATACGAAGTGAGCACTAAAAAGTATGAATTTTTTTCATCATCAAAACAACCATCGACATACTTCTTTAATTATCAATGAAACTGTATTCTGAATGTCAGATAAAGATGGAATTGCTTTAATCCGTTCATTTTCAGCTAACAAATTTAGCTTCAAAAGTGGATAATTGATATTTTTCTCATCACCAAATAGGTTAACAAACGTCTGAAGACTACGATGAACAAGTTCTTTCAGCTATAAGACGATGATATTAAACAAAAATTTAAAGTTTAAATGTTTAAAACAAAAATTCCATTGTATACTTGAGCCGAAAGAACGGACGTCACACACTTGTAATACGGGCCCAAATTCTGGTCTTTACCTTTTTTGGGATTCGTTTTAGAGACAATTGCAACAACTTTCGGAAACCAACTATAAAAACAATCAACATTACGACATTACAATTTTAATTAATTAACTAATAATTAATCATAAGGCCAAAACTTTTATGCAAATAAAAATGTATAAATGACGAGCATATATAATAAAAGTAACGCTACCATTAATTGTGTGACGCAATTAATAGTTGCAATCACCAGAAATAATAACAGAAAATAGAAAATCAATAGATATGTTTTAATGAAATATGTAAAATTATGCAAATTTACCCAAAAGGGGTATACATTTTGTGCATTTCATGGAAAATTTTGAGCTTACTAATAATTAAAATATATTATATAACATTTATACTTGTGCAAGACTTTGTCTTCTGCAATGCGGCAATCTTCAACGACAATTTCTAACAAACCATCACAAGTTAATATTCCACGAGATCTAAAGACAATAACAAAATTTATGTTTTTCAATTATTTTTTTCAGTTACTTTTACAAAAAAAAAATTCAGTTCATATTGAATAAATAACAAATTAATGAGCCTTTGAAACAAACGCAAATTTCTAAATCTCGTTAAGAACTAGTTTACCTGTAATTTAAACAATTTAAAATGGTCATATTTCCTAAGATATCCTTGCAAAGGCTCAGAAGTGTCCTCATCGATGCATCCAATAGAAATAACCTTCTTTTAATTTCTTGTCTGTTTCTTTTAAAGTGTGGAAATCGAGGGTAACAATTACCCGTTTCACTGAAACCGATAAATGTTACAGTTCAAAACATTTAGAAAAAGTTGATCCCAATCTGAATAATTAAAAAGTGTCTTTTCTAACAAACATATTTGATTTTAGCCTAAAATAATGTCCCACCTTGCAAAAGGAACAAGCGGATAACTAAAATTAGCCGTTGCTGGTCTTCGAGATATTTTAATTACTTGTTGTACTTATAGTTACAAATTAAAACATTCGATTATAATTAATCAATCAAATGTCTCTCAACGTTAATTGATCTCAATATACCTGTTGCATTATTAATGACCTTACGATATAATTTACCAACTTCAGAAAGAAGTTCTTTCAGTTCTGGATTTGCGGAACTCGTTTCACGAATCGGAATACGATTCAAAATAGATTCGACCCAGGCATCAGAGAGCGGAGGAATCGGAATCATTGAAACACGACTATGAAGAAAGTTCAACGTATCTAATTTTCTTTCGTTAAGATTTAACGAGATCCGAGGTTCGTTGATACGTTTTACTTGGTCACCCGAATACGTTTTCGATCGACTTCGAATCCGCTTTTGATTAATTCTTATAAGAAATAATGATAACAATTAGTCTTATATATACGATCAATTTAAGCGAAACATTCTTGACAATTTTCTTGTTGTTTTAAGCTTACAAATAATCATTTACAGCAACTTTTCGTTCCCAGTTACGATCGTAACGTAATAAAGTCATATCTTCTTCTGAAAATCTACGTTTGAATGCGTCAATATCAGGTAAAGGTGGAATGGGAGCTAAATGACGAAAGCCTAAATCACGAAGTCGCTTTCGAAGACTTTCAGATGAATTTCTAGGCTTCATTTTAGTCTTAAACAAAAGAAATAACATAAAAAGCACATAAACATAAAGTAATACTAATGCAATCTCAACTTATACCTGTTTCTTCTTAACATCCATCTAAATTTTACTCTTGAAAACTGACACAAACAGAAACACATGTTGTTTACGGTGGTTGCCATAGTAACAGATTTGAGCCAAATGCAGTGGCGCCACTTAGTGGTAACAATGAATACTAGACTATAAAATGATTGTGTGTTTCGATAATAAATTAGAAATAATAAATTACAAAACAGATAATGATAAAATTGTGAATAAATTTGCAAATGTGTTAATGCCAAAGTTATAAATTTGCATTTCAAACTCATTTATGCGTTAATTTTGCAAAACAAAAAGTCACTTTCGACAATCCGGTATTGTCTAGTGGTTAGGATACCTGGCTCTCACCCAGGAGGCCCGGGTTCGATTCCCGGTACCGGAAATATTTTGTCTGTTTTCACCCCACATTTACAAACATTTAAGTTAACAATGGTAAAACCTCTTTCCCTGTTTTACATTGCCTTTTTCCCTCCTAAAAAAATACAACAAAAACAGGGGAAAATATTTAACAGCTAAAGAGCAACTTTTATTACACTACAACGAAACTGACATTAGACAAAAAATTATTGACATTTCTGAAACTGACAAGATTTAACTACAATCAACTTTCATTTCTTCGTTGAACTACAACAAATCTTTTCGTCTACATAGAAGAAAAAAATAAGGAACGTAGCCAGATTTGTGTGAAAAATTGGAAAATTACAAGGTTTATATGGTGACCCATAAATTATGCAGAACGTTGACAAAAATACACTAATAACATTTGTTAAGACCTTAAACATGTTTCAAAATTTATCTAAAAGTTCTAATCGGTGGCACTGACTGTGATCGTCTTGCCTTTCGGATCGTCGAAACGATCGTTTGTATTAATACTCATTACCATAGTTATTCCAAAAGCTAGAATCATCATCAAGATCAACGACGAGAAGATGGACATCCAGATACCGGCAGTAAAAAACCCAATGCAATCGTATGCATCTCCGAAAGTTTCGTTCACTCTAAATGCTTGTATCTGATCAAATAAGGAAACGAATAATAATCATTCAAAAAGAAACATTAAAGCAAAAAACTAAAAAAACTAGCCTGTAGTTTGTTAAACTCTAAGCTGACTCTCGGATAAGTACGATTTGAATCTAGAAACTTAGCAACACCACAGTTCCAAGAAAAACCGACAGGAGCCCAAACGTTGTTTGTCTGCAATTCAACGCTGATGGAATTCGGGTCGTTCGACGTTTTATAAGCGAGCGAGGCTACGGTTAAGTACCAATCGTCGGTCCTCGCTCTCGTGAAATTCAAACTGATGACAAAATCAACAATAATATTTTGTAAAATACAAAAAACACATTCTACAAAAAAATCCACCCAATTTACGTTAAACTGATTGTTTGCAGCCAATCTACCGATTTTTCCGAACCTGCATAGTTCATTACTATCCTACAAGAAAAAAAAAAACAAATCATTGAAACTTTTGCTTCCAATTTGCAAAACTGCATAAACTAACAGAGCTGAATTGTTGACTGAACAAGAAGATCCCTTTTGGTCAACGACGAAATCATCTAACGGAACAGAAGCCTCGGTAAAATTGAAAGATTTGCTATCGGTTGGCGATTGAGTCGTGATCTTGAACGTAAGATTCTTTCCGTAAAACAAAAAACAGTTCTCGAAACTCCTAAAAACTCCGGTGTAATTTGCATCGTTATCTGGAGCCGATAAGATGTGACGTGAAACACGATTATTCTCACTAGCAATATTTGCCTTTAATCAACGAATATAAAAATTATTATTAAAATCCAACTTGAAACAAAGATTTCTGATCTAAAAATACAAACCCAAGATGATTTAACACCAGTGTAAAATGCAACGAACGTTGGAAAAAGATTTTTTGCTCGGTTCATCACTTTTCCAATAATTTGATCTGTTACGTAAAAAAATAAATATAAATTAAAAATGTCTAAATGAAGTAATGATCGTAAAACAAGAAGACACCGTTGTTGTGCAATGCTTTTTCTCGATCGTTTGCAAACTGCGTCGTTGCCAATTTGAAAACTAAAACTTTGTTTCGAGCATCGTCGATCGATGTTTCGCCATTACTTATTTCGACGACGTTACGGCCCTTTGCTAGTGAGGAAATTGCTTCCGAAGGCGATTCGACGGACGGCAGAACGGTAGAAGGATAACTGTCCATTAATTTCTAAACGAAAACCCACCAAAAAAATCGATTTGTGCTTCCATTTCTGAAATTACTAAGTTTTAAATCGAAATAATGATAACCTCCACGTTAGAAAATGCATTTTCCGAAGCTAAAGCATGACGAGAGCTTCCAAATAGCGAGAAATCTTCAAAACTCAACTAGAAAAATAAGATTTCAATGAGTACTTTTGAAAATGACGAAATCTTTTCTTTTGTTATCAGTGTATACGAACTGAATCTTGCATGAAAACGAATATAGGCCCATCGACGTTCAATTTATCAACAACGTTCTCCTGAAATTCTTCTTCTGATAAGCGATCACCAGCAGAAACAACTGGCAATGGAGTGCCACTGTAATAAAAAAAAGATTGTAATTACTTATCAATATACAGGGTGCCAAAAATAACGTTCCCATTTCAAAAAATCGCCAAATTCGTAAAATTATACGGCAAATAAGACAAATTCCCCATTATATATTTCAAGATGATAAGAAAATATGTTGCATATTTTCTTCATAAATGACGTTATTTAACGATAAAATGCGGAATTAAATAATACAAACTTCTAAGACACACCCTGTATAAATTTCGCAAGGTTCAAACCAGTTCGAATCAGACCATTTTACTCAATTTAAACTCAATAAATTCGTATAGAAATCGATGCAAAAAATAAAAATGAACAACGTACCCGTTCGATTGCCATATAATAACAGGAACAAATTGCGAACCCATTATTACAGTTAGAATAGATGAAAAGGAGAGCAGCCGAAAAAACACACCCATTGCGCCGGCCATCTTAGTCGAATGACGTCACAACGCTAAAAAAATCATTGATAGTGGCTGCTGACAAGGCAAACTTTGTGAATATTTTTTAACAACCATTATGTGTCCACTATTTAATAATTTATTTAAAATGAAAATGTGTGTCAATTTATTTCCAATTTTAACATGCAACTAAAATAATAAACAACTAAAATTTATATAATTAACAAAACGTGTTTAGAGTTTATTAATAAACGTTTGAAATCTTTTTATTCTCAATTAATTTATACAAAGACACAAAATGACAACTTTAAACTGCATTTTTGCATAGTTCTATTAGAGTCAAGAGTGAGAGTCTCTTAAACATTTTATAATATTTATATATCCTTATTAAGCAGTGTTGTCAGTTTTGCTATAAAACCTAGATATATCATGTTGAAATTAAAATTTGTGCTTATTTTTTAAATATTCACTTTCAATAAAATATGAAAATATATCAAAACAAAAATAAATGAAATCTGCAATATTTTCATTCTATTTACGTAAACTATAAGATGTAAACATATTTAAATAATCAATATAAGAACTGAACAAGCGTGCTAGTATTTGGCAACACTGTAATTGTTCATTCGCCTTCTTCCTTACGAGTTTTTTGTAAACGTGTGAACATGGGTGAGTATATTGAAAGATTTTTTGAGTAAATTTGAGCTATATTTGCTTGAAACTAGTTTCAATTAATGTATTGAATGTGACTTTTTTTTTGTTTACTTTGGTGTTTGTCACTTTTCAGCCATTTATTAGCGTTTCTATGCGTTTTTAAGTGTCGAGTCTGCCGACCACGTTGCCGGCCTCCATTTTGGAATTAATTCATTGTCCCCCCATTACTTGCTCATTAGGTAAACCGCGTGGACTCAGAACTGCTCGCAAGCATCGTATTCATCGTCGTGAACAACGGTGGCACGATAACGACTACAAAAAGGCCCATTTGGGAACCAGATGGAAGTCAAATCCGTTCGGAGGTGCTTCTCATGCCAAGGGAATCGTTTTGGAAAAAGTGTATGATGTCGTCGCCTCCTTTAAACGGCCACTTTAATAATTTATTTTAACATTTTTTTTTTATCTTTCAATAGAGGTGTAGAAGCCAAACAGCCGAATTCTGCCATCCGTAAATGCGTCAGAGTTCAGTTGATTAAGAATGGCAAAAAGATCACAGCATTCGTTCCAAGGGACGGTTGCTTAAATTTCATTGAGGTTTGCCGTTTTTACGATTCGTATTTAAGAGTCGCGTTTCAGAAGTTTGGAATCTGATATTGTTTATTCTTTTTATTAGGAAAACGACGAGGTTTTGGTCGCTGGATTTGGTCGTAAGGGTCACGCCGTAGGAGACATTCCCGGTGTTCGATTCAAGGTTGTCAAAGTAGCTAACGTCTCGCTCCTTGCTTTGTACAAAGAGAAGAAAGAAAGACCGAGGTCTTAAACGATGGAAGGGAAATTTTGTTTCGTATTTTTCCGATTTGTTTGTAACTACAAATTTTGTCTTTCGGAAAATTAAAAAAAATTGACAATAAAATTGTTTCTGTGGATTTTATCAATAAACAATGAATTTGCCTGTTAAAATAAACATTTAGTTTTCTAGTACTCTGGTAACCAACCACTTGACTGCTTATAACAGCATTCAGTCAAGAAGAAATCGAACTATTTTAGGTCTTTTGTGTTTACGTTGAACCATGGCCAAAAAATTCATTTGTGAACTTAAAGAGCCACCCACTGTTTGACTTCTTTCTTGCAAACAATCGAATTAGTTCCTGAGCCTAACTTTGATTAAAAGTCCATCGATTGCACTGCAATTAAACCTGAATCAATGCAGTAAATGATTTAATTTTGCAAGCACACTTCGATTGAAAAAGCTAAGACCGGAATTTATCAAATAACCTTTACGCTTGAAGTGCTCCATAGGATTTTCCTATGTTGAAAGTGTTCATGGTGTTAATACTGCACAAGCAGCTAAAAAGACCTGTGACAGAGGAACAAGAGTCCAATTGCAGCATGCATTTTGGTGAAATCTGGCCTAAAACCACCTTGAATTTGATACTGTAACAAAGAATGTATGAAGTAAACTACAAACAATACCATTTTTTTTACAAACCAACTAAAATCATTTATTGAGCATCTCTTTAACTTAAAGTAGGCTATCCATTCTATTGAATTATTTTCATCAGATTCCTTCTCTGTCCTTTGGCGGGTTCGGATTTCTTTTCCGTGACCGGTTACTTTAAAAAAAAAACAAGTAATTTAATTTCAATTTCTTTTGAAATAATCAATATTTATTCATTATGCACCATGGAAACCAACGATGTTTTGTCGTAAAAGTCATAGCCTGCAATTCGATTCTATTGGGTCCATCAGGTCTGTGGCGATTCAGATCGTCCCAACGATATTGAATCTTCAGCACAGAATCTCCCTAAACACAAAATGAAACCGCATATCATGCCAAATCACTTTTAATAATTTTCACGTCCACGGTATAGAACGAACCTCCTTCAGCTTCGGATCGGCAATCGGAAGCGGCTGAAACGAGAGAAATGAACAAAACTTGATATTTTTCATACAAATTTCTTTATACAAATTGATTACTTTGGTATATTCATAAGGAAATTGTTCTTCCGGATGCCAACAAACTAAAGTTTGTCCATCATCTGTCAATGTTACCCAGTGAGACCTATAAAAAAACACGTGTTAACGAGTTTACGAGTATCGGTAAGACCGTAAGGTCCGCAAACATCTGTAAGCTCCTAGCGAGTACGAAAAAATTACGACAAAAAAGGCATTAAAAACCTCGTTTTACCTTTCATTTAAAATATCGCACGAATCAATATTCTTTACTTTGTTTGAATAATGTCTTCTGACAATAGCAACATGTTTTAAATTCGTTAAATTGAAACAATTTCTCGACAAACAACGACTAACAGCAGCAAAAGAAGCCATTTGTTTTAAGTTGCAACGAGTTGCTAATAGATACTAGCGTTTGTCCATTAGAATTAGCATAGCGCATGCGCATTACCATCTTATCGTTTTATGTAGGAAAACTAACCTAACCAAACCTATAGTGAACGTCGCATGGGCAGTTTCCATTGGTGATCAATAGATGGCGCTGCTAACGCAAATCTGCAATCACTTTCTTATATAACCGATAAGATGGCAATGCGCATGCGCTCTGCTAATTCTAAGGGGGGGCAAACGCTAGTCCAATAGATGGCGCTAATTATGAGTTTGCGGCTAAAACGCACATGGCCACTTTATGTCACGTATTGCCTCCACTAATTTACCTTTTCTAATCTAATGTTTATTGTATTTTTCTTCTTCTTCTTTAGAGATGTCTGTTGAATTTCTATCCGAATTTTCTGACATTTTGAAAGACGTTCAAAGTCAGATTGATGAGTGAGTTTCAGTTTTAAATCCATTGACAAATTCATTAAATTAAATATTGTTTTTTTGTTTTGTTTGTTTGTTGTCGTTTTAAGATTTCCTGACGCTGAAGAAATGGAAACTAATGCGAATGAGCAGAATGGCCCTTACGTAGACACAGATGAAGATGTGTTAATTTCATTTTATGAAAATAAAATTAGACAATTACGAGAAGATGTTGATTATTTGAAGACTAGAAAGCTTCAAATGGGAACGGATAGGAAAAAAGCTTTTAGGTGGTTTTAAAGTGTAAACGCCTCTTGAATTCTGATTATATTCTGTCTATCATATTTGCAACATGAAGAGAAACTTAAATGTGTTTTAGAAACTAGAAGGGTAACTCAATCACTTACGGTTATTCTCATGTCTTTCGAAATAAGCTTTTTTTTTAAAAAAAATTAGTTTGAAAGTGACGCAACTTTCAGCAGACAATATTTTTTTTTTAATTTGTGTCTATAAAAAGTTTATTTTGAAAGGTAGCCACATGAAAATATACCCTTAAATGATTGTGTTACCCAATCTAGTTTCTAAAACACTTTCTAGTTTCTCTTAATTTTGAAAATCAGATGTTCATAAAAAAAATATATAAATTGTGTGAGAAAAAAATCTAGAAAAAAGGGGGTGCATTGGGAGATTTAGGATAATAATAAAAAAATCGTGTTAACTTGTTTTGTTTTTTTACATTAAAATCTATTTTTTGTGTGTTCAGGTTGGAGCTGTCAAAACATTATAATTGTTCATCTCTAAAAGATATCAATCTGAAATCTATAGAAAAACAGGTAAAACCGGACAAATAAGGAAAAAACGTGTTTGTGACCATGACACACAAAATAAACAATAAATAATTATTTATAACTAATTTGCCAAAAATAAAATAAAAGAACCTTTCATTATTTCACAGCTTGAATGGACAGAAGATTGGACTGGAGTTCAATTCAATAACGTCAGCATAAAGAACATATCTGAAAAGGGTTATTTAAAAAAAAAAATTGGATGAAACCCCATTTTTATAATTTTATATATAAAAAAATAGCTAATGTCGATGTCATTTTGATCTGATTTACAGAAAAATCAGCTTTAACTTTAATGCAGTTGGAAGGATCGTTCAAAAATGTACAATTTGCACTTGAAATGAACATCAAAGAGAATAAACACAACCCAGTTATTAATAAATTTCTGATTCAATTAATAATTAGAAAGTGATTTGTGTGTAATTTTTTTTTTTTAGTTTATGCTTCCTTTCATCGCCAAGGTGAACGCTCAAATATTACAAGCGGAATCGTACGAACTAACGGAAATCGTCAAACGGTGATTTCAGTCATTTGGTCTCGATTAGAACTGTGCAACTTAAAAAAAAAACTTTTTAATTAACTTATAGTTGTCTAAAAAATATTTTATTTAACTATTATTCGACTGAATTTTAGTCAACTAAATTTCTTAGTCGTTTAAAATTCAATACACTAAAATGTCAATTGGAATTAAATTAAAACACGCTTTTTAGTATTAGTTAAATCTGGGATGCTCTATGATTAGTAAATGAGGAGTTATTTACTTTAACTAATTTGACTAATTAGTAAATCAATCACCACTGCAGCTGTAAATAGGGAACATTTGCCAAAATGACTGAGTGGGCAGTTTAGAAAAAGTATTTTTAGTTACTTGTTGTGGTTCATTAGTCAACTAATAACTAGTAAATTAGTCAACTAAAATATAAAATTAGTCCCAATTTAGTCGACTAAACTAAAAACTACTTATTAGTTTTAAGTATGCCTTATATGTTAGTACGAGCTCGTATTAAAAGAAATGTTCTGTGATAAGTGAATGCGTTGTCTATTTCGACTAATTAGTCATTTTAGTTGCACAGCTTTAGTCTCGATATAATTTCTACCTCGATATAAATCTAATAATTATTATTTTATATTTAGGTTTAAAAAAACTAAATCTTTACATGGATTTATTAAAAGTCTAACGGAATGTATTCAAACTACAGATGAAAAAATTTTTGAATAAAAAAGTTGGTTGTGATTTCAATTTTTGTCCCCATTTCATGATTTTTTTTTAGTTAAACGATGCATTTCTAAATAGCACCCACATAAAAATATTAAAAAAAAATATATATATATATGAACCAAAGGTACAGAGAGAGAGAGAGACTACGTGCTTCAATTATTGAATTGATTGTGATCTGCATCGTCATAACGATTATAGTCAAAACAATTACGGTTTAACTAGAGCGGCAGCAACAGCCAAGAAATTAGGAATTACATATTAAGTCTCGGGGCTTTCAAACCAAAAACGTCATAAGTTACGTTTTTATGGGTACTGAAAAGCCTTGTCTTAAATTATTTTGCATGTAACGTTGTCAAATTGTCAATCATTCAAACTTAAATCTTATATCTTAGAAATGAATTTATAATTTCTAACTTCGTCACTGTAAATTTGGTGAAATGAAACCAGATGTGATTTTGTCACATTATAGCGAAAATGAAATTATGGAACTACTAAACATAAAATACTGATAATATCATTAAATTATACCTAAATGAGATGCATCTGTCTGTGGTTTAGCAAAAAAAAAATGAATTTGAAAAATTATAGAATATTAAATCATTCATCCAATTAGTTGAACATTTTCTATAATTAAATTAATGCTTTAATTTGTTTAAAAATTTATGTTTGCAAGAAATGTTTTCAGGTTATCGACATTTACTCAGCATGGTGTTTTATTGGCAGATTTAACTTTTCTTGTCATCTAGAATTTTATTCATGTAAAAAAAAAATACATAATTCAGTAGGCGTTTTTTTTTACATTGCTCTTGTAACAATTGTGTTTTCTGAACAACAAATTTTATGCATGCAAATTAAGCGTACATGGCATTGGAAATACTATTTCTTTGATGGAAATAATTTTTTTTAAAAAAAAATCACGTTTTTCAAACAGGTATCACTTTTATGAAAACTAGTTTTCGTGTTAGAACTATTCGTTTCATCCATTTTTGGTCTGGTGGCCAATGTGTCTTTTAACATTGTTTAATATTTATGAATATATATTTTTTAAAAAAAATCTTTCAGAACATTATTTATAAAAGTTTCTATAGAAATTAAATTTTAGTCATTAATCATTTATCAATAAGTGTGCCAAAAACTCAGTAATGAGAGCTGGAGGCCAGTGGAGTCTGGCAAAATTACAAATTATTAAAAATGTGATGGTGCTTTTTTTTTAAAAAAAATAAAAAAGGATCCATTCCAGCTGTTGTTACACTAATGTCGGTCAAAGCCATTAACTTTCCAACATGTTTCCACCTGAATATCAATAGGGCCTTTGAATTCGTCCATTTTTTCTGTCTCTCTCTCTCTCTCTCTCTCTCTCTCTCTACATATTAAAATCAAAGGCAACAGGATATCCTATTCATGAAAATCCCTTTAAATCCTACCTAAATAAAGTCAAAGCCCTCTCTCTTTTTCCTACTTTTTTTTACCTCTTCTTTTTTCTTCCTTATTATAAGAAACTTTTTAAAAATCTATAATACTGTAACTGTGAAATTGTTAACTTACATCACGTATATTCGAAATAAAATAAAAATTACAATGAAAAATCATAAAAAAAAATACTAAACACACTTTTTTCTATTTTAGAATGACATGACAAAGAGATGCGTGATCGAATACACTTTTTTATTAAAAAAATGCAAAATAATAGACTGAGAACACATAATCTCAACAAAAAATAATTTTTAAGATATATTTATAAAAAAAAATCTATTCATATAATATAATAAATATAAAAAAAGAACGGATGTGAAAACTGTGTGCAAACAAGAACCGTAACAAGGGTGTGCAAGGCTCGATCTGGTCCAGCCTGTTTTACAGAGTTCGTTTAGAGCTTTTTATTCTGTTTCTTTTGTGATGTTATGTAATTTCAATTTGTAACTTATAATAATTTTAGAAAAGTTATCTGACACAAAAATGGTTTAGAAAATTAATCGTAAATGTTGCAATAGATTTTAGTCGTTGATTATAAAATAATTAAACAATTTTTTTTAGAAATGTTTATTATAAATTTTTAGATATGCTTGTCATTTGGGACCTCATTGAAAAAAGGTCCATTCTGGAGGGCCAGTAAAACCCACTATAGTTACGTCCCTGGGGGTGCAGGCAACAGCACTTTTTGTAATTATGTCATGTCTTTAAACACATTTTTATGTTTTAGGACAACAATGAAAATTCACAATTTAAGATAAAAGTTTTGGCTTGTTGGATTTGTGACATAATTGTATTTGTTTTCCCTATCATTGTTAGTTAGGAAATTCACTTAAATGTTTCTTAAGTTTGTTTGAAAATAAAACCAATATAGATTTTATACAAGTTGTATTAATAACTTTTTTTTTTTCGTATCTAAACTGGTTTTCAAAATAATAGTACAACAATAAAACTGTCCAAATAGACACCTAAACAGATCGAGATATTGAAAGAATTATATTATTTCAGAATCTAGGATAATAGGTTTCATTTTTCTTTGGCAATTGTGCCAATTGAATGATTATATGATTCATGATGCATTGATATGAAACCTCGAAAATCTATTAAGCTATGATTTGCACAGAAATATTATTATATTTTATAAGAAAATACACAATAAAAAAATGATATGCTTGCATACTACACACTTGTCTCAAAACGCAAGACACTTGAAAATGTATCGAGTGATAATTGATACTATTTGTAAGAAATTTGGTTACACTCAATAATATTTCATGATTCAGCAACAAAAAAGGATAAAACCATGACGACTGAAATAATTATACTTTCACAGAAGAAGAAGAAGTGACTTTAAAAATAAAAAAAAAGAATATTTTACACATATAATTTATGAATAATATATATTATGTATATTATAGTATTTATTTGTGAAAAATGTATTCAAATGTAAAATTCATTGAGTCGTTTGTATTAAAACCTTGAGAAAAGTGAAATTCTTTTAACAAAATTATCAACAACTGAGTGAATAAATTAAAAATATTAAATATTCTAATAAATAAAACCGATTTCATCCTTTTTCAGGTCTTTGTAGCTCATTTTTTTTATTTCTTCCACACCTTAATTATAAGTAGGTTTCAAATTAACTTTCTCATTTGAATGCATTTTTTTTAAATACAGAGCTCAAATCTAATTTACAAGGTAATTAACTTTCATGAGATAAAAAACGTATTTTCCCCTTTCCTTGTTATAAATTCAATTAAGGAAAAATTGAAAATGGAAAACTTTCTATATAATGAGAAGTCGTAGGCGTATATATATATATATATATATATATATATATATATATATATATATATATATATATATATATATATATATATATATATATATATATATATATATATATATATATATATATATATATATATAAATAAATGAAAATGGCTGAAAGGCAGATGTGGTTATGAATTTTAATAATGATAAAAATATACAGGATGTGTTAATAATATTCAAACCCATAATGGCAGACTTATGTACCTATCAATAATTAATAGCCTAATAGTGCTAGGACTTTTATGCAATACTAAGCAAATGTTTCTCAATTTGATCTTGTGGCTTAAGTGCCAATTGCAAAGTCACCTCCATTAGAACAACTGCAATTATGTTTTTGTTTTTTCTAATTAAAAGTCTAATTAGAGGCCAGATGTCTTGGTTACTATCAGTTGTCAACTATAGTTCTAGCCTCTCATCAGTGGTTTTGATTTCAAAAAAACATCATTGTTGCTTGATCTAAATGGGATTGATTTTTCACAATTGGGCCACAGCGATTGAAAAAAAAACATTTGTTTATTATTTAATAAAAATCTGAGCTCAAATAATTGTTATACTAACTTAATAATGATATTCATCACAACGTTTTAATTAAATCTGCATAATGTATAATTAAGCTAAGTAATACTAAGATATAATTATAATTTCCATCTGACAGTGTTTAAATTCATTAAACTATAAAAATTAAATGTTTTAAGTAGCCGGCCCATTTTACATAAAATTTTTATACACGAGTTTGTTTCTATTTTTCTTTCGTTTCTTTTTTTTTTTTTTTTTGCTAATTCATAGTTGACTATTCCAACTGACTGAAATCAAAGGCTGAAATGTCCATCATCAAAAAATAAGCAGGTGAACGTATTATATGGTGGGGAGAGATGTTGCGTTGAAGTGGGAAGGAAGGTGATTGTGGTAGTTAGGTAGGTAGATAGAAAAAAAAAAGGTGGATTCATAATAAAGTCTAGTTAGTAGGTCAAAAGTAGGGGAGCAGAATACGACGAATAGATAAAACGGTCTGCAAAACGAGTGAGTGAAGTCATTGAATAAGTGAATAAGCAAGCAACAAGTACTTCTAACCTTTTCAAAGTAGAGAGAGAGAGAGAGAGATTTCATCTGTTTGCGGCAAAAGGTGTGCCAAGAAGAATTTGATCCCTCAAAACTGGAAACTTCCAAACGAAGAAAGGAAAAAAAAAAAAAACCCCAACATTTGAAATCTGGATTTTAAAAAAAAATCACGATCACATAACAGGTTAGTAAATAAGATAATATATTTTCACTTTTGTGTTCTAACATTATAAAGTTTTAAAGTTTAAAAATAATCTTCAATTTTTTATTCATCATTATTTTTTAAAAAAAATAATTTGTAATTTTGCAAATTACAAAATACACAGAAGGCTTTTTAATTTTAAAAACATTACAAAAAAAAATTAACTATAATTTAACTTTTGTAATTGAAATTAGGTAGTGGATAATTAAGTCCACAAAGTCCACTTACAAAATATCGAGGATGAGTTCTCCTAATGGATCATCATGTGGAGTTGTGGATGGTCCCTTGATGGGCTACGATTCCAGTTGGGATGTCCTCAGTAAAACGGTTGCAATATCCAACTCGAAAACAAAGAAAGACTATAGTCAAATGCAAGCAATGACCAACAGAATGCTCAAAGAAAAGAAAGAAACAGAGTCAGGAACAGGAATCATAAACAGTGTTTGGAAATCCACGATGATGCCGAAAACATCTACTAAATTCGGAGAAATTGTCATCATTGGAACTGGTCGAAACCGTTCTTCGTCATCATCAGACTCCGAAAACAGCAATGGACCATCCAATGAAAAAAACCGACTTCGAGACATTTATCTGAAAGAAAATGAAAAGAAAATCATCATCGAAAGTACAGATGTCAACCTTAGTGTTCCAGTTCCTTTAGTTACCAATTCCTCCATGGTAATTCCGACCAAAGCTCAGGGAAAAATATGTTTCCGTTGTTCTCAAACCGTTTACCAAAAAGAACTAGTTGAACCACGCAAAGGGGTAACATTCCACGAATGGTGCCTCCGATGCGACGATTGCGGACTCAAACTAACACTCAAGACATTTGTGGCCAATCCAAATGATAATGGAGACCCAAGGGTCTTTTGCAAAAATCATGCACCTCAGCTGGAAGCTGCCAAAATGGATTCTCAGTCAAAGGGCATCAGTGGCTACCAACAAGTGCCAAAGATAGCAACATTTAACAATCAGATCCGAGGGCCAGATGCCGGAAAGGTATTATAATTTGTGTGCATACTTTTTGATTCATATTTCCAGTTTAAATCGCATTGTTTCACTTAAATCCCATTTTTTATTTAAATAAATTCAAACCCAAATATATTCAATTTTTAAATTGATAATTTTAAAATAAAGTCAACATTTTATTTTAAAAGGCTGCGGGTTCTTACTACAAACATTGTATAGTGGAACGTATTTTGTAAATTTAATACACGAAATATGCATAAGTTTCTTGAGAGTTAACTCTCAAGATATTTGTAACACTCAGTATTTAAACTAAAAAAATTTTTTTGACAATCAGAAAAGAAGATAAATTTCTCTTGCTTTCTAATTATAATCACGTTTCATTTGTTCATCATTTTCTTCTTCAACTCCATAACCTTGAGGAGTAATAATAAATAACAAAACAGTCCAAAGTTGAACTGTTTTTTTTTTCCAGTCATTGTTACAAAAGAATCTGAAAATTTATCCATAGAAATAGAATAATTGTACAAAAAAAAAGTATTCTAGACTACAATTTCCATCCAACTTCTTTACTTTTTGCCCCGACCTTATCAAAAAGCAAAAGACAACACCTATAGTTTACATACATACTGGGGTAACAGTTTCAACTTTCAAGTTTTAAACGGTCAACAAAACTTTTAAATACACTTTTTTTCTTCTTCTTCTTCTTCTTAAAACCAGTTTTAACTCTCTTAAGAAAGTTTTCTTTGTCAGAAACAAAAAGAAATTTGTAAAATAATAATTCTCATGTTTTTCTTCTACTTTTTGTATTTATTAACAAAGAGTTTCAGTTGTAATCATCATTCCCATTTTTAGTTTTAACCTGTTCATGTGATGGTATACAATGGAAACCGTTTATGTTCTCTGTCCAGTTCATTAGAATGCCATTCTTTTAAGATGGTTTATGAAAAGCTAATTTTTCCAACTCTTGATTATTCTGTCTTTCAGGAGCAAAGAATTAAGAGAAACTAAATTTTTTTTTAAGAAATTAGAAGGGTAGCTCAATCATTTAATTGTATTTTCATATTAATATCTTTTAAAAAGAACTCTTTTTTATAGACAAAAAAATTAACAAAATATAATCTTCTTAAAGTTCGGTCATTTTCAAATTAATTGTATTTTCATGTTCTTCTTAAAGTTCTGTCATTTTCAAACTCACATAAAAAGCTTATTTTGAAATATATCAATATGAAAATACCCCGTAAGTGATTACGTTGGCCTTCAAGTTTCTAAAACAGCATTCAAGTTTTTCTTTTTTTGAAACTGAAACATAGAATAACCAAGAGTTCGAGGGCCGTCTGCACTTTAAAATTACCTTAACACGAAATTCGTTTAACACAAAACATATTCCGGTCCATTCCCTTTTGTGTTAAACGATTTCCACTGTATATGTTGCTTTATGGCTTAAGTTATTAAATATGCAAAAAATTAGAACTTCAAATTTTAACTTAACATTTTAAAATAAAACGTTATGGTTAAAATGTATGTAATTTTACAAGCTTTTTGTTATTAAGAACAATTAAATTTCATTTTAACAGCTTCAGATAACTATTTAATTGCCCAAAGTTTATTTTAAAAAAAGGTTATTTATTCACGCCTCAAAATAAACGTTGCCATTATTTATTTACAAGTGCGTCCATTTTCTTGTGTGATCAAATTAAATTGATCCAGTTTCTTCTTAATAAAATTTGAGATTTGATCTAGTTTCGGGATTTTTTTTTCTTTCTTCTTTCTACTTTTCGAGAAAGCAGAAAATATTAATTCAAGGTAAAAGCCTATCTAATGAGTGTGACCTTACCAAACAAATACACAATTTATGCCAGTTAATTTTGCATCACAATTAAGGTAACCACTCAAACATTACAAAACAAAATAACAACAACAAAAAAAAAACAAGAGAAAAACCTTTTTTCTTCTTTTTTTTTTTCAGTGTTCTCAATATTTTTGTGGGCTATTATTTTGGTTATATTTTTGTTGGGTCAAGTTTGAAAGGTGACTTTGAATAGTGTGGGGTGCGGCACCCCACCCCTAGTGGACACCAAAAAAATGTATTTCTCTAACTTTAAGCATCTAAAAATTACTCCAAATATCTCAATCCCCTCACAATCTCAAATGATTATAAATGATAAAAATCAGAATTTAAGTAGGAGGAGATTTTCTATTATTGTAACTCGTTTATTATTATTAATTATGGTTTTTTTTTTCGTTTTAAATTTAGGCTGCAATGTACGACAGTGGCGCACTTTGTATCAAAACGGCTCTGAATGCACCAAGAGCCAACGAAAGAACAGCTCATCAGCCACCACCTTCGAATGTCATCAAATCGGATGTAATTGGTCTCAGATACTTCTGATCCAGTTTACTTATCGATGACATATTTTTAAATTATAAAATGAACTACTTCCAATTTTTAAATAAACCTAGTAATTTAATGCTTTTATTAAAAAAAAAAATGGTGTACTCTCATCGAGTCAAATGTTAACTGTTTTTAATTCCATATAAATTCAAATTCAATTAGAAATAGCCAAAAAAAAAAAAATTTAAATACATAACTGTGCTCAATTGTGTCTTTTTTAAAAAATGTATCCTTTTGTAAAAAAAAATAAACTTTTTTTGTCACAAATTCCATTGTCAATTTTGAATACACACATGATTATTTGTTATCTTTCGCCGATTGCAGTTATATGCTTATGAAAAGCTAACTTCCGAAACTCAGGTTTTGCTGCGTTTCAGGAGCAACAACGAAGAGACATTAAAAGTGGGTTAGAAACTAGAAAGGTAGCTGAATCACTTACTAAAATAAACTTTTTATAGAAAAAAAAATTAAAAAGCTTAAAGTTTGGTCATTTTCAAACTGACATAAAAAAACTTATTTTGAAAGATATCAACATGAAAATACCCTTAAATGATTGAGCTACCCTTCTAGTTTCTAAAAGCACTCTTAATTTTGTTCCTGAACGACAGAATAAACAGCGTTAGATAGGCGTTTGCACTTGTTTCAGAACTGTTAAATGCATTTCAAATGAAAGCATCAGAAAGCTGAAAATATTAGCAAGTTTTAAGTTTTCTATTCGCACTCTTATGGTTTAACTTCAAACAGTAAATACAGAGACGACTCTTTGATTCCTTCTTTTGAAATTGAACATCACCTTCGAATGTAACGAAGAAAGGATAAAGTCATCCATTTACAATGTCACAAATATAAAAATAAAATACCTTTCGTCTTAATTTCATGCTTTATTTTTTCGGAAAATGTTTATTTTTCGGAATATATTTTCCTTGTTTCTTCACTGTTTTTCCTTTGACATGCCCATTTTTGGCCTTTTTATTTGGTTTTTTAAATTCTGCCATTGTCTTCTTTCTTATATCAAACCAGAACTGCAAAAAAAAAATATTTGGCAAATATAAAACAAAACAAAAAACTAACAAATTTATCTTAAATTACCGATCGTAACTCTTCTTTCTTTCTTTCCCATTTCTGTTGAACGGTCGTTAAATCTTCGCTTCGGCGAAAAAATTTGACTCCCTCTAAAAAAAATACAACTTCAAATATGATAAAAGCCAGTAAGTTGTTTAATAAACAGTTGATTTACGAACTCTCTTGATTATTCTGCATATCAGAATTTGTCAAAATTAACAAAATTGAAAAAAAATATCGTCTGCTTAAAGTTGGGTCATTTTCAAACTGACCATAAATAGCTTATTATATTTAGATATCAACATAGAATTAACATGAAGTGATTGAGGCTACCCTTCTAGTTTCTAAAACACTTTCAAGTTTCTCTTAATTTTGCTCATAAAAGACAGAATAACTTGAGTTCAAGAGGCTTTAACACTTCAAAAGCAACTTAAATAAATATAATAATTTGAAACAAACCTTTTAATCGAGCATCACCAGCAAACAGAAAAAAAGTCCCTTCATCCTGGTCACGATCGCTAAAAAAAAGACCCTTTTCATTGCCAAACAGTGAAGGTTTAAATTTAATTCATACAAATGTTGAAGGTCAGTTATATCTTTTGACGTTGTATGAGAAAACTTCTTCTCAACTGCCGAATTTATAGGTTCGAAATTCGTATCGCGATCCGAGGGTTCGTGCTGTGACCATTTTCTTTTACCGTACGAATCATTTCTTGATCCCTCATCGTGACCCGAAGGTTCGTGCTGCAACCACTTTCTTTTACCATATGAATTAGTTCTCAATCCCTCGTCCGTTGGAGCAGATTCCCGTTCAAAATCTAAACAATGCTATAAATTAACTAAAAAAAACGACAGCAACTAAAAACAGTTGTACTTTTGTCAAGATCAGACTTTCGTTCCTGGTTGGAACTAAACAGTTCCATCAGACTGAATGATTTGTCTGATTTTTTGTTGAAAACATCGGGAAGACCATCGGCCACTTCAAAGAAACATTTACCAGATACTTTCTTTCCATCTTCTTCCTCATCACCTTTCTTCGTTTCCTTTTCTTCTCTAAACTTCTTCTTCGGTTGTTTTCTTAGAAAAATACATTAAAATACGTAGTAGATTTTAATATAAAAAAAACTTACTCCAAGTCGTAATGTTGCCTGGTCAATTCATATTTAGTATGATCTTTGCTTATTGGATTGTAACGTTCCGAAACGAATTCCGTCCAATGCTTTTTCTTTTTTATTTCGTTGTTTCCAGACGATTGATCTCCTTTGGAACGATCATCATTGCGAGACCGTTCATTCGTTTCGAACTGCTCTTTACTCTCGTTAAAATCTGGTTTGCAATCGATAGCCTCATCGGCATCATTTTCATTATCAACCTCTTCAACTCTGATTCCACTTTGACAACCGCCGTCATTCTGGTCTTCATTTTCATCATCCACTGTAAAAAACACCTTTTTGTTTTGAGCCGAAACCTTAAGTATAAAAAAAAAAGTTCCAAAGTCATTAACATTATTTAAACTACAGCATTTCAAAAGCTAAAAAATATAAAATTTGGAAGAAAAAAAAATAATAAAAAAAAGAAACTAATACACAAAAACCTAATTAACATCATTAATTATGCAAAGAAATATAAAATCAATAAAATATGACTCAAATGCTTGTAAAGAAGTTAAAATTAACATAAGAATCTCATTTTTTTTCTTCATAAAAAAAATAGATAAATTACATTTTTTAATTTTTCATTAATTTAATTAAAACAACCATATTAGTGACGCTAAACAGTTTGTCATTGTTTTAAATTCCGACATTTCATTCCCTTCTCATATAAAACAACCAAAACCTTTGAAAGTGCTTCTTTAATGATTTGCTGTTGTATCTCTCCTGTAGACTGTTTCATCTGCAATGAATGAAGACGCTTTTCGTTCGATAGATGGTGTTTATTTGAGGATTCTTCCTTGCTAATAACAGGTCGAGACTCAAAAGATATCTTTCGTTCTTCTTTTAAACAAACAAAAAAAAACAACAATAAACATTAAAACTATCGCCAAAAAATGTACAGCTCAACAAACTGTAGCTTTTACTTTTGGTAGGACGGACATCATTAGCAGGCAATTTATTTGGCTTCCAATCTTCTTTAACGACCTCAAACGTACCGTCACCCCCCCAAACGTTTTCACTGAACATCTCTAATTTCTCCATAAAGTCTAAACTTACGTTGTTACTAGAAACGATTTCTTCGACATTTTCGGTTTCAGAAACTTCTAAATTCTTCGACTTCTTCAAATCTTTACGTTTTTTGGAATCTGTATTCTTTTTCAAAATACTGAGGCCCTTAAATTTGGGCAAACCACTCACATGAACTGAATTGGCATCGAGTTTTTTGTTTAAAAACGTGACTGGTTGCATATTACAACTCTCATTATCGTTCGCTTTTACATAACTTGCATTACGAGACTTTCTGTCACGTTTTAACTCATTATCTTTCGCTTCTACAAACTCTATGTTACGAGGCTCCCGTTCATGTTTTAACCTAAATAAACACGAAAACATTAAAAAAAAATGCACTGGAAGGTTACCTTTAAGTGACAATTACCTATCAAAAACACTGTCGTTTACTATTTCGAGTTTCATAACCTTTCCCTTCCAAACTGCTTTACCGAAAGTGGTTAAACCTTTAAAAGAAAACAAAAAAATTTTTCTGACATCTTCCCTGTTAATTAAGTTTTTCTTTTTTAAAAAAACAAACTACTAGAAATACAAACATTTCTTTAAACTATTCGGCATGGCCGTCATGTCAACGAAAGCTACTGTTTTCTGATCATCATCAAATGACTTTTTGATTTGCACTGAATTTATTTCGCCGAATTTTCCAAATCTTTCTTTGATGTCGTCTTCAGTAACATCCGAATGAAGATCACTGAGTAAAATTCGCTTCTTTTCCATATTCAAAGCCATTGCAGCGATTTATATTTCTAAAGTAATGTTACATAAAATATTAAGTATAAAATTACAATAGAAAAAAAAAAACCAAACCTTGTGATTCACTTACAATCGTCGAAACGACGACGAAAAGACGCAAAAATTGCCTTAAAACACACGTGTCGCTTCACGTAAATTTAAATAGAGGGCAGCACTGTCAGCACAATACTATAGGTAGGAGCCGACGACCAAATGAAATCACAGGCAAATGTGCTCAGCACAATACAGTCGTTTGCCCCGCCCTTTTATGAGCGTCAGACCAAATATCGACCAATTATAAATTAAAAAGGGCGTTGTATGTGACATCAGACCAAATAACAAACAAATTAGAAGTTGCCGTTTCTCATATAAGAGCGGAGTAAACGACAGTATTGCGCTGTATACACTTGCCTGTGCTCAGCACAATACAGTCGTTTGCCCCGCCCTTTTATGAGCGTCAGACCAAATATCAACCAATTATAAATTAAAAAGGGCGTTGTATGTGACATCAGACCAAATAACAAACAAATTAGAAGTTGCCGTTTCTCATATAAGAGCGCAGTAAACGACAGTATTGCGCTGTATACACTTGCCTGTATGAAATCGGCGGCGGCGGTGACCACCTCTTCCTTTGTACAGTGAATTTCGGATAATTGGGACACATCGAGGGAAGAATAACGTGGCCCAATAAAGCGGCTGCATAAATTATGTGAAGGCAAACGTATACCTTCCTTATCCTAAGAAGAAGCTTGTGACGTCATAGGGATTTACCATGAACTATTTGGCCAATCCCTATGACGTTACAACTCAACTGAAGACAAAGGTTAAGCGATTCCTTTCGCCAGATACACACGATCAATCCTATCAAATCGTAACGCTTTGCAATAATTGGAAAATGAAGGATAACCCTAGTTTAACAAAACGATACGTGTCTGATAGATACTGAATTTACCATGTACTGTACATGGTAAATTCCTTACCTATCATACACGTATCGTCATGTGAAACTAGCCTTAGTTAAAAAAGCAACAAAAAATAGGCGCCATGCTGGCTGTCCGGTGTCCAGGTAAAATTTCTAAAAAAAACACCAAAGGATGGACAAGTCAAAATTTAGCGTCTGTACCCAGCAGAGCCTCTTTTCTTCTGATAACCATAAGGTGGCTATGATTAATACGATAAATGAATTAATAATTATTAATTACTACACTTTTAAACTCAATAACCTTTTGCAAGCACTCAAGACAATAATAAAAATGACAAGAATTTACTAAAAAAAAAATAGTATAAACTTAATGCATGAAACAAAAAGACGAAACCACACTTTCATTAACCGTCTTTACATTGCAAAAGTAAATTTAGTAATTTACTAATGCTAAAATTATTTTGCAATCATATAATTCCTAGTCTTCTAGAAAGTATAAAAGTATAATCACAGAAAACTGAAAACAAATATGATTATTTAACTAATAACTAATTCAACACAATTGGCAACACGACTCCAACGCCACCTATTTAACATAAAATAATATATATATATACCCAAAGGTATTCTGAGACCCTCCTCCTTTTACAGTCCCAGTTATAAATATGTATTTAAGAATGTTTTACATGAAAGAACGAAGAAAAAAAATCTATCAAGTTTGAAGGTCGTCGGCTTCAAACATTGTTTTATCAAATTCCTTTCGAACAAATCGCTGCTGAGATGGCGTCAACTTCCTAAATCTAGCCATCAAATATGAAAAATAATAAAAAGTATCATCGTGTGCCTCGTCTAATTCAAGTCTCTTTTCGGCAACAAGTCTGTTGATGCCATCGCTGGCCGTCGCCAACAACGAAGCCATTCCGCTGTCCGCATCTTCGACTCGTCTCCGTTTGAACACGTTTGCTGGAACGTCTTCCATGAAGCTGTCGTTCCTTTCACCAACATCTTGACAAGACCCAGACTGCAAATCACTTAAGGATTCATCGTTTGGCTCGCTCCTAAAAAAAAATCCAATGTAACAAGAATGACATCTTTTGTACACAGCTGAAATACAAAATTAATTACGTACTTGATGACGGTTAAATTTGCGACTGACAATAGACGATCGTCGACTGTGATCGTAGATTCGACCGGAACATCAGACATCCCATCCATTTCGTCTTCTTTATCTGCAGAAATTTCGTTTTTGGCACTTCTCCTGTGCTTCGAATTGCATCTTCTGAAAAAGGTTTAAAAAGTAATAACACATTAAATAAACTTCCTGTTTTATTTGTAACATAAAAATTACACTTTCACTTGCAGGGCGGGTTCGATGAAGGTGGCAAGAGTGCTGAAATGGTTCCATTTCGGCGTGTACCAACAATCGCTTTCACATTTCTTGTGGTCAAGATACAATTTTCTTTCACGTAGATATCGATCTCGAAGACTTTTCCACTTCGTTCGTGCTTCATCTTCTAAAAAAAATTGATAAATTTTGGTGAATGAATAGATATTTCATCTTAGAACAGGGCAATTGACTCTTAGGTTTCATAATATATCGTGATATCAAATTTTGTATTCAATGCAGACTATAACCGCCGCATTTATGCTTCGTTTATAGTTAATATTTCTCACGATCATATCACATCCACTTTAATCAAAGCGTACGGGAAATTCTTTCAATTAGCAACCGCTTAGCCAACAAGCAGCAGATTGGTTGATAGAAGTTTAACGTCCCTTCAGCAGATTGTACAGATTTTCTGCGTTATTTTCGCGCCTTCGACGCAAGCAATATAACAATTTCACAGCCTTAGCTTAGAGGCTAGCGGCTTCTAATGGAAAGAATACATAATGGAAATTCAGGACTCAAATCAGGTTATCACTCTGAAAATAATTAAATGTGTCGCAAGCGTCTGAATTCGCTTCATAATTGTTTGTGCGAATATTTTAACAGATTGAATCCTTTAAATACATTAACATATAACTGACACAAGGATTAGTTGCGATAGAAGCAAAAAAATAATAATTTGTTTATTAAGAAGGCAGCATTTTTGCAGCAGTTTGTCTCACAATTTGTACGAAATGAAATACCTACTAGTCAGACCAAACTGAGAACCAATTACAGCCCAAACGTTGTCTTTAAAGATGAAGTCTCTGTAACGTTTGTCAGTCGCGCTGTAAAGATAAGGATGAAGACGAACTTCTTCTATAAAAAGTTCTTTATCAAAACAACCATCGTCCAAATCCGCCATTTTTTTCAGAAGAAAAGCTACCTAAAGCCGCCGCCGACAGCTGAAAGAAAAAGTTGACGGCGGTCGTGCGCCGATAACCCATCGCGGCTTTAATAGTTTTATAAGAATTACTAGTGGGGTAACCCGTCATAAATGACGGGAGCAAAATTCACAGGCAATTGTGCGCATGCGCGTCGTTTTTTTTCCTTTTTTTACTCCTTTCATTTCAATTTCAGTCACCCCCTCACACTTTTCTCTCTCTCTCTCCCCCTTTCTACACTTTCCAAAGGAAGAGTTCAACATATAGTTGACCTTAAGAAAAAAAAAACGGTTCATTTATTCAAATTTATATAAATTCCGACGTGCTTCAATGGTTTTTGTTACTCCACACACACACACACACACACACACACAGAGACCTGGGATATTATATATATAATAATAAATTATATTAAATTTAAGGAATATAATATTTGAAAATAATATAAATTACACGGCAAATAAATTTCGAGGGGGCTAAAAAATCCTGGTTTTGAATAACAAAAAAATATTTTATTTACTTACAAAATAAATAAAAATGAACACGTCTAAAAATAGCAAAACTAAAATTAAATTATTCACAGCAATTAAAAGATATTTAAAAATCACAAATAAATAAAATGCAATAAAATTGAAAACAAGACATCAAATTAAATCTAAACTTCTAATCTCATAATTATTGCAATATATTGATTAAATTATTAATTATATCATTTAAATTTTACATTGCAAATAAATCTATATTCTCATTAAATTCAAAAGTTAAATATATTATATCCTATATATTATTTTAATACTTTATACAATTTTAGTTTTAGTCACAATATAATAGGGATATTAATATCCTAGTTAATTTAATAACTAAATTATCTTTGGGATTTTTTTATAATCAATGCAATTACACTATTTAGAATTTCAAACTACACTAAATATATATGGCCACAATACAAGTTAAATATCATATTCATCATCATAAAATGTGTTCAAAGGGTTACTTTTGCAGAAATATAAGTTATATATAACTGAACATTATAAGAAAGAAAAAAAAAAACGTTGGAACCCTAATAGACAACGTTTTGCTATTCTTAAAAGCTACATTCCAAGAAGAGAAAACTCAGAAAAGTCAAAGCTCTAAATATATAAATAATTACAAAAGTTCTAAACATATAAATACTAAACAAAACTGAATTTATACAAAAATTCATTCACTTGATTAGGAATTATTACAACATGCAATATTAAATTGTTACAACCAGAAGAAAAAAAAAATACCTATGTATTGACTAAAAGAATTGCATATTCACAAAAAAAATAGTGAACATTTATATTTATGTACAATACATAATATGTAATATATTTTAAGCTGGTGAAAATATAGGATTACTTTCATCAATATCCCAGCTGCATTGAGGGGAAAAGAAGAAAAAAACGGCAACAACAAATAACAGGCGAAGTCATCATTGTTTGTCACTGAAAATCAGTAACTGACTAGAATAATCACAATTAAATTTTTAGCAATTAAAATAAAACTCGTACATAGAGCTCGAATGACACATAAATACCACTTAAATTACTATAAATAGAAAGAAACCCAAAAAAACAAGCCCCACTTGAAGAAAGGCTGCAGTTAAAACAAATCTTATCCGTAAAACAGACCTAGTGACCTTTTTTTTTAAATTAATTATTTAAATAAAAATAGATTTCAAAATTTATTTTCTGTTTCGATAAAATTTCCCATTCTTAAAAATAAAATTTAACAGAATTTTCGTATTTTAGTATTTTTTTTCTCTGTCTAAAATAATATTTTTTTTTTGGTAATCCCGTTTCGTTCGAATGGCAGTTTTAAATCTCTCGAAATAATTTTAAAAGTAGTCGACGACCATGGACACCTCGCGAACGGTCTCGATGACTTCCGCACTGTCGTAATTCAGAATAGTATATACAGATCTATTTACATACTCGGCCTTCTCGCGTCGCATCCGTGGTTGTCGATACTTTCTAAGCCACAGCTATCCTTTTAGGCACTCGTAAACATGTTTGGCGTGCATCTTGATCTCTTCGTTCGTGTGTTTTGTCAGTACAAACACACGATTACGCAGTTTATCGGTTACGTTCAGACCGTAGATAGCTGCGTAAAGTGTCTCCGGAGACGGTGCTTTCTCTTCTGCAGGAAGATCACTCGGTTCAAGAGAATGCTCCTGAACGGTCGCAGTTATGTTATCCAAGACGGTCGTAATGCGGAGAAGAAACTCCTGTTCTCGCGTCGGTCCCAAAAGATCGATCAGAGAAGAAGGCGCCTGTGAAAGAAAAAAAAAATACGAAGAAAAAAAAAAAACGCATAATATTAGGACAACATCATTGTTCAGAGTTCTCGAAATAGACCGACAAGAGATCTGAGACGACAAGAAAAGAATTAAAGTGGAGATAACACGAAATACCTGAGCTGCCAGCAAGTGAGGAACCATATTTGGATTGCACGAAAGGTTCACCATCAGTTTACACACTTGTAGCTGAACTGCTTCAGAACCATGGCTCAGAAGGTTGCTCATTTGGTGCAATATACGGATATATTTGGCGTGCCAGTCGGGTAGAACGGCCAAATTAGTCAGTGTGATCAAAGCCGGAAGAAGAAGCTCATCGGCGCCTCCATAATTACCGTCCTTTTCCAAAGTTGACATTAAGGGTGCAAGGCAATTCTATGAGAAATTTATATCGATTTTTATTTATACCAGTATTTTTTTTTTTTCATTGTTTGAGAAAAACCACACGATCGCTTTTTGTGACTTAATTCCAAAATTCGGCGAGTAAATAAATTTTCAGAAATAATTACATAAGAACGACAACAACAAACAACGTTCTCGTCGTTTTCTGCAGATTAGAAGTTCGTAGCGTTGTCTTGTCCCGAACCAATAGCTAGTAGAATGTGTAAGACTGTTTATAAGTCGGAAAACATTTTGCGTAAACAGTTTCGTATTTTTGGTCATTTGTGCCTAGGGTCACATGATAACAGGATTTACTTCCTGAAGATGTCTATGAATGAAGTAATTTATATTTCACGAGATTGATACAGGTTGTCCCACACTACACCGGTCAGAATAGGCTACAATCAGAAAGACAAATTCCGGATGGAACAAGAACCAAAAACTCGAATAGGGTAACGCCCGGTCTAAAGTGAAGACAGCCACCGGCATGCGTCTGGCTACGGTCTAGTGAGGAACAACCCTAACAGTGCAGGTTTTACAAAAGATGTATAAATTCGTCCTGCTTACTAATTTGTTTTGATAAATTCATGGGGAAATGTTTATGGTATATGTGTTAATCGATTTTGACAATGCATTTCTTGGGCGGTTTTTGGACTAAACTGTCCATCTGCCATAGGCCCTTTGAGCGATATCGGCTATCAGAAAATAAAACCCCAAAAATATGCGAAAACCAACCTTCAGTTCTCTTAGATTTTCCTGGTTTAACGAGAGGTTTCCGACAGCTTGAATTGCGGCCAGCCTCACTTGTTTACTGCTTGTCGGATTGGTTAACAGAGTCGTTAGCATACAGAGGCCACCGGCTTCCCTCAAATAATTCTGTTAAATTTAGTAAATAAAAACATCAAACAACGAATAGAATAGAAAATTGAGCGTGAACCGAGACCTGATTGACAGAAAAGGCGGCACAGTTGGTGATCGTTGTCAACGTTCTGATCAAAAGAGACTCGTCCTGTGAGTAGAGTAAAGCGACGAGTGATTGTGCCTCATAAGGTGTGATCACTCTTCCCTTGTTGTAGAGACCATCCAACCGTTTTCGAAGTGTCTCCTCCGAATCCTTGAGTAAGATGTGAACTTCGGTAACCTGATGAGTATGGATCCCGTCATTGTTGCCACAGTGACTGTTAAGAACTCCACCGACATGAGGACGACTAGGAGACCGTCGTTTACAAGTGCTCTTTCGACGCACCATGGGAGACGAAGGAGGAGACAAACCACCAGAGACGTGAGTCAGGTTCTCGGCCGAACGGCTCATGAATTGGTTAATATCAACGGGACTCAGAATCCTTGGAGAACTCCAAGGAGAACACTGAAGGCTCCTCGGCTTGTAAAACGGTGAGAACCGCATAATGATTCCTTCTTCGCCTCCGAAATGTCGCGCTTGAAGATTTAGTTCGCGGATGCGTTCCTGAACGGACAGTGGCCTCACGAGACCACCGGCTCCTCCGTTTGAAATATCTAGATTGCCGAGGAGAAAGTCGGTCTGACTTGCAACGCTCAGGCGACGGATCGTGTGGAACGTACAAGGAACATCATCTGATTGGATTTATAACACAAAACAGATTAAGAATAATGTGACTGAATTCAATTTATGAATCAATCCATTTCGAATGCCTACTTTGAAACGGCATTACTACCAAAAGTCATACTTCGTTTAACGATAGGAACGCATTCCTGAAAATCCTATCATCGTTAAACAAGTCAACATTGGAGATAATGCAAATTTAAAGACGCTTTTGTACAAAGCTATATCTGCTCAACTACGTTATAGCGAGATATCGTTATAAGAGGTAACGTTAAACGAGGTATGACTGTACAAGACGGGCAAATTCAAGGTCCTCATTCAGACAGGCATCTGTAGACAGCTTCAGAATTTCTTTGCCTCCGCCCTTTTATGAGCGTCGGACCAAATATCAACCAATTAGAAATAAAAAGGGCGGGGAATGTGACATCAGACCCAGTAACAAACCAATTAGAAATTGATGACGCTCATAAAAGGGCGGAGCCAAGGAAATTCTGAAGCTGTCTACAGAGAACAGGCAATTAGAAAACGGAATGAACAGAAGTTGACTCCGCCCTTTTTATGACGAACGGCAACTTCTAATTGGTTTATTGTGAGGTTCGACGTTGAAAAGATTGGAGCATGTGATGTCAGACTACATAACCAACCAATTAGAAGTTGCGTTCGTCATAAAAAGGGCGGGGCCAACTTCTGTTCATCCCGTTATCTAATACCCTGTGTCTACAGATGCCTGTCTCATTCAGTTTTTATCCTTTTGAGTTTCAGGGTTCTCTACGAACAGCGCTGGACTTTCGAACTCTTCATTATTTCTTCTGTCTTTCAAAACAACAAAATTAAGAAAAACTAAGAAAGTGTTTTAGAAACTAGAAGGGTTGTTTTTAAGGGTATTTTCATGGGGTCAGGATAAAAAGATGAACGAATGAACGGGATGAACATTGGAGTAACACAAAACCCGACACAGAATGCATATAGAATTAGATGAACACTATATTATGGATGAACACACATTATAAAGGGATGAACAGGAAAAAATAAAAGGATGAACATGGGTTTAAGGGGGATGAACATGGTTTTAGGAAGGATGAACATGGTTTTATGGCGTTAGGTTAGGTTTGGTTCGGTTACCTAACCTAACCTAAACTAAAACCATGTTCATCCCCCCTAAAACCACGTTCATCCCTTTAAAGAATGTTCATCCTTTTATTTTTCTCTCTTCATCACTTTAAAATGTGTGTTCATCCATAATATAGTGTTCATCCAATTCTAGATGCATTCTGTGTCGGGTTGTAGAGTTACCCCAATGTTCATCCCGTTCATCTTTTTATCCTGACCCATTTTCGTGCTGATATCTTTCAAAGTAAACTTTTATATCAACATGAAAATACCCTTCTAGTTTCTAAAATACATTCAAGTTTCTCTCTTCATTTTGAATCTATAAGACAGGAATAATCAAGAGTTAAAAACCCAACTTAAAATTCATCTAAATTAAATTTGATTTTTTTTTTATTTTTCTTTGAACTTTGAACTTTGATATTCTTTAGCGAACCCACAAAGAAAAGAAAAAAATATGTTTTTTTGGATTAAATCCAAAGAATAATAAAAATGAGAACTAGTCATAGTCATAGTAATAATAATAATAACAATAGACCGACAGAAAGGAGGAATTCATAATTGAAAAATATTGAATGGAAAAAGGTTGGAAAAAATGACACGAAAACAATATTGTTGTCATTGGTTCGATTCGAGTTGGAGCAAGAGTTGACCAATCAGTGAGCTTCAATTGATGCTGAAAAAAAGGTCAACAAATCTTTCCCCACCCCCACCCCCTCTTCCTCATAACCTACCCTAAAAATATAACCCTAATTGACTCTTTTGTTCGTGGTGTTTGAGACCCATTTTCACACCTTCGAATGAAAAAAAAAAAAATGCGTGAAATATATACAGGCATCTGTAGACAGCTTCAGAATTTCTTTGGCTCCGCCCTTCTATGAGCGTCAGACCAGATATCAACCAATTAGAAATAAAAAGGGCGGAGGGCATGTGACATCAGACCCAGTAACAAACCATTTAGAAATTGATGACGCTCATAAAAGAGCGGAGCCAACGAAATTCTGAAGCTGTCTACAGATGCCTGTGAAATATATCGAGTTTTCATTTCCAGAAGATGATGTAGAATACAATTTGCATGTTAAAAAATTTCATTCAAAATGTAAAATCCAAACCACCCCTTCCCTCTTATCCACATCCAAAGAGTCAGATAAAAAGGTCATTTGGCCAAAAAAAAAAAGAAAAGGTTAAATCAGTCATTTTACAAAAATGAAATTTAGAACCTTTGCGGCACGCATTCATTCCACTAGAATGGCACGCCCAACCGAACTCAAGGGACCGACAATAAAAAGCAAATTGTCAGGAAAAATGTCATAACGATTACCTTAATTTAATAGCTAAGTGCTTTCAAATTAAAACCATGAGGACGGCTTCACACGAACCACTATGTGGCGCCGCTATGTAGCCGACCATTAGTTACATTATACAGGGAGGGCGTTCATACGAGCCATCGATTTCCCCCCCCCCCCCCCCCCCCCCACCAACCACAGTGGCGGTGAGTGGTTGTACCGTATCAAAAGTGGCCGCCACCGCATGTTTGTCAGGAATTTTCAAGGTCATAAAAGTGGCCCAGCATAGACACCAGACCATTGTTTTCAATGGTGGTTCATATGAAGCAAAGCTGCGTAAATCACTCTATGTGGTTTCAAATTAGTGCCACAAAGTGGTCCGTGTCAAGCCTGCTTAAAGCCGCTTCACATCAGACACTTTGTGTCGCCACAAAACGTGCGGGTTTTTTTTATTGGGGATGTTCACACAAGGACACCGCCACCGATGACGGGTTTAGTCCTACCACAAGTTGCGACCACCGCCTGTTTGACAGTGCTGATCAAGGTCATATAAAAGTGGCCCGAACTTACAGCAGGCCATTGTTTTCAATTTTGTTCCGTGGGAAGCCTACACGATGTCAACCACTTTTTGGCACTTCAAAGTGGCCGTCGTTTTTAGAACTCCAGTAATGCAACGTGCAACCATAAGCTCTGCAAACTCATTTCTGATACGAAAACATCTGATCGCAAAACCTTTGACCTTGACTTCAATGACGTCAGTGCATCAGCCGCCAGACTAAACAATTCTGTGACGTCACTTGGAAATATACGTAACCGCAAATGTTGGCCACCTTCTCACCTCCCGCAAACCCCCTAGAACGCAAAGAAATAATTAGATTACCGTCGTCGTCATCGAGATGATGATGGTGGTGACGATGTCCTCCTCCTCCTCCTCTTCCTCTCCTACAGATCGCGTTTCTAACGACACTGTAACCAACATAAGCGAAGCCCGCAAAAATTGCTGAACACAGGGCGACGCGACTCACTGTTTTGTCTCCCGGTGCAGCTGCAGCCATTTTCAGCCACAAAAGTGGCACAAATATTCGTATTCAAAAGATATTTTTACGTTTGCAATATATCGAATGATGCAAATATGTCCACACTTTATTCTTAATATTAAGAAGACGATGCTAAACTAATAACAACCAATAAAATCGTTAAGAATCGCATAACGAAACAGAGAAAAACAACCAAAATGTCCGACGTCGCGGCAAAAATGATGCAACAGTGTAACCAAATTACAGCAACCGTCGCGAACTACAACGTCAGAATTACTAAAATGAAATTCATTTAAAACGCTAATAAAAATATAAAATTAAAAAACAAACTTTCCTGCAACATAAACATTTTCACATGCTTAATAAATGGTATAAAATAGTTATGAATATTATTAATTAGAATATGAGTACGTTGAGATAATTGTCTGTTTATAAACGGACATCACTGCCATTACTTCCTGTTATTTTAATGTTGTCTGCTACAATTTCCGTTTTCATCTCGTCTTGATTTTTCTGCAGTCTTTTTCTTTATTTTAGCGTCTTTTTCCACATAAAAATGCCGTTTTTGCGAGGTCCAGCACCTATTCGTCGTACTTGGAAGTATTTACAGGCGGGAAATCTCGTTTTAAAAGACAGAGTTAAGATTTTCTCTATTAATTACAATACTCGTGATGAACATCATGCTGGAGCTCGGTTTGTAATTGATGCACAATCTTAACGAATATCTTATTGAAGAACTTGATTACTGTTTTGTTTGTTTCTCAGAGAGTTTGTGTTTTGGAACCTTCCTCAGATACAATACAAAAATCCAAACATTCAGTTCTTTTACTTTAGAAACATGACACCGAGTCCGTTTATAAGATGCTTCTTGGGTAATTTAATGATTCAATTCGACTTTTATTAATTGTATTTAACAAGGATTTTGATTGTAGACAATGAAGAAGAGGTTTTGATGGATATCGACGGTAAAGATAGGTTCCAAATTCATAACCATTTAAAGAAGATTCTTGGAAAATCAGAGTAATGATTATTATTTTTCACTATTTAAATCTGCATTCTGTAAATGTAAGCTTAATCGAGTGTTTTATGTTTTTCTTACAGGAAGACCTTGTCAGCAGAAGCGGTCGTGAAACAGCAGGTGAAGAATCCAGCTAATTTTGGTGCAGACTACGATAGGCATTGTATCTGCGAAGTTCTCGGTCAGGTGCCGTGTTCTTCTGTCATCGTCTTCCCTAACCACATGAGAGGAAAATTCAAGCATCAATCAGAAGAATAGTTGTTCATTATTCTGTCGTTCTATTTTGTGTCTAACTGCTTAATAAACCATCGAATACATTTTGTTTCTAATTACACTAGTGTGTTACATTTAGTTTGTCAACAAATTTTCACTTACTGACAGCAGAGTCAATATACAACTGTGTTGATAAGAATCGATTAATTTTTATTTATGCTTCCTTTTTTAGTAATCAATATCAGTCAGAAAAAAATACCAAAATAGCCTCAGTTTTAATTTTTTACAGTTTAGTTTTTTAAACTGTGTGACTTTTGTATTTTTTTTCTTCCTCTTTTGAGTCGGGAATTATTATTATTGACTATTAAAAAAGAATGCATGAAAAAATAAGTACAAATCAAAGTCCAAAACTTTAAACTTTTATAGGAATTAATGACATCAAAAATAATGTCGTTCTGTCACAACAATGCAAGGCTCATCATGTCATGCAATTCGGCTATCAGAAACAGAATACTAACCGATTTATTACATTAAACTAACAAATACTTCCAGTAAATCAAATAAAAGCAGTTCTTTATTTTTTTTAAACAATTATGCCTAGATTTCAAACACAAACAAGCAAATTAAAACACTTTAATTTTGATATTAATTAAGTAGACATGCAGATTTCCAAAAAACCTCGATAAACATATTACTGTAATAATGATCTATATATGAGTGTACAACATATTTACAGTTTTAGTTCTCTGAGTAAGTGAAAACTAATTTACAGTTATCCACATTTATTATGGATGAAAGCTTAGTAAAAGTATAAGCAATATTGAATGTTTTATTAGCAATAATAAATATGCATCCAAATATAACAAATTATATTGGATTTCAGGCTGAAAAAATGCATTAACTTTCATTACTTTTTTGGTTCAACAAATCATCCTGCTGCCTCCAATATTCATCTTGCAATTCTTTGAGGTTGGCCTCGAGCATCTGAACTTCGTCGAACTTGTATGCCTGTCTCGCTTGCGATATGTAGCTGCGGATTATATTCATTTGTTGAACGAGTGGATCGTCCGCATCTGTGACGCTGGACGACATTGCAGCCCAGCCATCATCTACCGAAATCACATTGGTAGATCGCAATTCTCCTCCTATCGTCGTTGGCCTGGGTCGTGGCGACTGTTGTTGATTTCCACGTCGAGGTGATAAATCATGACTTAATGGTGAAGTTTGATTCTGTAATTGTAATGCTGCCATTTTTTCCTGAGCGATTTTCATCTGAAATTGTCTCTTTCGTTGTTCCTTTAAAAGAAAATGAAGGTCCCATGAAATATTTTAGTAAAATTATTTATGAAAAGTCATTTTCTACTTGAAACTCAGCAATTTCTTTTTCGGTTGGTAATGAAGGAAGTCCAAGCATTCTATCTTTGAGAAATGTATTAGCATTCAAGTAAATTCCTCGCTGCAGTTGCATAGTCCGAGAGTTTGGTTTTACTTCTTCGTTTGTTCCAAGAGTTAGTATCTTTTTGCTGAAAAGGCAAACAGATCACAAATAAAACTCAATTTAAACTTCAAATTTAGGAGGCTTTATAGTGAATTTTAATCATTGTTCTTGGAGAAAATAAATACTTTTTTTAAGAATCTATTTTATAACTAAAACGAACCTAAATAATTCAATGGATTCCGCCAACTTGATTAACTTTATTCGTAAATCCTGAGCATCATGCAACGAGTAACTAGTTTCACCTAACCTGTACAATAAAACTCAACTATTAAAATTAATAACTTTGATTTTAAAATACACTGTACAATGCAATCGCGGTAATTTGAACCCACAATAGTCTGAACTCCCTGTAATCCGAACACGATTATGTTATAGAATTGTTAAAAAATCGAAACAAACTAAAATTAGTGATTTTTAAAATAAAAAGTAGGTATGTATCCATACTTATGCACAATAATGTAATAATAATTTTAAAAAAATGCAATAAAAATTCTTGAATAACGTTTTAATGTAAAATTAATCATTTTTTGAGTTGTAATAAATTTCTTTTTAATTCAATCCTGTTAATCCAAACATTTCAATAATCCGAACACCCCTTGCATTAATTAGTTCGGATTACCGTGAATGTAGGCCTACTGTAGTTCATTGCACTTACAATAACGAATCAACCATTTTGATATAGAGTGGAATTAATTCCTCACATTCTGCGAGGTGACTTTTTAATCTCTGAAATTGAAAAAGCTATAAATAAAACAGTTTTAAATAGTTTTGAGCGATATTTGGTACCTCGTAAAATTGCACAATAATCGGTTTGGAACTGTGCTGTTCCACAATCTCGTCTCGTCGATCGAGAAGTTTTCGACATTGAACGCACAGTCTTATATGAGCTTCTCCGGATGAATTTACAATGGAATTGAGACTGCTTGAGCTACCGCTACGTGAAAGAGAAGACGACGGACTTTGTCTGAAATGTCCCAACATATCTTTCTTGATACTAACGTGAGATTGTGTTGGACTTGTCAATTTTCCTAAACACACAAAAACGACAATTGAACATTTTACACCTTATAACACCAATAACACAAAAGTCTCACTTGCATATGTATGCGTGATAAAATGTGAACACTGGGCACACATGACACCACCACATAAACGGCAATGATGCTTTCGTCGCGTTATAGTGAACCGTCTCGCACAACCGGGACATAACGGGACATCGTTATCACTGTACCACATTACAATGGACTTCTCGTGAGCTGAAATGAAACACAAATTGTTTTCAATTCATACTATGACTATCGAAAATGGTGAAATAGAACCTTTTCGTTTGACGGGATCGGGCGGAGAATCTGTTACGAGTTTATCGAGACGGATGAGTAGTTTGTTCGTTTCGAGAACGTAGTAATCGTTACGATTGCTTCTTATTGTCTTGAAAAATGAAGTGTGACTCTTCATTGCACCTTTATAAATAAATAATAAAAATCTTATATTGGGGCTCAACTCTAAAACAATGCCAATAGAAATTTACTGAAATATTTAGAAAAAAAGGGCACAATTCAGAGTTACTTTTCAAAAATAACCTAATTACCTCTAAAACTACATGTTTTTGTGTATATTTATTATTCTAATAACAAAATACAAACCTATTTCTTGAGGTTCCGACCAAGAAAAATTTACATCACTGTTCGAAGCAGATCCCAGATCGTCTGATGATAATCCACCTTCATTGTCATCCGATTTCATAAGCTTCCGCTTTGCTTTATCAATCAGATCTAACGAAATGCCAGTGAAAAATAACTTCTTGAATATCAACTCAATTCCTTGTTACAACCTTTGATGGAATGTAAAACGGCCTTGTCTTCATTGGAATGGGCCTCTTCGTAGTGAGATTGCAGAATGGCAATAGTCCCTAGATCTTCAAGGCACATAGGGCACAGAAAACCCTCTCGGACGTCGTCTGTGTCCAGTGCCGGACCAGCCATAGCCATCTCTAGTGAAAACACACAAAAAATACCCAACAGGTTTAAGAAAAGAACCCATATAACCGTGCTATCTACGTAGGCCTACATAATGGCCTAAATTATGAGGTGACTTTATTGACATTTTTAACAAAAAATTACATAGAAATTAACTGTCAAATTTTTAAGTGTTACGTTAAACATAAAAAAGAACACACTTAAAGCTCAAATACCTGAAAATCTTCACAATTATTGATGAAAATTAAGCATAAGAAAGAAATTTTAGCACAGAACTATAGCAGTCGACATTTGACCGGAAGTTAAAAGGAGGTAAACTTCCGGTTGTAAGAAAAACCTGCGACATCTATTGAACAAATGAGTAAAATGTTGCATCTAACACTAGAGGACGCTGTTAGCAAAGGACGTTTTTAGAGCTATTTTGGGTTCGGGAGGAAAAAAAAAAACGAGTTCGGGTCCTTTGAATGTTAACTTTAAATTGGGTTTTAGGTTAACTTCGGCCATGGGTGGGACTTCCAGTACAAGAAAAATAACTGTTGCTAATGATGAAGTGACTGGAGTTATAAAGGTATCTTAGTATTTGTTGTGTTCAAAGGGAAATAGCAATTTTCATTAAAAGTTCTATGGTTAAGATTTCAGATTCGATTGTTAAAAGGTTGAGAGGTGAAGCCGAACAGGAAGCAAACAGGAGGTCAGGTCTTGTAGAAAGTGAAAGAACGGTTGTTAATAACCAAGCATCGAGACAAGACACGATCCATTCGCCGTCTTCTAAAAGAGCCTCAACGCCTTACGAAGTACTGAATCTGTTTAAAATATATTTAATCAAGGTTTTAATTGTTGCTTTACTGTTTCTAAACGACAGGAGTTGCGAGTTCAGGCTCTTCGTCTTAATCAAGAACGAGAAGAAGATGTTCGCACTCTAGAAGCCCAATGGAAAAGTAAATTAACTGATGCTGAAGAACAGAACATTGCAGTGCAGAAACGAATGGCCGGAGAGTTTGCTGTTGCCGTAGAAGAAGTTGGAAAACTATTTCCGTAAGTTTTTAGTTGGACCGTTTAAAAGTAACAAACTCACATTGACTTTCAATATTATTAAACAATCGTTTTTTGGTTCACAGGACTCGAACATGCGAGCCAATTTGTACCGAGAAACAGGAAAAGGTTCAACAATGTTATGAAACTAATTCAAAAACGTCTTTAAAGTGTTCAAAAGAAGTTAGAGACTTTTCTGAATGTGTACAGCAAGCACGACTCGTAAGTTCCTTTAATCATTCAATGGCAAAAAAATAAATCTTAATAATCATAACTTTTTTTTTCTTTCTTTTTTCAGGGATCTCTTATTCGAGGTTAAATTTTGCAAAACATAATGGAAGGATATTAGAATGCTAATTATTAAATGAGTTTGAACTCTACTGAATAGCGCTTCATAAATTGTTAATAAGAATATGAATGTTTAGTTAAATAAATGAAATTTAAGAAGAATTAAGTGTGTTTTTTTTCGTGGTGAAAAAAAAAAAATAAGATTCTAGACTTTTGATTTCAACTGTACAATAAAATGTATGAGAACGACAGTGGCGCCACTCGGCGGTTGAAATTAACATCATGTTAGAATATTTTTTCCTATGGCTGCTTGTAACTTGTCTGTGTGTTTCGTCGTCAATTTCTATTAGTTATGGAACGACAAAATTCGCATAAAACTATTTTGGATGACACGGAACCGTTGTTTGCAACGATCGAGTCGACATCAAATACACAGGGTCACACGGTAAGAAAAACAAAAACGCCCCTCAAACGGATTGAAAAATAGGAAGAGGAGGAGGAGGAGGATCCGTCCGTTTCTTTAAGGGGCTTTAGAAAAAAAAAAACCTTTGATAATTATCATTATTATAACAAAAACCTGTTTCTATTTTTCACAATTGAAAATATTAAGAGAAATAGTTGAAGTTTCGTATCCGTTTATTAATTTTTTTTTTACCGTTAAAGCCGGTTATTTAACCGCCCTTAACATTGACATTTGGTGGTTGAAAATTTGATAAGCTCAGATTATATTTTATTGATCCTACTATTTCGTTCCTGCTGCTGCTGCATTTCATCATCGTTGTGTCTACGAGTATTGTATCCGCCCTCTTTTTTATCTTATCCAATCATATCAAAGTAGTTCTCGTGACGTCATTTGCATACCGTAGTTATACATGGAGGGGAGGGTATCATACATTTGCGGTTTGCGTTCAAACCAAGATAAATATACAGAGGTAGCTCAACTAAGAGCTCTTCGCGCCAAAACTGAGTCGGGCCAATAGAGGGCGCAAACTGTACTTAGTGGTTTCAGTTACAATTTAGGGTTCAATGAACATACGAAAAAAATGGATGACATTTTAATAAGCAAAACGTCTTCCTTCTAGCTTCAAAAAGCAGACGATTCTTCACTCACTTTTGGCGTTTTTGTTTTTCTAACATGGAGTTGCTTTTACCTTTATAAATTTATCTTAGTTCAAACTGTTTGAAAATATTGCCGCCGCTCTGTAATATGGAGCTTGTGACGTCATAGGGGTTGATCAAAATGTTAGAATTAGGATCTTCTAAAAAGTAATCAAGAAGGTTGTTTAAAAGTGTAAACGCCTCTCAAACTCTTGATTATTCTTCTGCCTATGAAGTGCAAAACTGAAGAGAAACTTGAAATTGTTTTAGAAACTAGAAGGGTAGCTCAATCTTTCAAAATTTAAGTTTTTTTTTTTTTTTTGTGAATTTGAAAATGATTCAACTTTAAGCAGACGATATATTTTTAAAAAAATTTGTCTACAAAAAGGTTTATTTTGAAAGATATCAACATGAAAATACACTTAAGTGATTGAGCTACCCTTCTAGTTTCTAAAAAAAAACACTTTCTAGTTTCTCCTAATTTTGCTTTTTAAAGACAGAACAATCAAGAGTTCAATAGTCATCTGTTCATAAACCATCTAAATAAAATTATATATATATATTAAGCCAGGTCTGTGTATGTGAGTGTGTGTGAGTAACGCTGACACCTTGAAGCACGTCGGAATTTATATACTGTAAATTTAAATGAATAAATGAACCGCTTTTTTTTCTCAAGGTCAAATGTATGTTGCACTCTCCCAATCCAAGAACCCCATGATATTAAATTGGAGAGGGGAAACGGTTGGAAAGTGTAGAAGGGGGGGGGGGAGAGAGAAAGAAACGTGGAGGGAGAAAAAGTGGGAGGGGGTGACTGAAATTGAAATGAAAGGAGTAAAAAAGGAACAAACGACGCGCATGCGCACACCAGAGAAAAATGAAAAACTCATTTTCTCTTTCAAATATAAAAAGGGGAGGGGATAATAGTAGCAAAATTAAACTACAGTTTATCACGGGCAATTGTGCCCAGCATTAGAATTTCTTTTGCTCAGCCCTTTTATGAACGTCATCAATTTCTAATTGGATTTGTTACTTGGTCTGACGTCATAAAAGGGCGGAGGAAAAGAAATTCTAATGCTGGGCGCAATTGCCTGTCAATTTTGCTCCCGTCATTTATGACGGGTTACCCCACTAGTTATATATAAATAGCAAATTAAAAACAAGTTATGGCTCAGTATTTAGAAACTAGAATAATAAATGAATTACTTAAGGTGATTTTTATGGATTTTTTTTTTTTGGAAAATTTCTGAAAGTAGCTTTTCACATCCAGACTGATCCAGTTAGAAGAAAGGCAAACATTAGTTTATTTTCGAATTTCCACAATAATAAGTTAATTTTTTTTTAAATAGAAGGAAATCTTTAGACCTTAAAATCGTGTGTGGAATAAATCAAAAATTGTAAAAAAAAAAATTCCTCCCAATATTTACAGGAATATATTGTAAAAGTACAGAGAGGACCCGAAGACGAAAGAAACTGGCAAATACGACGACGATACAATGATTTCGTAGCTCTGAATGCAGTTTTACAAATATCAGCGCTAGATCTTCCTTTGCCTCCTAAAAAGATGTTCGGAAACATGGACAGAGAATTCATTTCCGTTCGACAACAGGGTCTTCAGGTAGATCACCTCCCCCCCCCCCCTCTTTCTTCTCTTTTTATAATTAATCCTATTTCACTTATGTGTTTCTCTATTTTGACACAGAATTATCTCAACACCGTTTTGTCCAATCCAATGTTAGCAAATTCATTACATGTTAAAAGGTTTTTGGATCCAGTTAACTACTTGGAAAATTTCCAAGGTCTTTTTTTTGTTGTTGGTGGAGGAAGGTCATCCTCCACAATGAAAATCAATGAAATTTTGGAATTATTAACGACAAAAGCGGTAATAAATATTAATTTATATCTTGTCAGAAAAAGCACTTCAGCATGTTTTCATGATGTTTCGCTGTGAACCGAACTGGAGAATGGTTGAAGCCTTACCAGAGATTGGTACGATTTTATTAATTAAGACAACAAAATTATTCATTCATAAATTCATATTAAAATTTAAACAAAAAAAAAAAAGGTTGGCGAATAAGACGACAATATTTCATTGTACAGAATACCGATGAAGAAAAACAAGATTACATTATGTCTTGGGTAACAAGAACCGAATTTAGTTTACAAAGACTTAAAATAATAATTTTCTTTTCAGTGTAACTATGGACCTGATGTTTGTCTTACGGAAAAGGAGTTTGTGTCCGTAATGAGGACACTTTCGAACATGAGCCATCCTCTGATCGTTTCACCTCGCATGGCTTCGGCCGATAAGACGGGTGGAACGATCATAAATGCATTTATAGAGAACGGCAGCTTACGAGACCTCACTTGCAAAGTAATTTTATCACAAAACAGCATCCGTTCCAAAAACAAAAAAACACGCAAGCAAATTTTCCTTTTGTTTTCTCGTATAGTCGAAGCCGAACGTTCCTTACCTCAAAAAATATTGCAATCCAAAAGGACGGACACCGTTGCTTATCAATGATGTTATAAATTATGCGAAACAGATATTGGAAGCTCTCAAGTTCCTACACGACAGAGGTTTTCCTTATGGTAAACAATGTTATCAACTTATCGCGTGTTATTTCCGAGAGTTGTAATTTTATTGAATGACATTTCTTAAGGTCACTTACACTCTGGGAATGTGATGATGATCGACGGAATCTGTCGGCTCACGGGACTCGAGAATAGTTTCTTTGGTCTACCTCCTTATTATAGAACCTTTGCCAGTCAGCTACGTAAAGTCAAGGTGTGTGTGTGTGTGTGTGTGGCGTCATATAACGAATATCAAACGAAGAAAACTTTTATACAAATAAAAATTAAAAAATATGCAAATTATATTCAGAAATTATTACATTTTATGCAAATAAAAACGCAAAATCAAAATAATTTGGTTTAAGAAACTGCTTGTATTTCCTGATTAGAAGTATTTTTTTTTAAAAAAATATAAGTAAAAATTCATCTTCTAAATATAAAAAAAAAATCCGATTAAAATGAAATAATTCCGATTTTAATCGTTTGTCGTTATATCTTAAGACTCTGAAAGACCTGGATGTGTACGCGTTTGGACACGTCATGTACGAAATGATCTTAGGAGTACCACTCAATAGCGCAACCTGTGATAATTATCCGTTGTCCTGTCCACCAACGATAAGTGTGTCATTCGAATAACTCTTTGATGATGAACTTTTAAAAGTAAAATCTGTTGAAAAACCGTATAAATTGCAGAATCCGTTCTTGAATCGATTTTAACAACAGAAGCGTGCAAAGGAGGATTACCATCTGTCGATAATTTACTGACGCACCCGTAAGAAATTAAGACTCGTGATCACTTTATGTCTTTCTATATATATCATATTAAGTTATTACAGTGTCAAGTTTTTTTTTAAAGGTTGTTTTCTAATGTACGAGTGTCGATCGGCAACGTTAAGAGTCACTTTAAAGTCAGCTCGCAGTTAAAAGAACTATTTCGAGTCGTCCAAATGAGAGTGGAAGCTCGACTTTGTCAAGACCAAAAATTAGTATTTTATAGATCTAAAAACAATGGATGTAATATGATTTTATGCATAAGTCTTGTTTTGTATTTCTGTTGCCGCAGTACCGACAAATTCAACGGTTATCTAAAGTTCAATCGATTTTATTGGAAGAAAACAGAGCACCAAAGAAAAATAACTTATTCTCGAAAAAGGTGAGAAGCATCGTTCTCTCTATCTCTCTCTCGGCAATTTTATCTTGTTGTTTACATATAAGCATCTTTGTGGTCGAGTTGGACTGCAAAAAGTGATTGAAAACAACGACCGATGGATGTCCTGTGGTTGACAATGTTGATCACTGCCACCATGGACCACTTACCAAGAATAACAAAAGTTTTTCCTCGTCAGAGCCCATTTTATTTAAACGGCTACCGAGGCCGTTACTGTGGTCTATTATGATCACTTTTTTTGGCAGTAGACTAGATTAAGCGACACGTCGACCACTTTTTGCGGTCCAAACTCGACCACTAAAAAGTCGCTCTAAGGGCTCCTTGAATCTTGGTCGTTCTTTTTTTTTTTTCAGATTGGAAGAGGTAGCTCTCAGGATGGAAGATCAGCAAGTCCTGCAGGAAGCACCGAGAATGGCTCCACTAGTGCACCAACACCTCCACCGTTACCTCCTCAAACAAGTACAACTTTTAAATATTTCGTTATTTATTTCAGCTCATTGCTGAAAAATATAAATTCAAACATACATACATGTCTATTTAATAATTATTAATTTTATGCCGTGTGTGTGTCGTTATCGTTTCCTTTCTCGTTGTTTCTTTTTCATCTCTCGTCAACTCTAGGTGACAACAGATGATTGCAAATCTAATAACCACTGAAAAATAAAAGTGATCATTACATCGGACTTTATTTTCCAACCTCTAAATCCCCGCATTTCCTGCAGTATGTAGTAGTTGTTGTGTCTCATCTTCCGTTTATTAATTACCGAACTAATCCTGCTAACGAAAGCTTAACTACTTAACTCCTCGTGTTCTCGTTTCAATTAATATGATTCATAAGAATAAAAATGTTATGAAACTGCATTAAAACTATTAAACGTTTAACTAACGCTGATTATTAATAAGCAAAATATCATAACATTAAATTACATTTTTATACAAGTCTTCAATACTTCAACATGTTTTTATCTTTCCGATAATATACAGCCGAACCCCAACTTACGAACTTTCAAGAAACGAACGATTTGTATTTATGCACGTTATAGAAAACAACAGCTCTCCGCGTTTACAACCATTTTATGTTGCGCAACGCGTGAATTAAATAAAACTAAATTGCGAACAATGAACTTATTCAAAAAAGAACATACCATATTAATGTTTATAAGTTGGGGGCTCGCCTGTAGCTAATTTACCTCATTTTGCATGATATTCTTTATCGTTTTCCTTTATTCTGATTTAATTTCAGGGTTTCAGGTTTTATTTCTAATATATTTTGCCTAATTTTCTTTCATTTTTAGATAATTGGTTTTTATTTTATTTCTGAAAATTCTGATACCTGCACAGGTGTTAAGTTAATCTCAACAATTTGTGGTTTCTATTATTTTTTTTTCATAATAATTTTTCTTTCTAATTTTATTTTGGTATCTGGGAATTTTATTAATTATTAATTAGTGCATGTTCATTATGGAAAAAAATCACATTCTAATTAGATGTTTTTTTTTCGTTTTTAGTTGAAGGGACTGCTAACGGGCTGTCAAAATTACAGACCAATGGAAACTCTAATTTTGTACGACCTCCACCACCTCCGATTCCACCTCCCCAACCTAAGTTCGGCAAAATATCTACTAACGGGTCCGAATGTCACGGTTCGGCTTCGAGTCCAACTCCAAACGGCAATTCTACGGATAGATCTCTTCTATTGGGATCCATATTAAATTTCAAACGAGATGATCTACGAAAGACAGTCACGAAAGATTGTAGCAAACCCAGAATTTAACATTGTTAAGTTTTATAAAATTTTTTTTTTTGCATTTTCTTTATTTGTTAAATAGAAGAAGTATTTTAATTTGATAATTAATGCAGTACATTTCTCTGAACAGCTTGTTTTTATAATTATCAATGTTTAATTTTATGTTATGTTGTGTATATTTAAAAATATATATGATAGAAAAGTAAATTGTAATTTAATAACAGGAGGGAAGAAAAAAGCTCCTAAATTACATATTTCACGTTCTGTGTATTGTAATTAAAATAATACCTAGTCACTCAGAATCAATAAATATATTTATCATAATAATATACATCGAAAGTTTTTCTCTGTCAATGACAATACAAATTCCATAATTGGTTACTTGTGAACCTAAAGAGTGACAAGTGGAAACGATGGGTGGGTGGCGCTGATCAAGCGCCAAATTGAACAAGCGCCAAATTGAACAAACGCCAAACTGAATAAAAGCCAAATGGAACAAACGCCAAACTGAATAAGCGCCAAATGGAACAAACGCCAAACTGAATAACCGCCAAAATGTGATAAACACATTGTTAGGTTAGGTTTGGTTAGGTTAGGTTTGGTTAGGTTTGGTTAGGTTAGCATGTTCTGTTTGTAAATCTGCACAGTCTAACGTCTATAAAAGCTCACAATATTTGGACCATCAGAATTTACAAAAAACCTGAATTACCACCAAATGGAACAAACGCCAAATGGAACAAACGCCAAACTGAATAAGCGCCAAATGGAAGGAGCGCCAAACTGAATAAAAGCCAAAAATTTGGCGGTTATTCAGTTTGGCACTTATTCAGTTTGGCGTTTGTTCAATTTGGCGCTTATTCAGTCGCTCCGATGGGTGTAATATATTCACAGTGAGGTATGCATAACAAAAATGAATTTATTTCCTGTTGTGCAATATACGCTTCAAAGAGAGGCCAATTCAGAGTGGGCGTGGTTTACGTGTTTCTATATTGGCTCTTGACAATACAACTTCGAAAATCCACTGAATGTGAACAGGAAGAGCGGGAATGGAAATGTTGGGTGTAATACATTCCCAGTGCATAATACACGCTTCAAGGTTACCCTAGTTTGAGGGGGCATTTTCATGGTGTTTCTGTAGATGCTCACGAGTCTTGACAATGCAATTTTGAAAATTGATTGCACGTGAATTCCCAGCTAAAGAGTGAGAATGAAAATGTTGGGTGTAATACATTCCCCATTAAGATCTGCAAGACAAAGATGTCTTCATAGGATATCCTGATAAACTGTTGGACATCCGAAATTACGGATATCCATGACATCACTAATAAATGGTAGTAATACCATTTCTCCTCAATTTTACCTTTTATACCAATTAATTATACACTTTTAATAATTTATTAATGAATAACAATGGCTTCTGCATAGACAGAAATTGTATAATGTTTCTATCATTCCATTGTCATGTCACAAACACAATAAGCTAATGCATATGATGTTGACGGTCTTTTTTTAAAATTAGTATTAAATTCTGGGTTCCACACTGTCTATTAACTATAATACATCATGTTACAATATTGATTGAAAACACTGCAAGAAAAAAAATACAAACAACAAATTGTCAAGGCAACATTAAAGTAACATGGCAACTAATTGTATACTAAGTAGTACTTAGTAATAACATAATGGGACAAATTCGAGTAACATATTTATCTATTAGACAGTTTCTTCGTATAAGCTGCAGGCAATTGTTTATCCAAATTGGTTTTGTAAGTAAAAAAAAAGTAGTTGAACTTCTCGGAAACTAATGATGAAATATCGCGAATCGTTACTTAGTACTATTTTCGTTTGTTTTATCGCGATATGGAGTAAGTTTTCTGATTTACTTAAAAATTATTTGGAAGTTTTAATTACGGTAATTTTGTTAATAGAAGTGGGCGCCGTGGAACACTGTGTACAACGTTTGGACAACTGCAATGGTTCGGAAGCAGATTGTTACAGGTATAATCAAAATTTTACATTTTTTTTTGAGTGACTTTGTGCGATTTAGTAAAAATGTTACTAAAACACAAACACTGTTTTCCGTATCAGTAAATATTCCTCTTTAGCTCATATTTCTATTAAAACTATAGTTCTATAGTTGGCTCACTGTAAGAAGAAGCTTGTGAAGTCAGAATGGATTGGAGAAAAAAAACTTAGGCTAGTCTCATTTTGTCCTATAAAAAAGGTGCAATAACGCTAAAATCCAAGAACCCTTTGTTTAAAATATTGAGAGCGTTTGCTATATATATAATCCCTTTTCTATCAGACTGAACGACACAAGCCTAAATTTATTGACAACCCCACTGACGTCACAATCCTACGGTGAGGGCAACTTAGGCATGAAATCTTGTTTAAAAATGTTATTTTGGATTAATCTAAGAAAAATGGAACAAAGTAACATATAAAAGAATTGTAATCAATTTGATTTGTTGAATTCAAATTCCACAATTCAGAGCTTTTGAACAAAAATAATTTATATTTACCTTAATATAACACTTAAGCGTAAACAGAAAATAAAATCAATAGTTTCTGTTCAAAAAGAAAATATGTTTATAGGTGTAACCATATTTATACGTAAGCAAACATAAATGTGTAACTATTTATATAAAAGGTCTCTCCCGTGTCACCATGGAGAATGTGATCAGTACGGAAACAACTGTTTGTGTCAACGTTGCTGGGCTGGACCTAACTGCGATCAATATGGTCCGTAGAAAAACACAATTAGAAACTAAATTGTGCACAAATTATTATCTCAAAATACTCTTTTACATTTATATGTATTTATTGCACACCAGTGGATCGTTATCCTCCAAAGTTTCTGGTTCCAGAAAAGTATGTGACAGTGTCTTCGTACGACACCGGTAAACTGATGGGTTTTTTTTTTTAAAAAAAAATCCAAATATAAATGAAATGAAATAAAATGAAAAACCACTTCACCATCACCTAAAATCTAAAATAATTTCTTTCAAAGGTATACTTTTTACTTGCTTCACTTTCGACGAGGATGAAACTCAAACATGCGAAAGAAACATTCCATGCCCATGCGCTAAAGTTCTGTATACATTAGCATTTGGGAATGAAGAAAATCTATTCCAAATTGATCCAAATGATGGACACGTATCGTTGACTTCTGAAAAGATACTGGAACCTGGTAAAGAGTACCACCTAGTCATATATGCATTCCGATACATGAGCAACGACACGATATTAGAAGATATGACTCTTCCGGACAGTAAACTTGAAGTATCGCAAATCCTCAACTGAAAATTTGATTAAAAAATTAAAAAAAATCTCAATGATGATCTTACAGGTAATGGTTAATGTAAGAAAGAGAAATGAACCAAGGGAGACAGTAGAGGAAAATGCGATGTTAAATGGTGCCGACAATGACGAGGAAGTACACGAGAGACCTAAACGTGTAAGTATTGACTCGATTCTGTGCCACAACAATAGTTACCAATCGTTTCTAACTTTTAAGGCTGCGAGTTCAAGCACCTATGACACCAATATTTATATGACACAACTGAATCCGACCGATAACAACCTCCTCATAAATGTTGGCGATCGAGCCGACTTTAAGGTCGATATTATTGTTCCAAGCGGAATCACCATGGACCTAACCGTAGAGATATTCACATCTGATCCCGATACAGGGAGTGCTGCTTTTGCGCTTTGCAAACTTAACAATCAGATAGGAGCTCAGATTCAACTATCACTAACTGGTGCCATCGAACCGCAATTGTTTCCCAATCAGGAACTTCCCGATTTCGTATGAAACTGTTTTCTGGCAGAGGCGACTCAGGCTGTTCATTAAATGAATGTTTTAAAATTCAAAACAGAACGATAGAGCGATCTTATATTTTGGTGAAGTTACGGCAGCCGAATCGGCCACGGATGCAGATCGTACCATCACGGTCACTTTTACTGCAACACTATTGAACAATATTCCATATGTTTCTGATGGAAATAACTACAGTGTTGTGGCCGGTGCATCGTACGACAATGATTCGTACATTTGGATTGGCCAAGCGCCGTTCACGGCTCAAATACCATCAGACGTAAGCCACAATAAAAAACAATATTCATTGAACTCTACTGTAAGCTAACAAACATAAGTTACTCTTATAGGATGTAAAATATTCGAGCTCTGTTTACATCGACGGGCTCGACAGAATTCCGATCGAAAACTACGGCATTTACGAATTACACTTGTTTTCGACATATCCTCAATCCAAATACTATGTCGATGTTTTCGGAAATGTTCCTAAAGAAGATAGTTATTCTACCGGAGCGATCGTGGTTTCGCAAGTCGGTGACAACTACCCATGCATGCCAAAAGACATGCTTTCGTATAACTACGAACTGGTTCGAAGTACGTCAGAGGAGACAATTCAAAAGAGTTTACTGTCAACAGGACTGATTATAAACTGTGGTAAGTTGTTATTACAAATTGGCAGCATAAAACTAGAGAAAACACCTGACTGGAAAATATTATAGAAAACACTAGTCGCCTAACGTCCGATAGCAAAGGCAACGAAATGATATTCCTGGTGACGATTTACATACCAGATGATCCAACTTTAGTAGGAAGTGATTTAAGTCTGAGTGCCACAATTCGAATTGACGACGACAGCATTTGGGCTAATCTTTTCAACGTTACCATCGATTCTAAAGGATCTCCAGTTGTGGTCAGTCCAATTTATGTATAAAAAAAATTATGATCTCATTGGTTAAGAAAGCTTTTCACACACACACACGAACTGCTTTTTCAGGGAACTCCAGTGATGACTACAAGAAATAGCTCCTTGGTTGGATGTGTCACGGGAATAATTACATACATCTATGTCGATTTCGAAATACCAGAAAAAAAATATTCGGATATCGTTTTAGAAGTACTAACACCAAAAGATGTTGTCGATCCTCCAGTCATGTCCGTGTGTGGATTTACGACATCGTCTGGAGCCAACATTCCGTTTGTTCCGAACAAAGATCCAGAATTGACTTCTCGAAACAGTGTGGAAGTGATGGACAGAATGGTCGTTAATTTGGGAAAAATTTACAATTCGGCCATGGTAATGTTATTAACTGGGTGATCGTGATTTTAAAGTGTAAATAAGCCTCGAACTCTGATTATTTTGTCTTTTAGAAACGAAACTAAGAGTAACTTGAAATTGTAATATATAGCTCGATCACTCGAAGATACTATCATGTTGAAATCTTTTAAAATAAGCTTTCGAGTTTTAATGCAGGTGTACTGAGTTGAATTGAATTTTTTTTAATTTTCGTCAATAAAAAGTTTATTTTATTATTCAGCTACTGTGCTAGCTTATAACACATTATCAATTTCTTCTAAAACGTAGAATAACCAGAAGAAAAGTGATGTAATATTTCATTTTTTTTTGAAAAATTACTCTGCAAGCAGCTCAAAGGGCCTGTGGCAGAGAGACTATTTAGTCCAAAAGCAACATAAAAAATTATTGTCAAAAAAAATGAAATGGATAAGAAAATCAACGACCCCAGATGTTATTGTAATCATTGCACAAAAAAGTACTGCTGAAACTATTTTTTTTTTTTTAAAAAAAAAAAAGGTTCCTGGAAATAAAAGTGCAAGTACAATTACGATCGTCGTAAATGTGAAAATCGAAAACAGTGCTGCAGATGGAAAAAGCATAGCACTGAACCTGTTATCGACAGATCTGACGACTATGGTTACGAGCAAAAGTGTCGACATCGAAATCGATCCAAACGTACCGGTAATAAAAAAAAACGATGACCAAAAGAACGACTGAATGAGAAATAATTAACTTTATAATTCCTCGATTTTCTTTTTTTTTATTTACTCAAAGGCACTTATGGAATCGGCAAATGATGTGGACATCCAAATGACGGACGTGTTGAACGAATCCACGATCGCAGTGGAAGCCGAAACGGCCGCTCGAGTCACGCTCACCTTTAATTCGGAGACCGTATTAAACTCACTGTCCGTTCAGGTCTTCGGAAGTCTTAGTAACGAAACAGTACAGGCTAGAGTATGTAGAGCAGAACTGACATTTGTTAGCCCAGATATTCCGTGTGTTAGCAAACGAGCTATCAACAATAAAGTGAACTACCAAAAACAGTAATTACGATAACCGTAACATACAAAAATCAGGAAGAAATTCATAACAAGAATACTCCTACTCATATTAATAGAGACCCATTAGGAGATCTGTATAATTTAGCCACCTTGGACATCGGCTCGGTCTGCATTACGAAACATCAAAATGATAATACAGCGAGCAACCAAATCGTCGTCTCTTTCTCGGCCGAATTGCCTCAACAGACGGAAGCCGTCGATGGTAAACTTATCATTATACGAGTGTTGTAATAACACAGAAAATACTTAAACATTTCTCATTGTTATCAAGGTGCATCTTACACGTTGTACAGTGGAATTAAATTCGGAACCCAAATGATATGGACCGGATCTTCAACATACACAGTAGCCACAGCAGTAACAAGTTTGTTCGATCCGGTAAAAGTTAACTTCGAAACAACAAAACTCAATTTTTTTTTTATTTAAATCAAAAGTTTGATTGATTAAAACCTTTATTTAACTTAAAAATTTAATAATTTTAAAATAAAAAAGCCTTTTTAAATTTAAAATAGTTTTATTTAGTTTTAATAGTTACAATTTAGTCGAACTTTTCAAATAATAATCGAAATAATTACTTGAATCATAATTTGAAATAAATTAGTGACATTTTAAGTTCAAAAATACACTAAATTTTAACAATTTTAATATTATTATTTTATTTGAACGCAAAAAAATGTCCATTTGTTCCTAAATAAAAATCTGAATTATTAAATTTAATAATTATAATTAGTGAAATTTTAGTAAAACTTTTTAAATAATCTAAATATTTACTTGAATTATAATTTGAAATAAATTATTGAATAATTGAAATTCAAATAATCCTTTTTAATTTTATTATTATTAATATTAATAATAATAAGAATAAATAATATTAATGCAAAAAAACGCAATTAAACGCAAAAAAATCATTTGTTCCTACACGAAAATTACTAAACAAAAAAAACCTGCTAAAATTAGTCGACTAAACTCAAGTTTGATTTCTATTAGGACTTTCTTCCAATCGTGACAGGATATCTAGATTCAGTTTCTCCAGCCATAGCGGGATCCGTAACCATAGTTTACATCAGAATAAAAATTCCACCACAAAGCCGAGCAGCATACACACTGTCAATGACAACCACATCGGGACAGAATGCTGGAATCTGCAAAGTTACCTTGGCCTACATCGGCTATAATTTTCCATGCGTAGATTCCGATCCTCAACCTGGAAACACGAGCCGTGTCGCAACAACTCGTTTGAATTACGATCAAAGAGACACTTCGGTCGAAGCTTATTTAAATGCAGTTTTGGATTTTGGACCACTCTCAAATTTCGGTCTGTTTGCACACAACTGAACTCAAAATTGCAGCAGTGTTTATAATTAATTAGTTGAAATTTAAAGGTGACGACAAACTTATTGGCGATTCTAATGACGACAAAAACACAATAAAAGTCGCAGTGATCATGAAGTTGGCCGAAGCCGCAACTGGAACCGTCAATTTAGATTACATCCTTAAGTACACTTCACAGACTGTCGATAGCTCCGGTTCCGTTGCAATTCCCATTGTAACTGGTACCCTGGTAACGAAAATATCAACTTGATTTCCGTCATTTTTATTAATAAATTGCTACTTATTTTATGAATCAACTAAAGCCAACAGCCAGTGACGCTAATGTCACTTTCGAGGCCTTCAACGGAACAACCGATATCCACATAAATGTCACAAAAATTCTTGTTCTTAAATTTAAAGTGAGATTGAAACATTAAATTAATGTATACAGTATTAGTGATGTATACCAATAATTGTTATAACGCATTCTTCCAGGTTTCACCTCTGGGATCATCACCGGTTACTGTCAAGTTTTCGAATCCAAAGGGAACTGCAACTGACTACGGCTTTTGTTCCGCTTCCATCGTTAAAGTAGGCAAAAATATTCCGTGTTTAAATGCAACAGACAACAAAGTTACTTCAGATGACACATCTAAGTATTATGGATTACAAATAATTCCAAAAACAATTGATAAAACACATTACGTTACTTGCAGTGGTGGAGGTTGCACGAGTAGTCTAACGTTGAATCTTGGAACCATTTGTTTTACATCAATTGTAAACGATTCCAGTGAAGACTGGGTAATTATCAATTAAAAACCGCAACGAAAATAAACGATAAATCGGATCTTTCATATAATTCCATACTTAAGATAACGGTTGAAGTCGGAATGAATATTGTCGATCCAACACTAACTGGAACGTTGTCTGTCCAAGGATCAGTGACAGTAGGAAGTTCCACGTACGATGCGAATCCGATATCGTTAACTATCGTTTCTACACCTCTCGATTCTGCAACGCAAGGCGTAAGGAAATAACTGCGTCCAGATTTGTAGACTTGAAAACCTTCAAATTCTTTTTGATTTTAGAATATCTCAGTAGTACCAGTATTGAAAGATGACATCCCGTTTTATGTCGGCGTTCGTAAATGGGTCGATATTAACGTGACAATTCCCGAAGGATCCTTAATACATCTCACGCTTACAGCCTTAGGAGCTTCGGCCGATGGACGTGCCATCATGGTCCTCAGTGGTGTCAAAGTTTCTGCTGCGGGAACCAATGTGGCTTGCATTAAAAACGGTACAAACATCGATGTCGAAATCACTACGTCCGATGCGATTACTACATCACAGAAAGATCGTGCTTTTGTTGACTTTGGCTACGTATCAAACACAGGTTACAAAAATATATTGTCATACAGATATAGAAACATTAGTAACGACAAACTGAATTTACAACGTTTGATGTCACACACAGGTATTACGTATCGTAGAGGATATAACACCGAATACGACGACCAATTAACAATCTCTGTTGAAGTTTTAATGACGGATCATCCGAATGCAAACGACGGCGTCCAATTTCCATTGAAAATCGCCATAGAATCGGATTCTCAACCATATGAAGAAACTCAGATGTTAACAGTTGTTCGTAATGCAACTGAAATGCCGTCGATACAAACTAAAGCAGAAGTTCTAAACGCTAAACTTTTCAAACCAGAGTAAGCGAGTTGAAAAGACATTTTTCAATTGGTGCTTCGTTGCTTTATAACTATCCTAAGGAAATAAATGCTTTTGACAGTTTTCGGCATGTTTTTTGACATAAATTTCTTTCTTTCTTTATATGCAAGTGGATATTTTTTTTCAGAAACCTTCTTCACGTCTTTTGCGTGTCACGTTTGACGGTTTGATCGCACAGTTTGCAATTAGTCGTATCTAGCTTGATTGAGTTCTGCAGTACCTAGGTATAATTTCTCAAAACGGGGTTTACTATAAGTATCTTTTACATTCCTTCAACTCAGAGAAATCGTCAACATACGACTGCTTTTGTCTCACGCAACTGACTCTTCTGCCGAACCAACCGAGACAGCGATCCGTCTATTTCTCCCATATTATATGAATTATTCAAACTCCTTATCGGCAAATGTATCCGTCTCAGAAACATATGGAAACATTGTTGTTCTAAAGGTGCAAATATATACTGTATATAATTATTGTCCTACAATTTTTTTTTTAATTTTTTTTCGTGTTTTATTTTATTACAAGGTACTGTCACCGTTCCTTTTTGACGATATCTACGAAATCAACTTCACATTGACAGTTGATCCATACGATAAACGTGGTTATGGTGCCGCCATGACTAACGCAACAACTTTAGGTCGCATCATGGCCCACGTTACTCAGAGAACCATAAACGCGGTTTCGTATCCAGCAACAACCGATTACTTATATGCTGGAAATATCTTCTATGTATCATACAGTGTAACTGGACAAGGTATAATTCAAATAATGTCCAACTATTTTCAACAGATTTTTAGAACTCTACTGATTACTAATTGTTAGAATGCCACGAAGCGTTGGGGATGAAAAATGGAGAAATCAAAGATTGCCAATTATCGGCATCTACTATCACGCTTGCAGACAGCGGTCCTTCAAGCGCACGACTCAACGGACCTCCTGGCAAAGGTTAAAAATGACAAGTCACACGTAAAACTAGTAAACCCTTGACATAGAAAACTTTGTTTTTGGTATATTACAATTACAGCCTGGAAACCTGCACTCAGAAACAATGGATACATGGACTACCTTCAAGTTGATTTCGGTAATCAGACAAGAATCTCAAGGATTGATATTCAAAAGGATAGCTGCTGTCGAGCAGCTACATCCATAATATTACAGTACAGTGACAGTGGACTGCAATGGTCTGATGGACATACGGTAAAGTTAAGCATCATTGTAAACGCTTCTTTCAAGCTTATCCGCTTTCCTTTTAATGTACTAGGAAAAAAGTTTAAATTACTCGAGCGATATAGCAACCATAAATCTGAAGAAAACGTTAGATGCTAGAATGGTAAGGATTTTGATCAGTGAAACGGACGAACCAGAAAATGCAGACACCAAATATATTGGCATCAGGGTGGAATTCTATGGATGTATTTTAGGAACTGGCGTTTCACTAGATGGTAAGCCAAACTAATTGAGGCATATGCATACGTTTTTAATCGAAAATGTGGTCACATTTGTTAATCAGATGTTTGTTCCAAAACACCAAAGACAATCGAAAGCACAAACCGTAAGAAACAAATAATTGTGTTAATAACAATACAGATTTAACAATCTGATTGATTCATATAAATGCTAGCCTCGCAGTATCGACATTTCTCAGTGGCCACGTTGGACGATGGATTATTCGCTTGCGACATACGAACAACATCGTAAGCAATTGTTACGACTGAAATTAACAATACGAACGTATTTCGTTAAAGCGTCACTGTTTTTCTTGCAGCTGGGAGTTGAGCTGCTTCTGTTCCGCCGATGGATCCACGTGGAAATGTATTACCTCACGACAATCAAAACTATTAACTCTTGTATCGTAAACCATTCCACTTGTTTTTGTTTTTTTCCATTAGCTCTACCTCCTTATATTACTAACATCATTGGGTATGATAAAGTCTCTGGGCAAACATATGCAAGAGACTCCAAAAGTACATCCATCCTTCGTTCCAAAGACTGTAAGACGTGGCTCACGTCGACAGTGCAAGAGCTAGAAAAAGCTCTAAAGAATGGTCAGTTCAGTAATAGTTCCGTAATTGCTGGTCTCTCAAAGAATGATCCAGAAATGACGAAAACAAATGGCAAATGGAAAGGCAAGTGTACCTCGTTCATAAACATATCAAATACAGTAGTCTTGGTCATCCGACAATACGTTCCCCCCCCCCCGAAATGTGCTCGTACTGACACCAGAAAACATTGCAATTGTAATTAGGTTTATATCTTTTGGTTTTAACAATGCATTTCACATGCTGCAACTAGACTCTTGTCCTTCTGCCACATGCCATCTTGACTGCTTGCGACATATTTTCAAATTATAGAAACATATTTCTTCAATCTGTTTCATATTTCTGAATAATCTGTCCTTTTCGGCTATCCGACACACCTCTTATCGGTTCCGTTTATAGGTCGGATATCCGGCATTCTCTACTGTAGATCATCATCATCATTTCCTGTACCTTATCCCGCAAGCAGCAGGGTCGGCCTTGCTGGTTCTAACTCTCCACTCTTCCGATTTTGCACCAAGCCCCCAGTGACCCCACATGCCACCATATCCCGTTTCAAGACCTCCTTGTTGTTGATGCTGGCCTCGCTTCTTTAGCCCCACCCATCCACTGTGGGGGGGGGGGGCATTCTCTACTGTAGATGATTTTTGAAATTCGTCGTATTTGCATACAAGTGACTCTAAATATATATTCACTTGCAATCGGCTTGGGGTGAATTTCAGAAATCACGAGTTTATTATGTCGATAATTATGCTTATGTTTTATTATTGCAACTGATTTCGTAGCAACGTACGATGGCCTTTACAAGGAGGACGTTAAACACCTTGGATGGAGTCATTAAAACAACAATAATGCAAACTTCACAAAAATATTTTATTTCTTTTAAAAACAAAACAAAAAAATTCATTTTAACAAAGTGTAAAAAAAAGTGAGCATCTTAGCTAAATTTGAGAGAAGTTTTCGTTTGTTTGGTAAATAAAGATTATGCAAATACAAATATATAATAAATGTATAAAACAAAACAAAAAAAAAATAAGTTTGAAACATTCTTGTGTTTCCGAAACATGCGTTACGAGTCGAGAAACTCATTTCGACCATTTTGAACTGTAGAAAACTTTCCGAAAATTCTGCCAGTCTTTGACTATTTCACTTCTCTTTCGCGGAAAGCAAACAAGTTTTTTCTTTTGTTCCTTCTCTATGTTGGAATCTCGTCCATGTTTTCTTGGACCAAGTTCTTCATCGGTAACGAGACTTCTATACGTTTCTTCCGATGCAGAATTTTCTTGTTCCTTCGGAAGTTTCTCTGTGACGTCTGTTGCATCATTACAATGAAAATTTAGTTCCTCAAGAACATTCTCTTCGATGTTTAGTCCATTTCCAGGATGCAGTTCTTCTTGTTCCTCCGAAAAATTCCCTTCTATGTCCCTTGCAACATTCCTTTCGTGGCTAGGGCTAATTACGTGTTCTTTTCGAAAACTTTCTTCTAATTCCATCAAAGGAGTCCGTGCTAGTTCCTTTTCGAGGCTTCTTTCAATACGTTTGCCACGTGGCATAGTTAAATTTAACACTTGAGAACTTAAAGCAGAACCTTCGCTACTAGTTTCTGTGAAGCGAATTACGTCAAGCTCTTCGGACGAAGAATTATCGTCCGTAAACATGACGCCTTTGCTTACAACACGAGGCAAAGGTACAATAGTGGTCGAAGATTTCTTTTTCCTTTTACTCGTTTCTCCGTTATTCGACATTTGCGTCACATTTCCATATCTGTTCTCTTTAGCACCATAATTGCTCCTCTTACGAGACTGCAACACATCGCCATCGTTTAACGGAGAAAAAGGCCGAGAGTACAAATATTTATCAAATACCGACATATCGGAACGATGACTTAAATCTTCTTCGTGAAACGATTTTGGCTTTGCATAGTTAACGATGGGAATGATCGAAGCCGGTTGCAAGATAGATACGAACTCCTCCAGTTCCTTAAATGACGAATGGTCGGAATAAGGTACACAGATGACTTTTTCACATACGAATTTGTTAGTGCCCAAATAGAAAGCCGTCGGTCGAATAAGAAGATAGTCGTGTGAATTAAACTTACTGCAATTATTATATAGTTCAAACCAATGGACAGCTTGAATGTAACTCGCCTTTTTCTCAATGGTAAATACATTCGGAATACATTCCATAGCTTTAAAAAGCTGAAATCTATTAACGCTGACTACGATAGGCACGTCAAAATACTTGGCAATGTCAGTAAGAAGTTTCTCTTTGCCTAATTTCGTAATACCAATCTTAACTTTGGTTTCGGGATGCGTTTCAATCAGATCAATAATCTCCTTCGTGATTTCCTCTCTCGTACCGAACAAACAATTTTTATCGCAGTAAGTGTTATCCAGATAAAGTCGATCAATATGAGAACATCCGCTCAAAGCCTCGTTTTGAAACATAGAAGGATCGTAACGAAAATCTCCCGTATGTAGGATGTTTCCGAACCGTCCTTGGAAAAGGTACATGACCGAACCGGGACAGTGGTTCGCATCGATGACCGTTACAGCAAAATTTTCGAAGTTATCTCCATGTATCGAGTGGCTTTCACCCACTTCCAGTTCTTTTATGAACTTGTTAGAAACCTAAGACAGGAGCCAAAAAAATAATGAAGTTCAAAACAGTATTTGCACAAAAAAACCGTTAGCATAACCATTTTTAACCATAACCATCTTAAAATTCTTATGGGTCATATGACAGTAAATTGTCCTAAGGTATGATTGTCATAAATTTATGATCTTCTACTGTAATGAAGTCTCAGAATTGTTATTAACGTCTTGTGATTGCGTTTACGGTTACATAATTCACTTCCGGAATCTTATGAAGTTATGAATGGCAGAGAGCGTACGCGTCTATTTATATAAGTTTGGTAGAATTTCTCACATGTATTTTTATATGTGGCTATTGAACATCAATAGAAGCACGACAAACACGCCCACTCTGAATTGGCCTTCCACACAGACAATGAAGAAAAGCTTGTCTTGCAAGTTGCACTCTTTGGCCTTCACTGGGACCGTATAGTACCACAGGAAAGTGGGCGCCGTACGGTTAAAAGTTATCTTCCCAACACTTCCATTCCCGCTCTTATCGTTCACAGTTCACGTGGTTAAAGTTAGCCACATGTAAAAATAGCCATGAGAAATTCTACCAAACTTTAAAAACCAATATAATCAATATGGGCCATCATAGTAGTCATACCTCGTTTAACGATAGTGGTAGACGTTCCTGAAACTCGTACCGTTAATCGAATCACCATTAACGAAGTCATCATTGGAGTCGATGTAAATGTAAAAAGTGCTTTTGTACAAAGCTATAGCTTCGCTTGGGGGTCATCTACGTTCTTGCGAAGTTATCGTTCTGAAAGATAACGTTAACCGAGGTATGACAGTCTACCTATCATTGCCGATATCATATACGGAGAAGCAGCTTAATAATTGCAAACGATCAAGATTTCTTTAAACGTTATGTAACTTAATAAAAAAAATATAATGTGTTGAAATGCTTCCTTACCATATCCTTGTGCCTGATTATCCTGGCCGTGATTGGCGACATGTAAATGAGTCCGGAATTCCAACTTCTCTTCAATCCCTCCATGTGATCGCTATGAGCGTGGGTTAAAAAGAACACTTTCACCGACGGATAATCACGAACTTTGAAGATATCGACGCCAATTGGCGTTCCTTCGATCACACCACCGTTCATCGTCTACTTTTTAACAGTTTATACGCGAATAAGCTTTTAAAAACGAACACAAAACAAACAACAACATTCCGAAGTAAGTAATCCAACACCAAACCCGCCAAATTACAATGCTGTCAGACCGGAAGTACGTTGCTAACACCAAAGCACTGTGCTGTCAGACCGGAAGTATGTTGCTAACACAAACCCGCCAAATTACATATGTTGTTAGCTCGCAGAGACTCCCATTTAATTTGTTTTTTAAATAATAAATTATGACTCGTATATTTATATCGCGCCTCCTCAATAGTTTCGATAATTATTTTTTTATGGAGCTGTTTTCTGAGCAATAATTAAAACATTCTTGAAATATGAAAAGTGTTCTCTTGCATACTGAAGCACAAGAAATACATAATAAAAACCACCAGACAAACCAATATGGCGTATTAGTTATCTTTGTTTTTATGTGAAATATCCGCCATATTCGTGCACCTATAACCGCCCAATATGGCAATCCTCAAATATGACACGCTACAAAATACCACTTACTTAATTCCCTACTCTTACATGATATATCCTTAGAAATCTAACAAAGTGTATTTCGTATAAACATACACGGTGTTCGTATATAATTGCTTTTAATTGTATTTGAAAACAAATAAATAATTGAAAACAGTTCTAATTAAGTTACGTTATTATAATTTCTTAATTACACGACGAACGTGCCTATTTTAACCAATTCTTTGCAAAATCTATGTAGAGGAAAACCAAGAACATTATAATAATCACCATGAATTTCTTTAACTAAACTTCCTCCTATGCCTTGAATCCCATAACCACCAGCTTTGTCCCTTTTTGATAAAACAAATTTCGCATGAATTAAGAAATAAAATATATAAATAAAGGTATTAGCTGATTATACATTGGTTCTCCAGTGGCAACGTAAGACTTGGCAACTTCTTCGGAAAATTCGCCAAAAACGACGTCCGTTTTTTCGCAAAAGCGTCCAAGGACGTCATTTTTTCCTAGTAAGAATTCACATTTTGAGATAAATTCATTGATCAAAACGATTCCTTATTATCTGATTCGAACATATAGTTAAACTGCATGAAACCTTCTCTGGGCTGAATTAAGATGACTCCCGTGTAAACTGTGTGCGTTTTCCCACTTAAACTGTAAAACGTGAACGTCAGCCTAAATAATCAACACATTTATTCCTTGAAACCATAATAAATACCGTGATAACATGGCTATTGCATCAGGAATATCTTTTGGCTTCTCATAAATTTTATCTTCACACGAAACAACCGTATCCGCACCAATAACCAAGTCTGGCAATGTCTGAACAACAAAATCATTTGAATCAATAGTTAGTAACTTATCACTGTAACCAGAGATAATTAAAAGATCTGAAAGAAGTTGTGCTCGCGGCCTCGTTCCTTAGAATTTCGGAGCCGATTTGCAACGTCCGTCGCTTTTAATGAAGCTGTTTCCATCACATATTCATCAGGATGAGGAATCTTGAGGTTTTCTTCGCATTCCGATACGCAAACGTCAAATTTAAGACCCTGATTTGAAACAACAAAACGAATAAACATAAATACCCACGTGGATATCATGCAGTTACCTGAAAAGGCTGAAATGGTACGCCGCCAAATTCAATTATCGCGTTTTAAATTCATACTTACAATCATTTCCAAAATATGTTGTCTTCTAGCCGAATTGCTGGCCAGAACAATTTTCTTCGAGTTAATCTTGTGTAAAAACGGCTCCAACATCTTCTATTAGTTTAAAAAACACAGCTGATCTCGTAAATTAAACGCTCTAACAAAACATGGGTTTAAAATTTTAATCTGGCAACACTGTCCAACTCCTTGCATCAAATCAACTCCCACTATGCCCTTAATAGGTTGGCTGATAACCAAAGAATTTTCACATCCTAAGCCGTTGCTATCAAGAAGGTTGGAATAAACCTCTATGGTTGCTATGGAATCGGCCGTTGACGATAGCGGTGCTTAATTTTAACTTGCCAATAGAAACACAGTACTTTATTTTTTCAGCAAATAAAACCCACCCTTTAGAGTCTATTAGTCTAATACTGCGTTTCTATTGGCAAATTCAAAATAAGTACCGCTTTCGCTATTGCCTAGGTCGCCATATTGACTACGTCACCCTGCATCTCTATTTATTTAGGTTTTGCGTTTGGTTTTGTGTGGCGATAGCGGTGCTCAATTTATACTTGCCAATAGAAACGCAATACTTTATTTGTACAGCAAATAAAACCAGCCTTTCAGAATTAATTGTTCGAATACTGCGTTTCTATTGGTAAGCTAAAATTAAGTACCGCTTTCGCTATTGCCTAGGTCGCCATATTGGCTACGTCACCCTGCATCTTTATGCGTTTGGTTTTGTCTTAGAGCATCACTCTACGGGTCTCTACTATTGAAAACAACGGTTTTGCATTTCATTTGCTTTAATTTTCTTGTTTTTTTTATAGATATATATCTGTTCTGTTGGTTTTAAAGTAGGAGACACACCTGAAGGTGTTTTCAGTACGAGTGGCATCGTTATATTAATATATCAAGGTATAATCTTAGGGTAATGTCTACGGTATAGTATAATATTAGGCCTATCTTCTTTTACGCTTATTCCTAGACAGAGTCGTTGGCTTAAAAGCGAAACACGTCAATATTTTGTAATGTGTTTTAATTGTGAGCTTATGAAATATTGATCGTTCGAGGATTCACTTCCAAATATCTATTATTTTCTTTAAAATAGACGAAATTGTTTGGTGTATCACTTACATTAAGGTATGCCGCTTCAAGTAAGACAATTTAATAGCACAATGGTAACGTCTCCGCTTCCTACGCGAGCGACAAGAGTTCGATTCTTGTACCACTGTTTATTTTTTTTATTTTAAATAAATATCAATCACGGGTCAGACTAAAACACGGAAACGCGCGGAAAATTCAATATTAGACTACTATAAGTGTTGCAAAACACGGAAAATACATGCAGACACATAAAACAGCGCGGAAAACAATTACAAACACACGGAAAAGCGAGGAAAATGCTTACAAACACACGGAAACGCGCGGAAAACACAAACACGTGGAAAAGCGCGGAAAATATAAACACGCCAAACACAAACATTTTCCCGTGTGTTCATAAGTGTTTTCCGTGTGTTTGTAAGTGATTTCAGCACTTTTCCATGTGTTCATACGTGTTTTCCGCACTTTTCCATGTGTCTACACGTATTTTCCGTGCCTTGTAACGCTTATAGTAGCCTAATATTTATTTTTCCGCGCGTTTCCATCAGTTTCCGTGTTTTAGTCTGACCCTCAATCTCTTATAAAATAATTATATATATAATATCCAGGTCTGTGTGTGTGTGTGTGGAGTAACACTGTACAAACATCTTGAAGCACGTTGGAATTTATATAAATTTAAATAAATGAAGAAATGAACAGCTTTTTTTTTTCTCAAGGTCAACTATACGTTGCACCCTTCTCATCCAAGAACCCCATGATATTAAATTGGAGAGGGGGAAAGGTTGGAAAGTGTAGAAGGGGAGAGAGAAAAGTGGGAGGGGGTGGCTGAAATTGAAATGAAAGGAGTAAAAAAAGGAACAAACGACGCGCATGAGCACACCAGAGAAAATGAAAAGCTCATTTTCTCTTTCAAATATAAAAAAGGGGAGGGGATAATAGTAGCAAAATTAAACTACAGTTTATCACAGACAATTGTGCCCAGCATTAGAATTTCTTTTGCTCAGCCCTTTTATGAACGTCATCAATTTCTAATTGGTTTGTTACTTGGTCTGACGTCATAAAAGGGCGTAGAAAAAGAAATTCTAAGGCAGGACACAATTGCCTGTGAATTTCGCTCCCGTCATTTATGACGGGTTACCCCACTAGTTAAAAAATAATCAAATAACTATTTTAATATTAACAACCCCCCCTACAACAAGTATGGTTTGACAGAATGTCACCGAACTAAAACTAACATAACCTTACTAAATCTAACTAAATCTAAACAAACCTAACTAAAACTACCTTTGTAATTTTTATAAAGTGCTGAAAAAATAGTTTGCGTTAGATGAGTTCCAAGGATCAAACTCTGGTCGCTCCCGTAGAAGGCTGCTCGACGTTGCCATTGTGCTATAAACATGTCTTATGTGAAGTGTCATGCCTTAACGTAAGTGCTATTCGAAGCAACACCCAAATTACCTAATACCTTTATTGATGTTTTCTTACAACTAACCAATTTCTGCTTTTTTTGTTGAGATGAACGGAGGAACTCGTTGCAGTGTGGCTATCTGCAATAGCAACTCACTAGTAGCAAAATCTTCAGGGGAGCAATTAAGATTTTTTGGCTTTCCTAAAGATTCAAAAATCAAGAAGCAGTGGATTCGAAAATGTTACAGGAAAGATAAACTTAATTGGGAATCGGCCAAAGTTTGTAGTAAACACTTTTCAAATGAAGATTTTGAAGATGCTGTGAAAGCAGAGATAATGAATGAAAAACCAAAAAAGTTGAAAAAAACAGGTTAGTGAGTTCCATTAATAATTTATTTCTTCAGTTTTTAATTGACATTCATTCGTTTATGTCTTTTAAAAATATATCTGCATCATTTTCAAACTCACATAAAAACTTATTTTGAAAGATATTAACATTAAAATAGAAGAAATCAAATATTAATAATATACATTTGATGGAAAGAGGGAGAGAATGAATCTATTAATACAATAATTGACCAAGACCAAAAGGTAAAAAAAATTAAACATGAAATTTTCTTATGGTTTTGTGTTTTTTTGACATTCGGTCAAATTATTAATGAAATTGACTAAAAATGTTTTATTTTTCAACCTTCTTGGTTTCATATTCATTAAATTTGATTTGAAAGTATCTTCGAAATCTTCATTTGAAAAGTGTCTACAACAAACTTCGCTCATTTGCGGATTACGTTTATCTTTACTATAACATTTCGGATCCACTGTTTCTTTATTTTCGGATCTTTAGGAAAGCCAAAAAAAAATCTTAATTGCCTCCTCTGAAAGTGAGTAGCGGAGGCAGATAGTCACACTACAATTGGTTCCTCCGGACATCTAAACAAAAAATCATAACAGAGATTGGCTAGTTGTAATACAAAATCAACAAACGGTATTACCTAATTTTTTAAAAAAAATTATAAATATTTGGAAGTGACTCCTGAAATGATCAATATTTCATAAGATTACAAGAAAAACACACTACACTACTAACCGATTTCTGTTACGCTTTTTTGTTTAGATGTCTAAAGGAAACCGTTGCAGTGTTGCTATCTGCAAAAGCAATGCTCTAGTTGCAAAATCATCAGGGGAGCGTTTGAGTTTTTTCCACTTTCCTAAAGATCCAAAAATTAGGAAGCAGTGGATCCAAAAATGTTACAGAAAAGATAAATTTAATCCGCAAAATGTCAGAATTTGTAGTAAACACTTTTCAAATGAAGATTTTGAAGATGCTGTGAAAGCAGAGATAATGAATGAGAAACCAAAAAAGTTGAAAAAAACAGGTTAGTGAATTTCATTAGTAATTTATTATTTTACTAATATATTATTATTATATATATATTAAGCCAGGTCTGTGTGTGTGTGTATATGGACCTAACACTGTACAAACAAGGACGTCGGAATTTATATAAATTTAAATGAATAAATGAACCGCTTTTTTTTTTCAAGGTCAACTATATGTTGCACACTCCCCATCCAAGAATCCCATGATATTAAATTGGAGAGGGGAAAAGGTTGGAAAGTGTAGAGGGGGGGGGGCGGGAGAGAGAGAAAAAAGGGGGAGGGGGTGACTGAAATTGAAATGAAAGGAGTAAAACAGGAACAAACGACGCGCATGCGCACAATTGCCTGTGAATTTTGCTCCCGTCATTTATGACGGGTTACCCCACTAGTTAATGAAATTGTCTAATCAGTTTTTTTTTTCAACCTTCTTGGTTTTATATTCAGTAACTCTTGCTTTGAAAGTATCTTCAAAATCTTCATTTGAAAAGTGTCTACAACAAACTTTGCCAGTTAGTGAATTAAGTTTATCTTTCCTGTAACATTTTCCGATCCACTGTTTCTTAATTTTCGGATCTTTAGGAAAGCCAAAAAAAAATCTTAATTGCTCTCCTGAAAGTGAGTAGCGGAGGCAGATAGTCACACTACAATTGGTTCCTCCGGACATCTAAACATAAAATCATAACAGAGATTGGCTAGGTGTAATACAAAATCAACAAACGGTGTTATCTAATTTGTTTAAAAAAATATAGATATTTGGAAGTGACTCCAGAAACGATCAATATTTCATAAGCTTACAAGGAAAACACACTACACTACTAACCGATTTCTGTTATGCTTTTTTTTTGTTTAGATGTCTAAAGGACACCGTTGCAGTGTTGCTATCTGCAAAAGCAGTGCTATGGTTGCGAAATCATTAGAGGAGCCTTTGAGTTTTTTCCGCTTTCCTAAAGATCCGAAAATTAGGAAGCAGTGGATACAAAAATGTTACAGGAAAGATAAATTTAATCCGGAAAATGTCAGAATTTGTAGTAAACACTTTTCAAATGAAGATTTTGAAGATGCTTTGAAAGCAAAGATAATGAATGAGAAACCAAGATATTTGAAAAAAACAGGTTAGTGAATTTCATTAATAATTTATTTTACCAACATATTATTATTATTATTATTATTATTATTATATTATATATATTAAGCCAGGTCTGTGTGTGTCACAAAAAACCTTGAAGCACGTCAGAATTTATATAAATTTAAATGAATAAATGAACCACTTTTTTTTTTCTCAAGGTCAACTATATGACCACAATATTAAATAGGAGAGGGGGGGAAGGTTGGAAAGTGTAGGGGGTGGGGAGAGAGAAACGTGGAGGGGGAAAAAGTGGGAGGGGGAAACTGAAATTGAAATGTAAGGAGTAAATAAAGGAAAAAACGACGCGCATGCGCACAATTACCTGTGAATTTCGTTCCCGCCATTTATGACGGGTTAGCCCACTAGTTAATAAATAATATCATACATTTAATGGAAAGAGGGAGAATGAATCAAATTGACATTTGGTCAAAATAAGTTTATTAATGAAATAGACCAACATGTTTTTTTCAACCTTCTTGGTTTTATATTCATTAACTTCTGCTTTGAAAGTATCTTCGAAATCTTCATTTGAAAAGTGTCTACAACAAACTTTGCCAGTTTGCGGATTAAGTTTTAACTTTGCTGTAACATTTTCAGATCCCACTATTTCTTAATTTTCGGATCTTTAGGAAAGCTAAAAAAAAATCTTAATTGCTCCTCTGAAAGTGAATAGCGGAGGCAGATAGTCACACTACAACTGGATCCTCCGGACATCTAAACAAAAAATCATAACAGAGATTGCAATGCTTGTTGTAATACAAAATCAACAAACGGTATTACCTAATTTTTTTAAAAAAATATATAGATATTTGGAAGTTACTCCAGAAACAATCAATATTTCATAAGCTTACAATAAAAACACACTACACTACTGACATATTTCTGTTATGCTTTGTTTAGATGCCCGGAGGAAGCCGTTGCAGTGTGGCTATCTGCAAAAGCAACTCTATGGTAGCAAAATCTTCGGGGGAGCAATTAATATTTTTCAGCTTTCCTAAAGATCCGAAAATTAGGAAGCAGTGGATCCAAAAATGTTACAGGAAAGATAAAATTAATTCACAAAATGCCAGAATTTGTAGTAAACACTTTTCAAATGAAGATTTTGAAGATTCTTTGAAAGCAGAGTTAATGAATGTAAAACCAAGAAAGTTGAAAAAAACAGGTTAGTGAATTTCATTAATAAACCTATTTTGGTCAAATGTCGAAAAACACGAATTTTCAGACCCGAATGAAATTTTCGATTTGGCCAAAAAATCTGAAATTAGAAAAATTTCCAAAATTGTCTACAATTGTTCTATTTCTGTTTACCTCGCCTCTGCCCATACAATTTGACGAATGTAGGAATTAATTGGTGAAGAGAATTGGGTTTTCCTCCTAAACATTTTTCATTAATTATTATTACTGTGGTTTAAAGGGCTTTAATCTAGTCGAAAGTGAATTTAATTTGATTTGATTTTTTATTAGCTGTTCCCTCACTAAATCTACGTGTTGAAAAAGTTGAGGACAGGCCTCCAAAAGAGAGAAATTGCAAATATATTAAAGAAAAGGAACGAAGGGAAATTATTGAAACATTGATCTCTTCATTACCAGCAGAACAACCGCAACAGGTATACAAATTATACAATTTTGTAAGTGAATACCATGTTATATAATAATTTACTTATCCATTTTGCGTTCTTATATCTCTATAAGAAAGCTTTGTCATGGTGAAAAATGAAACCCCCCCCCCAAAAAAAAATCATTAAATCTCGGCGTTTCATAACCTCAGGAACCAAAATCGTGTGTGTCATTTTTTTGAAACGCAGTTTTCGTGGATTAAACCGACCGACCAAATTGCACCAAATTTTGCACATGCGCTAGAAGTACCTTGTCGAGGAAGGCTATTAATTTGCAATGTATTCGGATAAGCGGAAGGTGTTTTCGACCCATAACCAAGCTTAATAATAAAATTTACGTGGAAAACTTTTTTTTTTTTTCGCATAAACCCTTACTAAAAAAAAGAATATATATTTTGCTGAATCCGCCCTAAGAAACTAAAGAAACTTCTTTCCCTGAAACACATCCCGCTCCGAGCGTTTTTTGTACAAATGATGATGAACGATGAAAGATGTAACATACGAGTCGGATTTTGATGAAATGTGTTTTACGACCAGCTCTACCTGACGTCAACTCCACAATGACGGAGAACTTATGAAAGACAAACACAACAACCATGCCTGTCAACTGGGATTCGAACCCGGGATCTCAGCACCACAAGCAGAGGCTATCTCCACTCAGCCACTGGGTTTTAGAGATATATGCCATTTATCAACAGCTAATTGATTTAGATTTATAAAAATTAACTTATTTTTATGGGTAGAGAGAGATAAGAAAGCTTAGTGGCATACTCATTCGGAGTAATTTTATTTATTTAATTATTATTATTTTCATTATTACATTGTTGCTATTTTTCCTATATTAGGTTCAAGAAATTGAACAGACTGTCCAGGAAGAACCAGTCTCAGTCCAAGAAACAGTAATTTCCATACAAGAAATGGAGGAAATGCATAAAAAAATAAGGTTATTGGAAGAGGAGAACACAAATCTGAAAAAACAAAATGAAAGTCTCAAAAAGGAACATCAAACCCTTATAAATAAAGTTGAAACGTTACAACAGAGACTTAACAATGAAGGGGAGAAAGTACGCTCCCACCAGATAAAAATTTCTGGTTTGGAACGAACGCTCGAAGAAGTAGAAACCAGGTTTGAGGATAAAGTTAAAGCCGCCTTCAAAGGCACACTAACTGAAAACCAGATCGAGATAATACTTAAAAAGAAAACAAAGGCAAGATGGACCCAGGAAGAGTTCAACATTGCTTATACTTTAAGATATTTCAGTAAAAGGTGTTATTTGTACTTAAAAGAAAAATTGCATTTCCCTTTGCCCGGGTTAAGCACCCTCAGGCGTTGGGCTGCAAACATTCAGCTTCGCAATGGCATGGTTGAGGATGTTTTGAAGATTATGAGCGATGTTGGTAAAACAAAATCATCCCTTCAAAGAGTCACTGTTCTCTCATTTGATGAGGTTCAAGGGCCTTCCTTAATTGAGCACGCGACAAGAGAGGATGAAATGAATTCGTTCATGCAAGTAGTCATGGCACAGGGACTGTTTGATTCTTGGAAGCAGCCAGTTTATGCTGGCTTTGAAACAAGAATGACAAAGGATTTGCTGACTGGTATAATAAAGAAATTGCATAGTGTACATTTTGATGTAGTTGCCTGTGTTTCACATTGTAATGGGCGCAACCAGGGACTTTGGAAAGAACTAAATATTACAATTGACCAAACTTTCATGTTACACCCTGTCAGTGGAAAAAAAGTCTACATGTTTGCGGATGTACCTCACCTTCTCAAACTCCTTCGAAATTGGTTTGTTGACAAAGGATTTACTCTGAAAGACGGTGCAATAAATAAACATCCATTGCAATGCCTCATCGAAAATACCAACACAGAAATAAGCTCATGCCACAAATTATCAAAACTCCATTTAACATGTGAAAAAGCACAACGGAAGAAAGTCAAATTAGCTGCGCAACTATTTTCCAGAACAACGGCTGCGGCTTTAAAGTCTCATCTGCCGGGCAATGATAAAAATTTAGCGAGAAGGACTGGAGAATTTTTTGAACTGACAAATGATTGGTTCGATATTATGAATTCCTCGGTGCCATCGGATTCGGTGCCTACAAAAAAGGCTTACGGTTTATCTTTGGAGGAACAGACGAACATTTTAAACAAAATGATCACCGAGGTCCAAAATCTGAAATGTGAAGAAACCCATCGAGGGCTAAAAGTGTTTCAAAGAGGTATCATCATTTCGAGTAAGTCGATCCAAGGGCTGTATGACGACATGAAACGATCACATCAGATTTCTTACATTTTAAGCCATCGACTAAATCAAGATTGTCTAGAGAGCTTTTATTCTCAGGTAAAAAAGATACCATCCATTAAGCTGTTTTTATCAACTCAAATATTTCCCCATTTTTGTTATATTGATTTTTATTTTCCAGCTAAGAACTTCTGACAAGTTTTACGACCACCCTTCAACCCTGAACACCGCCGACCACTCTTCATCTCTGAACGCCACCGACCACTCTTCATCCATGAACGCCACTGACCATCTAAGGATGCTTTTATTAGGCAAAAATCCTGGGAATGTAAAAAAAAATGTTAATGTTTTGACAGCAGACACCATGAAGGAACAATACTTAACGGCAAGTGTGCTTCGGAAGGAAAAGATAAACATCCTCGAGGAAGAAGTAACTAAGGATTTGGATGACGAGGAAGAAGTAACTAAGGATTTAGATGACGAGGAAGAAGTAACTAGGGATTTGGATGACGAGGAAGCTATTAATTTGGAGCATTCAGATACTGAAAGTTCGTCGTCGGATAGTTCGAGCTCTAGTCTACCAGAAAAAAAGGTCTATGAAAGAGATGGCTTAATATATCCAGCGAGGTCCCTGGCTAAGCGACATTTGAGCGATTTCCCATATATTGTGGCACATAAGAAAGATGGAAAAAGGCCCAGGAAGTGATGATGATAAATTTACATGTTTCGGCTATTCTCTCTTGGATACAGTCTCTCTTGTTCGGATGAGGGTTCATCCAGCCTTCTGAAAAATGGGCCCGTGAAATTACTGCACCCATTATTTCATAAAATTTAATAGAGAGACGTTTAGTGAGAGAAAAAAATATGTTAAAAGAAACTGTTGATTACATTTTGTCAAAAGTAGTTAATTTGAATATTGTTAATAAACATTATAACTTTTTTTTCTTCAAACTTTTAAACTTGCAATTTATAACCTTTTTTATTGTTTCAAACGAAAGTGTTGCATTGACTTTTTTATCACATTACATACGACTTGTATTATACTTTTAAACTTCTGCTAAAGTGCCAAGCTGTACCAATTCATTGCCGAGTGCGACAACCGAGAAATGTTTCATACTTTTACAAACAGTTAAAACTAATATACACAGGTAGAGTCAATAATAATTGCAATAGACTAAGAATAAAGAAATATTTTGTCGATTGCTAAATTGCGTGACATTGTGTAAAGAAATGAACAAACAGAAAATTTATTTTTAACAGTTCACAAGAGGCCGTGTTTCCACTTGACGAACATTTATTGAACTGTATAAGTTTCAACCGTGAATTATTTGGACAGAAGGAATTTACTTTTAGAGGATGTTGTTGTTCATGGAGAAACAAGGCATATGTACTAATGCTACTTTTCTAATGAATTTTACATTTGCATTGGGGAATCGTTATAATAGTTGTTTAAAAAAATGCATTTTTATGCTACGTTTTCAAAATTCGAGAAAATTCCTGTTGTTTTACCACTTAAAAAACCCGTAAATTTCTGTTTCTCATCAATATTTAAGCTCGTACATTGAAATGGTGTTATACGTATGAACATTTAACTGAAGGTCAACTTCAAAAGGTTCCCACTGAATATCCATTTTTTTTATTGTTCCTAAGTTTTCGAAGTTATTCGGTTTATTTTCAGGGTAAAAAAATACTCCGAATTTCAGTAAAATTGTGTTGCATATTATCATGTTAAAGCTCTTTAATACAGAAATGCGTTTGCGTGCTATTCCTCAAGCACAGCGAGCGAAAACACTTTTTTAATTTCTTCTGGTTTCTACATAATAAAAATAAAAGTAAACAAAAATAACAATATATAAAAATATTAGTAATAAAAATAGTAATAATTTTTAAAAATTTATCTATAAAATATAAATTTTTTAAATTGGGTCTAGGCAACTTATGCTCCGAACTGGCCTTGTGTCGAGAAACAGTACTCTGATTTTTATTATTTTTCTTAATTTTCAGAGAAGTTATAAACGAATTCCACTTCTGATGAAGATCAACTACAACATCGATTGAATTTCCTGAAGATTCAACGGCAAAGACCGACTTATCAAACGTAAACGGTCGTTCCACTTCGAGAAAAACATCCTTGTTAAACTGGTCCTGATGGAACGGCCTCGAAGTGTTTAGACTTTCCCAGGTCCTTTCGATGAAGAGTGACCACCTCGGTAGATAATAGTTTAAAACGACTCCGGACCACAGCTTAGTTGCGTAATCCAGTTTCTCACCATTAGGACCCCAAAGAGTGATCTGAGATTTTGCGTTATATTCATAAAGTGTCGTTTCGATTTCATTTTCAGCCAGTGCCTTTGCAGATTCCAACCACCTGCCTAAAAGAAAGTTCTTGTCCGTTTGAAGAACATCCTCGAGGTCATACAAGACTTTGAGCATATGGTGACCGGCATCTCGAAACCTGGACGCATCCGCTTGCACAAAAGCCTCGTTGAACTCGATATAAAAATATTCAAATAAACTTGAAACGAGAACTTCACGAGCCACATCCACAAGATCGTGTTTAAATAGGTAACTGGAGCGTAAAACTGGGTCCACGACGGAAGCATTTACGAAAAGCGTAAACGCTTCGAGAACAAACCGCTTATCATAATAAATGGTAGTAGAGCTATTGAATGCAGGACGACTTACTAAAATGTATTGTCCGTGAAAACGCAGGTTCCTCATGTTGTAAGCAGATTTAAATAATGTAATCCAAGCTAACCTAACGTTGTCGTTTCGTGATCCGTAACGCTGCGCTGCGTATTTTCCAACCCAATTGTCTAAATGTACCGGTTCTGTTCTCCAAGCCATTTCGTTCATGAATTCGTACACGACGTCATTCTGTTCGATTCCTTCTGGAGTTAATCCAGTTCCAATCATCGTACTATTCGGAAAATGTCGTGCTTTAAACAGTCTCTCGTTGATGTTCTGAAGTGCTCCGTATAGTTCTTTCTTGCCACCAAAATTATGTAGCATACACCAGATAAAAGGTTGGCCGTAATACGATTTAAAATTCTGATACACTGGAACAACGTCTGCATGCATATCGAGCACAATCATTCGACCGATTGGCACCGACGTTAAGTATGCACGAACCAGAGTTCCAGTCCAGAAAGGGTATAAAAATACCCAACCTTGAATCAACCATATGGCTTCGGAATCAGCCGATAACATAGCTCCATAAATCGCTTTCGTAATATTAGATATGTATTCTGGATCGGTCGACTGTGGAGTCAGCTCGTTGAACGTATCACAGTTGTAAATGTGATCTGTGCCGAACTCCTTTACCATTTCAACGACAAAGTTCTTCCCGATGGTTTCGAACAATGTCTCGCTTTGGTCTAACAGATACGTCGCGTTAAAACTATTCCAGGCACCAAGGCGTGTCACGTTGACGCCTGGAAATCTCTCCTCCGTTGCAGCCGGAACGTGTCCAGTGAAAGCCGGCAAAACGGGAATCATGCCAAAACTTCGCATGCGACTAAGAATTTTATGTTGAAGTTGAAGTTGAGAACCGTACCAAGATTCAGGAAGAGGTCCTCCCCACCCGTCTAAATTTCCCATTCGGCCCCATGCCAAAAACGCGGGTCCAGTGAAATACTCGTCGAGTTCTTCCTGTGTAAAACCCAATTTCATAAAAACGCGGCGATAAATTTCCTCCTGACCATTAAACGCAAGTGGCAAGTTGATCCAATTCAATGCCATCCAATCTATTTCCCTTTCCCAGCGTTTCCAATCCCACCAAACGAACGAATAGCTCGAAGTACACACATTCTGATAGTAACGGAATAAATCGTTGGCGATTATCTTTAAAGGTCTTACAACTAACGGAATTAAATCTGGCAATGACAACTGGTCTCCAGACCACGAAACGTGACAACCGCCATAAGTCTTAAGATAGTAATAAAACCCAGCTGCGGCAGAAACACCCGTATTACCAGTGATGAGAAGTCGCTGTGAATCATCCGGCAGCGTTTCTAGAACAAAAACGTCGTGTCCATCTTCAGCGAAAGAAGAGTTGACATCGACTACAAACTGTTGGCTGTATTTTAAAGGCAACAGTCTCTCGATCAATTGTTTAACAGCTAAAGCCTGATCATCTTCGGCCGTCATTGTTCGAAGATGGCTCAACGATGGCCACAATTTATGTGGACTTGAACATTGCAAAATTAGCAGACATATACCGAGAAGAAAAAGAAGTTTCGTTTGAAACATTTTTGTTTTGCTTTTTCAAAATGAACAAACCATATGCCACTTGTGCCAGAACAAATATGTTTAGGTACTGACACTGTCAAAGAGTATTTTATGACCAAATACTGTTTGAAACCTGTATTATAATAATGTAAACAAGAGGTTTTGAAATTTTTTTTTTTTGCTCATGGCACAGTATTTTTTGCCTGGTAAAATTGCGGCACACTTAGCAAAACACACAGCACACTAAGTGTGCCACAACACGCCCTTTTGTAATCATAGATTCAGTGTATGTGTGCGTGCGTGTAATAGGAAAAGTTTTCTTTAGGTTGCTTTTTCCAATAAAGTTAAAATTTATTTGAAAATATTAAACTATATTATCAAATTCGATATAAAAGCCACAATTTAGCAGCACACTATAGTGTGTGTGTCTTTGTGAATCATTCCACTGTAATCTGTATCAACAGCATGTTGCAATATTTGTCATAGTGTGCCGTCAATGGATACTAGATACTAAATATCCTCGCTTATTTTGTCATTTCGAACGGCTTTACAACATGTGTCTATTTCATCGAATAGGCTAATGCAAACCAAATATGGCATAAAAGACAATTAAAAATTAACTACAGTGGATTCGCGGTGATCTCAACTAGTTAACGCAAAAGATGTTCAGATTGTTGAAATGTTCGGATATTTAACAAGATTAACGAGTAAAAACCAAATTACTAGGGCTCGGATTTTTATGCAATATCAACCAAACGTTTCTCAAATAGTGGCCCAAGTGACAATTGTGAAGTATTCATTATCCTCGTTAGACCAGTTGCAATTGATTTTTTTTTCTAATAAAAAAGCTAGTTAGAGGCTAGCAGTCTGGTTACTATCAGTTGACAACTAGAGAAATCAAGCCTCTAACCAGTGTTTTTGATTGAAAAAAAAACTCAATTGTCGGATGAAGGAAATAGGGGAATGTTACTTCACAATTGGCTCGTGGGCCATTGATTGAGAAACGTTTGCTTGATATTGCATAAAAATCCGAGCCCTACAAATTACATTAAACATTATTACAAATAATTATTGTACATTTTTATTATTATTACGTATTACTAGTCTTATTATACACATTATCATTTTTTTTTAAAAAAACCCCACTAATTTTAGTTTTGTTTCTCCTTTTCAACGATTTTTTTTTGCAGAATCGTGTATATCGAAAGCTTGAACCATCATGAGTTTGGGTTTAACGCGATTCCACGTTTTCCACATATTAAAATTATTATTAAAATACAGTACTGTATTTTAATAATAATTTTAAAATGAAATTATTAAATGAACTAACAAAATAAACAATACGACCTCGTACCTATAGTAAATATGTATTTCATTATTATATAACAGTGCAACATAATTAAGAGGCAAAAGAAATTAAATTAGTAAAATAGTTAAAAAGCAACAAATTTAAATTATGTGTTAGAAAAACCAAAAAAAATGAATAATCTGGTAAAATACAGATTCTGCAATGTAAACAATCTATTTTTAGAAACAACTTTAAAAAGAAATTCTAGTTTATTAATGAAGTTAATATCCTAAAGCATTTTCATGATATCTTTTCAAATAAATCTTTTTTATGATATACTGTATCTCGTTAATTATTAAATTTTGCGTTGTCCTTGCAATAATCCACACTTTCCCTACGATCACGATTCCTTTCCTTTCCACCCCCCCCCCCCCCCCCCCGATTGGTGTTCAGAAGAGCGAACATCATCGAACAATTTATCTGGTTTTTCATCGATTGCAAGTACAGATGCAAATTGCTTATGTACCTTTACGAAGACATCAATGATATTATCTTTCCATGCACTCAAGATTCACCTGTTGCAAGACTTGATTTGCTAAGTAAAGTCCGAAACGTTTTAGTTTGACTAGCCGATTTTCAATTGATTATAATTAGTTTATTTTTTAAAAAAATACATACTATAATTTCATTTCTAACACTGAATTTTTTTCTTCAAGTTGTTTCTAATTTAAATAATTGTACAAAATTATGATCCACTTTTCCAAATCTGACTACCCGTATCATAAGAATAAATCATTGGACCACCATATAATTCTTCAGAATAACGAGAAACAGAATTCCGATTTCGATTCACATTCATAATTTTAAAAGAAGACAGAAAGGAATTCCACTTCTGATGAAGATCAATTATGACATCGATTGAACTTCCCGAAGATTCCACAGCAAAGACCGACTTATCAAACGTAAACGGTTGTTCCACTTCGATAAAGACATCCTTGTTAAATTGGTCCTGATGGAACGGTTTTGAACTGTTTAGACTTTCCCAGGTTCTGTCAATGAAGAGCGACCACCTCGGTAGATAATAGTTTATAACGACCCCAGACCACTGTTTCGTTGCATAATCCAATATCTCACCGTTAGGACCCCAAAGTGTGATCTGGTTTCTTGCATTGTATTCGTAAAGTGCCTTTTCGGTTTCACTTTCAGACAGTGCCTTTGCAGATTCCAACCAATTGCCTAAAAGGAAGTTCTTGTCCGTTCGAAGAACATTCTCGAGGTCATACAGGACTTTGAGCATCCAGTGGCCGGCCTCTTGAAATCTGGACGCATTCTTCTGTGTAAAGGCGTCATTGAGCACCGTATAGAAATCTTCAAATAAAACTGAAACGAGAACTTCACGAGCCACATCTACAAGATCATGGGCAAAAAGATAACTTGACTGTAAATCTGGGTCCACCGCAGAAGCGTTTGCGAAAAGCGTAAACGCATCGAGTACGAACTGCTTATCGTAACATATGGTGGTCGATCTGTTGAATGCAGGACGATTTACCAAAATGTATCGACCGTGAAAACTCGATTGCGTGCAGTTGTAAGCAGATTGAAATAACTTAATCCAACCGAGCGTAACGTTGTCGTTTCGTGATCCATAACGCTGCACCGCATAATTTCCAACCCAATTACCCAAATTTACCGGTTCTGTTCTCCAAGCCATTTCGTTCATAAATTCGTACATTACGTCATTCTGTTCGATTCCTTCTGGAGTCAATCCAGTTCCGATCATTGTGCTATTCGGAAAGGAGCGTCCTTTAAACGGTCCCTCGTTGATATTTTGAATTGCTCCATATAGTCCCTTAGTACCTCCAAAATTATGTAGCATACACCAGATAAATGGTTGGCCGTAATAAGATTCGAAATCTTGATACAATGGAACAACGTCTGCGTGCAAGTCTAGCACAACCATTCTTCCAATTGGCACCGACGTTACGTATGCACGAACTAGAGTTGGAGTCCAATAAGGGTTTAGAAAAAGCCAACCTTGAATCAACCATACGGCTTCAGAATCGGCTGATAACATAGCTCCATAAACAGCTTTCGAAACATTCGAAATGTATTCTGGATCGGTCGAAGGTGGAGTCAGCTCGTTGAAAGTATCACAGTTGTAAATGTGATCCGTGCCAAACTCCTTTACCATTTCAACCACAAAGTTCTTCCCGATGGTTTCGAACAATGTCTCGCTTTGGTCTAACAGATACGTCGCGTTAAAACTATTCCACGCACCAAGGCGTGTCACGTTGACATCCGGAAATCTCTCCTCCGTTGCAGCCGGAACGTGTCCAGCAAAAGCCGGCAAAACGGGAATCATGCCAAAACTTCGCATGCGACTAAGAATCTTATGTTGAAGTTGAAGTTGAGAACCGTACCAAGATTCAGGAAGAGGTCCTCCCCACCCGTCTAAATTTCCCATTCGGCCCCATGCCAAAAACGCGGGTCCAGTGAAATACTTGTCGAGTTCTTCCTGTGCAAAACCCAATTTCATAAAAACGCGGCGATAAATTTCCTCCTGACCATTAAACGCAAGTGGCAAGTTGATCCAATTCAATGCCATCCAATCTATTTCCCTTTCCCAGCGTTTCCAATCCCACCAAACGAACGAATAGCTCGAAGTACACACATTCTGATAGTAACGGAATAAATCGTTGGCGATTATCTTTAAAGGTCTTTCGACTAAAGGAATTAAATCTGGCAATGACAACTGGTCTCCAGACCACGAAACGTGACAACCGCAATAAGTCTTAAGATAGTAATAAAACCCAGCTGCGACAGAAACACCCGTATTACCAGTGATGAGAAGTCGACGTTGCGAATCATCCGGCAGTGTTTCTAGAACAAAAACGTCGTGTCCATCTTCAGCGAAAGAAGCGTTGACATCGACTACAAACTGTTGGCTGTATTTTAAAGGCAACAGTCTTTCGATCAATTGTTTAACTGCTAAAGCCTGATCTTCTTCGGCCGTCTTTGCTCTAAGATGGCTCAACGTTGGCCACAATTTATGCTGACTTGAATAATGCAAAATTAGTAGAAAAATAAAGAAAAAAAGAAGTTTCGTCTGAAACATCTTTGTTTTGCTTTTTCTTAACAGAGATGACAGAAAGAAACAAACAAAGTACTTGAACAACAACTAACAAATGTTTTATTTAGGTTGGACATTGTTCAAAGTCTGTTGCTATCGTCAAGTGCCTAATAAAGTTGACCTTGAGACGGTTCCTTTTTATTAAAGAAATTATGATTGCAGCATTTAGTCGCGCCAAAATGTCACGTAAATTTGTGACGCTATTCTTGTCCTTTTGTCTGATAAAAGGAGTTAAGAGGCTGGATGATCCACACGTGCACGTGGTGAACAACACCATAGACATAATGTTAAAATTTTAAATGTGTACCGTGTGTCCAAAAACATGGTTTCGATGCCTCGATTCTAACAACCTTACTTTCTTTAAACTGTGTTTTGAACAATAGTTGAAGTTGCACTTGCTTCTTTGACGTTGCAACCAGGTATTAAGTTCTTATGGTTATAAAGTGGTTTTTATTTTATACAAATACATGTATTAATTATGCTAATTTGCTTGTGAAACATGCTAAACGTCATTTAACCTCAAAAAGGTCCAATTTGTTAGCAACCTTTTAGGTTTGTTTTTAGAAACATCTTTCAGCTGAAAAAAAAAAACGTGTCTATTCTCTTAATATTCTTCCGGTATTGAGGTAATTTCCTCGACGTTTTTAATTGCCATTTGGTTACTAGAGCAACTCGAGCAATTGGAACAGCAGACTTGACGGTGTTGCAGAGCACGTGAAACACTGGAGTGTCTGTTAGATTCTAGGCTCTGATGTTGAAAGCTGTTTCTATCAGATAAAACGATACAAACCTTAACGTTTGGTCAACCCCTGTGACGTCACAAGCTTCAAGTTAAGAGTGTGTCGACTATATGTCTGCCTCATTACTCACCTATTTAATTAAAAACTTTTCTGAAACGTTTACAGAAAGTCGATAACAATTTTTCTCCACTGCATAAGTTGTTTTTAATTGGAATGCTATTATAAATTTAATATGGTCAACATACAATAGTATAATAATTTCTAGTAGTTACTATTAATTACTATCACACACATTTTATGTCTATTAACTTTGCAAAAGTTTCACAGAATGTTCGAAACATTCTTCTGTTTTTGGGGGGAATATTTCCTTAGAACTTTAGAAGCCAAAATATAAATTTGTTCGAATAAAAAAGACAACAATTAAATTAATTTTCAACCGAATACCGTTTTTTCCCTTTTTCAACTTACCATAATTATTTAATAATAATGTATAATAAATGACCCCGACAGTTTTGTCTTTTTTAATGGTTAACGATATCTTTCACGGCAGCGACGATTGCTCGGTGGTTGATGCCGAACATGTCCATAAGAATCTCCGGTGGGCCGCTGCGAGGAATACGCGGAACTGCGAGCTGTTTCACGATGACGTTGCGTTGATCGGCAACGGCCGAAGCGACAGCTTCACCCAAACCACCTACAAAACCACAATACAGAAATAAGTTACAGCAGTTCATCGTAATTTTTGTTATAAACTAAACAATTATCCAGTCTAGCCGTTTGTAGTTTAAGACAGGTAACAAACTGTTTATCGTTTAAGTTGTTTTAGGATTGCTTAACTTTGCACACATTCTGTTAAGTCATAGATTTGTCTAGCAGTGTGTGACGTCACATCCATTTATTTTTATGACTGCAACATCACACAGCAGGTATTTTGTGTTTAAGAGCCTACAGTGAAAAAAAAAAAACTTACACAAATCTTCGCATGTAGGCGCTTCTGTAGCTGTGACGTCAACATGTGACAAAAAAAATCAATTTTGATACACTTTTGTCCGCCAATTTCTCTTATCGATGGAAAAAAGTGGGTATATTTTAATAACGACTCTTTTTTGGGTAAATATGCACTACTGAAAAAAGGAAGAGCAACTTTTGATCTACAATGGTGAGTAATTTGAGTCGTATACAATTAGTGGTCAAATTTTAGGGTATCATGAAACTTATGGTTAGTGGGAAATTTAGATCCTATAAAATGTATAAACGGAGGAGCTTTTGTCGCCTATGGGATTTAACATGAGCTAAAAAAATACGAGATTTTAAAATGAAATTAAAAATAGAAAAACTAATTATAAATTTGTACCAACGTATCACTAGATGAGCAATATTGTTATGTGCATATTGCAATTTGAATTTTGAAAATAACAATTTTCGTTGCAGAAAACAAAACATTTGCCTGAACCACGTATTTTTAAAATAGGAATTTCTCTTTCTCATTGGTTTCAATGGCTTAACTGTGGGGCGCCACTAAACGGCGAAAAGTGGAACTATAACTCATCTGCTAATATTCAAAATGGCGTCACACATATAGGCTCTTAAAGTGAACAAACTTTTTTCAAATAGAATGGATAAAATTCAAAATATGTCCAAAACTAGAATAGTAGACTGAAATGTTTTCATGAGGATAATTCAGAAATGAAACTTTTTTATAGAAATTTAAGAATTAAATAAAAAAAATGTTACAGAAATTTTTAAGTTTTCCCCCTTTCCTCTTCCTCTTCAAAGGGTCATGAAAGGTCATTAAAAGGTGAGATGACAATACATTTAGCCTACTATTACAGAAATTTACCCATAAACCAAATTTACTTTGATAAAATGGTAAAAAAAAAAAGTTCTTTCGTTTGTTCGTTACGAGTATACAAATGTTGAGCACTAAATTAACCGTACCTTCGGGGTAGTGATCCTCAACAGTCACAATTCGACCACCAACTTCGTGGGCATTTGCAACAATTGCCTCAACGTCGAGAGGTTTCACAGTAAACGGATCCAACACACGAATATTAATTCCTAAATATGTTTTTATAAAACATCCCCATAAATACGTCTTCCTCTACAATTAGCGCGCAAAAACAGATTAAGGTTTACCGTTTTTAGCCAATTCATCAGCAGCCTTCAAGGCTTCGTGAACGGTCACACCAGCACCGATCACGAGAACCTTATCGGTCTTACTCTGACGAACCACCTTCGCTTTACCGACTTGGAAAACTTCGTCGTTTGCGTAAATCACTGGGGTATTCGGACGCGACGTTCGAATGAATCTGATTCCAGTCAAGTTTGCTGCCAATTCGACGGCTCTCTCAGTTTGAACGGCATCGCAAGGATAGAAAACAGTACAACCGGGGATTGTTCGGAACATTGCAATGTCTTCCAAAGCCATTTGTGATGGACCATCCTCTCCTACGTAATGAAAGCGCGAGGGGAAAAAAGTCATCAAAACGATAACCACATTAAAAAAGCAGGAACAATCTCGAAATACCGATGGAACATCCACAGTGAGATCCAACACAAACAATGTTGGCCTGTGAAACGGCGCCCATTCGCAATTGATCGAATGTTCTAGTGAAGAAAGCTGCAAATGTGCTAACGAATGGAACCGTTCGCTGTCTAGTTCCGGCACCGACTGCAACACCAACGAGATTTTGCTCGGCAATGAAACACTCAAAAAATCTGTCACTAAAAGCCTATCACAAAAACGTTAATTTTTAACAACGTATTCCACGACTATAAAACCAACATCAACAAAACCTGGTTAAATTTATCAGCGAAAGTCGAGTTCTTTGTATCACCATCCATCGCAATGACACGAGAATTGTTCTTTCCGATCTTGACCAATGCAGTTCCATAGGCCAATCTCGTGGCAACCTAAAACAAGACAAAACCACGTTGTAGTAAAATAAACCTTTCACAATTTTTGTTACATTGCACGACTAACAGTTTGTCCAAGTTTGTAGTTTGGAGGCTCAGACAGCCGAATGTTAGAGATGTCAGCAACTCCAGCATCTGCAACCGGTGCTGTTGGGACGATTTTAGTCGGTTCGGTGCTTCCGAGATGCTTAGTAATCTCGGCTATAACGGCAGCCGAGTTGTTTCCTAACGGCTTTCCGTGCCATTCAACCTTATCCTCGATATCTAACCAAATATAGTCATGTTAAATTTCTTTCAAGAAAAGTAGAACCGATTATTCCGCACAGAAGTATTTTCATATTTTCATAAACGTGCAAGTTATTATTATATTTTTTTTTTGTTTTTTTTTGTTTTTTTTTAGAAATTATGTGTTTCATGTAAATAGAAATTAAACCCTCCAAAAATGCAAAATATGCAAGAATACCGTTGGTTTTATGCAAATAAAAATGATATATAGTAAAAGCAAGAACGTTTGTTCAAATATTCGTAATTTGTTTTCTGGCCAAAAATTGAGTGTTTTTAAAGAAGTAAAAAGTATGTAAATTTCCAGAAAAGTGCGCCATTTTAAGCAAACTTCCAGAAAATTATGCAATTTATGCCCTTTTTGCATTTTTATTTTGGATTGCAGTTTAGGACTTATATTTGGGGGGGGGGGGGGAGGAATGATGTTACAGCAGTAGGTTAGGTGTAGTTAAATGATGCTTGTTGCAGGGTGTCTAGGAGGCGCAGCCCCACAGTTTTTAAAGAATTATTAAACCAAATTTGTCCATCGTTCCGACCGTTGATCAAATTTTATGAAATCTTCAAAAACTGGCTGACTACGCCCCTCAGCCCCCCCCCCCCCGGCAACAAGCTTCACTTACCAAAACCTAACCCTCCGATTGCTCCTACTATTTCTCCCCCCCCCCCCGGACTGTTCCTACCGTTGTTCCGATCATTCCACCATTCATCAAAATAGCAACCCCCCTTATATGGTATCAGAGTAAAAAGAGGGAAGATTGGAAACTAATATACAATTGGGGAAAACGTTTTAGCTTGGCAATTATCTTCTAAAATAAGCTTTGTATAGCAGTTTACAACAAAATAAGAGTTAATCAGAAATTGACTAAGTAAAAAAACAAACAACCATCCTAGCATGTGATTTGTTTGTTCTTCTAAGTTTCTAAGAATCTTTCAATTTCTTCTTGAAGTTGCTTCTAAATCACAAAGAATTCAAGAATTCTATTTACATTGTTTTGCAGCATTTTCATACTACTTAATAAACACATTAAAAAGATATCAAAAAGCAACTAACTTGGGAATCCTTTTCCCTTCAGAGTTTTTGCAATGATGCAAGTTGGTCTTCCCTTGGTTGCAGCTGCTTTATCTAAAACCGCGGCCAGTTCCTGAACGTCATGACCATCAACGACGTAAGTGTTGAACCTGAAACCAAAATATAAAAAAATAAATCATAAGAAACACTGGATACACAAATCAACCGTTCTTTTTTCGTACCCAAACGATTCGGCACGAGCCTTGTAGACTTCCATATCGTGTTGAAAAGCGGTCGGCTCGCTCTGTCCCAATCGGTTGACATCAAAGATGGCAACCAAGTTGTCAAGCTTCTTAATACTGGCAAAGGACATTGCTTCCCAGACGCTTCCTTCAGCACTCTCACCATCTCCCATCAAACAGAAGACACGGTAACTGAAAAACAACAACAAGAAAAATCAATCAAAATGTCAAATTTTGAACGACAAAAATAAAATTTCTAAAGTGGCACCTGGCTTTGTCCACGTATTTTCCAACGATGGCCATTCCAGCGGCACAGCTCAAACCCTGTCCCAAAGATCCAGTTGCAACATCGACGAAGTTCAACCTCTGATCAATTTCAAATATTAAATGTTTCGTACTTCCTTAAGAAAATGTTTTTTTTTATTGCGAGGAAACTGTACCGGGGTCGGATGTCCTTCCAGATCAGAGTCGATTTTCCTCAGATTCAAGAGATCGGAATAGGGGAAGAGTCCAGCCTCAGCCCAGGCAGCGTACAGAACGGGAGCTGCGTGTCCCTAAATAAATAATGTTTTAATATCTTTAACATCACACCCTGTAAATTCATCAAAACCTCAAACAGACAATTAAAACAGAATTCAATATGAGATCTCCCATAGAATTTTTTTTTTAGAAACATTAGATGAAATTCTAATCAAGTTAATTTATGAGAAATTGTTGACTGTATTCCAAATTTATTTCCAGATGATCCATCAGAATTTTCCATCTAAACTGTGATCCAATCCAATGTCCATCTTTTGACCTTCAGACACGTTTTTTGGGCAATTTTCTTATATATAAAAAGGGGCCTACTATTAAGTGAATTCAATATTCGTCAAATAAATGTTTATTTGAAACTAAAAACTCATTTCCTCAATAAGTCAGCGAGTAGCAAAGACTATTTTAATAAAATACTGTACTTTTTTTTTTTACTCATTTATCACCTTCGAGAGAACGAACCGATCGTTGTGAGGACCTCTTGGTTCGTTCACGTTGTACTTCATCGTGTGGAAAAACAGCACGGACATGATCTCGGCGGCCGAAGCGCATGATGTCGGATGACTGATAAAAATAAATAAGCATAGAAAATGGTTTGTTAAGGTGGTTTTAAACAAATGTAAACGTCACACAAACTGGGTAAATTGATCATTTGGCGGTATTTTTATGTTGATATCTTTCAAAATAAGCTCTTTATGTCAGTTTGTGAAAACGACTCAAATTTAAACAGGCGATATTATTATCTGATATTATCTGAAAATACATTTACGCGATTGAGCTAACATTCTGGTTTCTACAACACTTTAGTTTTAATTTTGCTTCTGGAAGACAGAGAATAATCAGAGTAGGCCTACGAAAATCAGGCCGTTCATAACCATCTTAAGATAGTTTTATTAAATATTAAAATTATTGGAGCGCACGGTGCACGTCAGACTTGATTTGGGTCTTGAATTCCCCCCCCCCCCCAATACACACACACACACACACACAAACAAGGAAAATTAACTTTTTTTTTTCAATATGAGGAAATTTTATTTCGCAATAAAACGTGAAAAATTTCCTTTCATTGTTTTTGTTACGCGGCGATTTTCACTCGTTTATTTGGAGGAAAATAATTCATTATTTCATGTTTGCATCCTGTTCAAAGTTAGAAACAAATCCCTTTACACCCAGGTGAATATAGTTATTTTCATTTTTCAATAAAAAAAATAACGCATTTCATAGTAATTAACAATTAATAATTAAGAAACTGTTGCTATCTCTCGAATTTAAAGCTAGTAATTCCTCATTAAATCAATAATCCACGAATTATAGTTAATTATAATAATTTATGTTTAGCATCCTACGTTTCAACCAATGAGAAAAATCACAAAGTGAAACGTGATTGGCAAATAGAAATAGAAGCGGCATAAAAAGGCATGAAGATATTCTCCACAACAAAGCTATGAAGGAGTAGGGGTGGATCTAAAGTCTTAAAATAGCGTTAAAAACCATAAAATAGCGATCCAACATGGCTTCCTCACTGTACAAATTACTTACACGCCATCTTAGTACGTCCCTACGCAGTAAAACTTTGCTTCAAAATTAAAATGTCATAGCACAGCAATTCTTTTTAATTTTTCATATGTTTTTTATCATAAATCACGACATGTCAAGTAAGATATTTCATCACTTATCATCATACGTTCACAACCTTGAACAAAATGACCTCTAACCTCTTGAACCACACATTTTTATCGCAAAAAAAAAAACATTTCGCGCAAATAAACTCCTTGAAGCCATTTCCACAGCACTAAAGAATAAAATCACTATTTTAATTAATACAAGTTTTAAGCCAAACTTAAAAACAATAAACGTGCGTTTGCCCGCTTTATATTAAGTCTGAAACACGAGCATAATAAAGGGCGGCTAAAAATTGAACGCAATCGATTACGTTGAAGGTCAAAGAAGGTCGTTCTATCATAAATGTCAATTCTTACCCCGAATTCGACGCATCGGTTGCACGAATGGAGTTGATTCTCAACCTATTCGCGATGTCTCGCAGCTCCTGAGCTGTTGCATTGTCCAAAGCAGCCATTTCGTCAAAGATTTGTCGATTTCGGTAGATGAAAATAAAGTTTAATTACAAGCGACAGATCGCACCACACGGAAAAGAGACGACAGCAACCGGCGGAACCTTCCTTTTATAATGAGATAAGTTAGGTCACGTGACTACGTTTTTTTTTTTCTTATTTAAAGGTCGACGGCGGCTAAGACGCGCCGAATAAAGCTAGAATAAAGTAAAAAATTTTACGTTTAGTTTAATATCATCTCATCGCCTTTTATGCTAAATGTACAAAGATGTTTACATTAAAGGTAAAAAAAATTTAAAAATATTCATTGCAAAGTTACAAAACCAAGTTTTATAACTTAAAAAAATAACGACGGCTAATCACTAACAAGTTTTACCGCCGGCTAAAGTCTAACGCCGAACATTCACAATTCACACACGTGCGTTTTTGACATGCTCGTAAAGTCCGTATGACGTCACAAATATGATCCGATGAGCATTCAGCCTACAATACAGTGACGTCATCCAATTTTTTTTAGCATTATAATTGTCACGAATAAATTCAAGAAATATTACAATTTAAAAGTTGTTTTTATTGCGTTTTTATAATAAAAGTTGTTGTTTAAATCAAAATGTTTGTTTAACGTGACTAAAATATAAACTTTAGAAATTTCTTTTAAATATTTAATTTTTAATGATATTTTCAATGGCCTATTATTTATACACGGTGTCTCAAAAATAAAATGTACCAGTAGTCAAAAAATAACTTCAGGCTTCATAATTTAAGAATTTTAAAATAAATGAATTAATTTGCTCTGTTTTGTAATTATACTAATCATAGTTAACACTTTATATATACACTCTGTATGAGCTGACAATGCAATTTCTCCTGAAAATGTTTTTGAATTAATTATATAATTTTATTTCTTCAATAATGAATCCAGTTTTGTCATTTCAACTGGTCTTCTATCTTTTGGTAAATGTGGCAAAATCAAAAATTCCAATTTCTTAAAATAATAATAAAAAACATTATTAAATGTATATATTCATTTTTTACCTTCTGGAAATAAGTATTTCACCTGTTTCAGAGTTCCTGTCGTTATACAAAGTTTATAAACAGCTAAAAGCGGAATACAAAGCATTGACGAAAGAGCCAGACACCAACCAAACACTTCGGCCCATGAAGGATATTCGTAAACTTGGTTGTAACGTACCGGAATATAATTAATCAGAGAAAAAAAGAATAAACCCTATAATGACATAAAATAACCATCATCATCTTTATTATGTCATTAAATATAATCATTATTAATAAATTATGTATTTAATAACTCACTGCACAGATGACTGGTGTAATAAATTTCCAGCAAATCTTTAACCAAGAACCTATCTTATAACCAATCATATCCTCGATATTAGAATAAAATCTGTCAACACCTATGAAACAAAACTTTGAATATCAGATGCTCCAGAAAAAATTGTTAAGTTTCGAAATAAAAAAAAATACACAAGAGGAAAATACCTGGAGAAAAAAAATAAATGACTCACCATAAATCCATGCAATGGTAACACTTTCAAAAAAGCAAAACCAAAGCAAAGTGACACCACTTGCTGAATAATAATCGAATAACTGAAGAAAATATATTCCTCCCTAGAAATAAATATATTAAACTTCATGTTATAATAATATCTCAGCATTTCAAAAGATAAAATCATATTTACGTTGGTGACCAAAAGGAGGCCGAAACAAAACGTTACAAAACAAACGAAGGCCGTAAATAATTCTCTACAATATTTCCCAAGAAAAATATTTGGATAGAGATCAACAATTGCCGTTATCATCCCTTGAGTTTGAGCAAACTTTATGATTCCAATTTAAAAATAATTACGTGAATTAAAGATCAAATAAATGACAATTATAATTATTTGATTTTACTTGGCTTCCTAATCCTACAAGAATAATCATGAAAAAGAATGCTATGGACCAGAAGGGAGCTCCCGGCATCTGAGCAACCGCTTTCGGATAAGCAATAAAAACCAAACCAGGTCCTATCGTGTTAGAAATATTACAATTAAATAAACCATTTCGCACCTCAATCATAAAAAAAAAATCACCTGATTCAGCAACTTTGTGAATTGGAAGATTCAGATCGTAAGACATAAATCCTAGAACAGAAAAAATTACAAATCCAGATAGAATACTCGTTCCGCTGTTGATGAACGACAAAATAATACAATCTCTAAAAAAAAAAAATCAGCAAAATTTCTATTAATAACCGATGTCATAAACGATAAAATATAAGTTATACTTGTAGCAATCGTGATGATACTTGTTGTAACTTCCGAGAGCTGTCGTTGAACCTAAAGCAAGCGCATAAGAAAAAAATATCTGTGTTCCGGCATCCATCCACACTTGAGAGTCGGCAAGACGTTGAAAATCAGGCTTAAGATAATAAACAATCCCATCGAATGCTCCGGGAAGAGTAAGTCCACGAACCAAAAGTACACTTAACATCACATAAGGAAATGTGGCCGTGAAATACACAATCTATTTAAATTTAATAATCAATTGTGGTTATAAATTAAAAAAATCAATTGTTTCAATTATGGGGTACTTTTCCACTTGATTTTATTCCGCGCCAGACGCACAGATAACAGACAACCCATGCTATAAACAGAGCAATTGCAAGTTCCAAACGAATAGAACCGATCTCATTTATACCAGATGATACTTGCAAAACTTTTTTTCTTATAAAATAAAAGTAATATTTTTTTTTAACATTAAGAATAATTTAAGAAAACATTAATCAACAATTTAATACTCCCAAAATTCCACTACAGGATCCACTCTATTAGTAGCATTTAAAAGAGATGAAATGTTTGTTAGTTGTTTCGACGAGTAACAGTCATCTTAAAGAAAAACACACCTTGAAAACAAATAAACAATGTGACTAGGAAACAAAATTTAATATGATACCTGTGTTCCATTCGTTTGCACACGAAGCCCACGGAAGATCTGAAGTAAATGAATAACTCAAATAGACCAGAGCCCAGGCTAATACAACAATATAGTAGATATTTAGCAAGGAAACAATGACAATTGTTCCATAGCCAACTCCTGTAAAAAATAAAACAAGTATTGTTCATAAGTGAATTTGCTGACACATTTAAAAGTTTCTCATAAATAATTTTTAGAAGCAATTTAATATTAATTTCGGCTAAAAACGTTGAAACAAAAATTGAATTGAATTTGATTATTTTAAAAATATATCAATTATGAAAATAATTTTGACTTAACTGTCCACCATTTTAATTTCCAATTTTTGACAATTTCTACAACTTCTACAAAAAATAAATTGATCAAAAAATGTTGAGCTAAGACTTGTTTTAATTATGCGTTTTCATGATCCGTTTTTAAACCAACTTTTTATTGTTTTCATTCATGAAATATGTATTTCACTTTTTAATAATGAATTTCAATGATTCGCTGAAGAAGCTCCTGAAAAAAAAAAATTCAAAATGGGTTCAAAATATTTTTTGTCAAAAAGAAGTGACCATGGGTTCTTACAACACTGTGGTCAATAATTTGAGTCTCAGTGACAAGTTAAACATACAGGAATTTTGTATCTTTTAATTTATTTAACAATTTCGCCTGAAGATCATGAAGTGACATTTATTATAGCTAATAAGGTCTAATAATGCAATTCTTTTATAAAAATAAAATAAAAAAGCTAACGTGCAAAGTAATTCAGAAATTGCCACGTCTACTCCATTACAAACTAAAAAAAAATTTCTTAACATTCCTTCTGATACATTGAGAAATTATTATTAAAACACCATTGAAAACAAACGGATACGAAAAATATTTTCTTTAAATACCTGTCATCAGTGGACAGATGTTCCAGGCACTGATTCCTCCTTCGCTCGTAAACTGACCGAGAGCTATTTCTAAGAAAAACATCGGAATCCCACCACCAAGAAGGAAAATAAAGTATGGAATAAAGAAGGCACCTGTCAAATAACAAAACTCAAAAAGTTAAAATTATTTATATTAAGAATATCATTTAAGATTTTCTTTAATACCGCCTCCATTTTTATAACATAGATATGGAAACCTCCAGATATTTCCTAAGCCCACGGCAAGTCCAACACAGGACAAAAGAAACTCGATCTTATTTCCCCAGGTTTCTCGTTTTGGAGAAGAACATGGTATCGAGATGTCCACCGCAGAAGGCATGGTTCTCTAAAAGAAAAAAAAACTAATATAAAAAATACATGAGGTTCTTTCTTTCCCAATTTTTGTCAGGATATTAGCTGTTGACCTTATTTAACTCATATAAAATTTCTACTTAAACAATCATAAAAAGATGATGAGGTTTTTTTTTTCAAAGGGGCTATCCAATGACATTCGAACTTAAGATATTAATAATTGTCAAATTCAATTATACAGTAGTAAAGACTTCATACGTCATTATGAAATTGATATATTTCAATCTAAAACAAATTTCAAGACCCACTTAATAGTCGGAAACACACTGAAAATAATGTCGTACCATTAACAACTAATAACAAGAGTACACATTCTAATACCTTGTACACATGTGAGGAGAAATACATTCAGCTAAATGATTTTAGCAAAATACATTTACATGTCACACAAACAACATGTAACATGTAACATCAATGGAACACAACATGTAACATGTAACATCAATGGAACACAACATGTAACATGTAACAACAATAGAACACAACATGTAAACATGTAAAACAAAGGCACTCCTTCAAATGCCTGTTATGCATATCAATTGTCTGTTTAAAACAAGGATCTTATAATATCCTTGGTTTGAAATGTATGTATTAAACCACTTAAATGTATTTATAATTAAATGAACATGTACACACATATAGGAACTTATTATGTTTAATTGTTAAATACATTTAAAAGCGTATGTGTGTACAAGGTAGGCCTATAAGCAATCCAAAAACTTAAAAAATCTAGTGATTTTTAAATCATTTTCAAAGAATTTAAATTTTAAACAAAATCAAATTTAATGACAATGTTTAACTGACACCACAAAAAAAACAAATTAAAAATAAACAGATAATAATAAAAAAATCAAGTTAATTTAAGAACACATAAAACCCATCAACATATTTGCATTACAATTGTTTACCTTTGTTCCAGTAAATATTTACACATTATTTACCTTTAAATTAAATTATGCACCGGTTAAAAATAGATAAATACTCCGAATAAAACAAAAAACACACAAAAAAAAAACCGAATAAAGAAATTCACGACTTTATATATGCCTTTCTTTTAGACCCGATCACCAAACTAGCAGACGTTCGAACACCTTCAATACTTATATAGAGGTGTTTGAAGGATTATAAAATATTGGCCAAATAATTGCACTGCACAATAAAAAAGTGCATCTCGTACTAAAGGTTGCAAACACTTAATCCATTAGTTAATTGTAAAAGAAAGAAAAAATGCTGAAGTCACTTGGAGACAATCTAATAAATATTAAATTCGATGGTTTTTCTTAAGGTTGTTTTCAAGTTTAAGCGTCTTTCGAGCTTTGATTATTCTGTCTTACGGTCATAGCAAAATTAAAAGAAACTTGAAAGTGTTTTGGAAACTAGAAGGGTAGCTTAATTACTTACAGGTATTTTCATGTTGATATCTTTCAAAATAAACTAATTATGGCAGTTTGAAAGTGACCCAACTTTTAAAAAATTCAATTTCTTCTTCGAAAAGCAGAATAACCAGTTTGAAAATCAGCTTTCCGTACAACATGTTAATTATAAAGGGGGAAAAGTTTCTTCATTTAAAATACTTAATTCTTCATTTTGCGACATTTGAAATTGTGATTAGAAGCGATTATAGAAATCTAAATCAAGAACAGATCCGTTTACGAAATACTGAATTTGATCTTTCTTTTTTTTTTGTTAAATAAAAAACTTCAAATTTAAAAAAAAAAATGAAAAAAACATCATTTTCGACTACAAATTGTGACAAACATTTTACGATTTGATCGGAATATCACGAGGCGTCATCGGAAGCAGAGGTTTCGCGACGATCGACGTCTCCTGTTGTCCGTACAACAGCACGGACGTAATGACCAGAAATGTTCCCGATGCGAACTGATACGTCACGTGAAACTGGAACATATAAATTGAGGCAACACAAGCAACGACAATGGCGAGCGAAGTTGCAAAACCTTTAAGAATGTTATCAGCATATTTCACGACGACGGCCACTAGTAGACCACCAAGAGCATACATAAATACGACAAACCAAACTACGACGTTGTAACCGTAGAAGAAACCCCGTTCTCGTACTTTGTCGGCATCTCCGATAAAAGTCGTGCAAAGAGCGAACGGAATGCTAAGAAGACTCAACTGGATGTTACGAACCCAGACGGATACATCACTTCCCTTGAGAATCTTCTCGAAATAAACACCTGCAAAACCAGACATACAACACGATACGATTACGGCCACCAATCCTAGAAGATGGTTCTGTTCGTGCCCTCCGGTCGTTCCAGATGTTTCACCACTTTGAGCCAACTGAACCATCGCAACTCCTACCAGAAGCACCAAAAGAGCCATCCAATGAAGAAATCCGAGAGCTTTCTTTAGCATAATTACAGATAGAAGAGCCGTGGTTAAGATTTTTAACTGATATGTCACCTGGAAAAACAATTAATTAAAGAGTCAAAACGTTCATTTTCCATTTTTCTTTGATATTTTGCTTGAAAAATGACAAAATTCGTGTAATTTATGAAAACAATTTCTAGATTTATTTAAAACTGGAAAAGCAAATGAAGACGGTGCTTTGGGAAACTATTTTTTTTGCATCATTTTATAACTGTTTTTTGATCGTGAAACAGTTTAATTTTCAAAAATATCATCATAAAAATGATATCTGCACCTTAACTCATTCTTTTTGTTTCAACTAAATTTTGAAATTCCCTCATAAATTGCTTTCAAACGGGTTCACACGCATTGTCTTGTCTGAACAATGTTGAAAAAAAGAAGAAATTCAATCATTCTGGGGTTAACGACGATCAAATGAGATCGAGATTTAGCACCTGATACGTTGCAGCGTCAAGATTCGAAGCTGCCACAAATATGAGATTGTTTTGTAGAGTATATATTAAAGATGGAACGCAAACCTGAAAAAGCAAACAAGAAGTTTCGTTTAAATAACTTTTTTTCTTTGTTGTTTGTTTGTTTTAAAAAGTATCAATTAAAATATACCTTTAGTGTATCAACTGGTTGTTTTACGATTTGATTGTAAAGAATGTGAGAACCACGAACGACGCTCCTCTCCTGAATGAAGAAGATACCGAGGCAAGTGATCAATTTGACCACTTCCGATAATACGACAGCAGTGGACGAAAGGAACAGTTCGCCAGGTTGAGTTCGTGCGTAACGGATGCTCAGACTTAGAATCGCATTTTGAAAAGTCAAAGTGGCGAGAGAGATCCATTTCAAATAATACTGAAAATCTTAAAAACAACACAAAGTTATGAGTTACTTTCATAAACAGCATCCTTAAAGTTAACGTAAACTAAAACGTTAACTACTTTTCATTAGATGTAACTGAAGTTACAAGTTACAGTTGAAAGGAATAACTGATAACTCAAGTTACATTCGTCAGAAAGTAACTGAAGCTATTGTACAAGTTACTTTCGATTGAAACAATTTAAGTCAAAAATTACTTTTTGTTAAATTGTACCTGAAATTACAAGTTACTGTCAAAAGGAGGAACTAAAGTTACTTTCGTCAGGAAGTAACTGAAGCTACAAAGTTACCTTCGATAGAAACAAATTAAGTTAAAAAGTTACTTTTCGATAAATGTAACCGAAATTACAAGTTACTATCGAAAGAAGGAACTGAAGCTACTAGTTACTTTCGATATAATTTAAGTTACAGTTACTTTCGAATGAAAGCAACCAATTTCACTTTCATAAAAAAGTTACTTTTAAAAGTAACTTTGTTTGGTTCAAAACAACTTTTTTGATGAAGTTTTTCTTCGAAAACGTTGCTCAATTTCCTGGCTTACTTATATAACTTCTGTAAGTACGCGTCTTCATAGTGAAATAACAATTCATGATGATTGAAAAATTTGAAACGCGGATGAATGTTTTGATCTTTTATTTTATATACTGTATACAGATCAGCCATCTGCTGCACTAATCCAGGGTATACAATAGTGATAAGCTCATTATGATCACTTTAATTGTTAATTTCAATAAGTAGGCCTACAGGTTTTTCTTGCCACCTGTGACATTTATGTTTCCCTGAATTACAAGGTGTTTCTTTGTGTGTTTGCGTGTTCAACACTCATCGACCAGGAAGCCAAAAAAAAAAAAAAAAAAAACGGGGCCCACGTGGGGCCCCACCAGCAGGGGCGGATTTACCAATAGGCAGAGTAGGCAGCTGCCTAGGGCGGAAAATTTTTGGGGGCGGCAAATTGCAAAATTTTTTTTTTGGGAAATTCGTTTTAGATACAAAAAAAGTATTGTAAAACAATAAACTGCCTAATATAACTTGGTTGGCAAGAGTAATTGATGTAACAAGAGCCAGAATGACCACTTCCGACAAAACAGTTGACATTACCATTGTTAAAAGCATACAAAAGTAACTTTATTACTTTAAGAAAGTATAGGCCATGTGTTTTCAGTTGCTGCCTAGTGGCGGCAAAATGGTAAATCCGCCACTGCCCACCAGGGTAACACCGACCCACACGTGGGCTTCGTATAAATGTGCGCGTGCGTAACGCAGATGTACATGTGAAACAAAACAGTAAAAATGTACTTTTATTAGACATACAGAATATTTCTTTCGATTAGTTGTCGCTAGCCTCTAAGACAAGGTTGAGAAATTGTTACATACGTTGCATCAATTGTGCGAAAAAGCCGTACAATCTCCTCTGCACAAAGAGGCTAACCGGATTTGCCAATCGAAAGAATTTCCAAGATTATAAAACTTACTAAATGTGTTTTTATGTAAAATGTCAGAATTCTGTTGTTGTGGTTCTGAGTAATTATCAGCTGAATTAATTCCTTTCTTTACGATGAGTCGATCTGATCGGTTATTAACCGACGTACCCATGATCATGTCAAAAGTGTCAATCAAACACGACGTGCACTCGAGACATAAAAAAGACAAGCCACGTGTGTCAAATATATTCGTATCTGTCTGTCTGCGTGTCAAAAGTTACTCGCGCAACATTTAATTTTACGAGAAGAAAAAACATGAAAAACAACTTTTACTTCTATGTTTATTAAAAATTATAGACACCTTACCCTTTCGTTTCATAGATGAATATGTAAATATACCAAAATAAAAAAGGCAAGACGCGAAATGATGTCAAATTAACATAAAGAAACAATAAAAGACGAAAGGAAAAAACAAAAAAAACAGCATTCGTGGCAACAAAAAATGTAGCAGACGACAAAATAAAAAATAATGACAGCGCCACCTACTTATTAACAAAAACGCTTTGTCCAATGACTATTATCCAAGCTACGTACGTCAGACGCTATCAATGTATGAAAAAAGACATGAGTAATCTTCCTTTGCTGACATTTTGAAGCACTAGAGTGGTTCTTAAAAATAATTTAATAAAGATTTAAAAGGTCAACCTAATATGGCGTTTTAAGATATATTGTAGTGTTTAGAACGCCATTTTTGTCCGCCCTTAGGAAGCTAAAGTTATCTTCATTTGCGTGATGTTGTGACGCTATTCTGCTAAGTATTTTTCCCCGGGGAAATAATAATGGCCGCACACATGTTTTAATGTTCTCATGTGGTTTTCACCGATTGAAACGTGAAAATTATCACAGTTCAAAGCATTTGAGTTAAACTTCTTATTGTAATTTAATTACTTACATTCCTTCATGTCGTACTGCAAAAAAGAAGGTAAAATAGTGAGTTAAATGTTATAAAATCGTCTTACGCGTAAAACACGTGTTTATAATATTAAATTAATTCTAATAAATGATAGCCAAACAGGCAAATGTAAGGTTTTACAAATTTTCCTTTATCACAGGTAAAGACCAAATTGTATTTGTTACGCAAGCAGATCATGATTCTCCAGCAAACGTAACATTATCCGACGATGACGACGAACCACCAGGTGTGCAGCACCTGCAACAAATTTGAAAAGAAGTGAACATTTTTAAAACTTTTCGTTTGCAAAATTCACAGGTGCTATTCTTCCGAACGGTGAAATAAACTGGAACTGCCCCTGTTTGGGTGGAATGGCGACTGGCCCTTGTGGAGTCGAATTTCGCGACGCTTTTTCGTGTTTTCAGTATAGTACGGCGACACCAAAAGGAAGCGATTGTTTTGACAACTTTCACCAAATGCAAGAATGTATGAAGCAGTATCCTAACTTGTATCCACAATCGGATCCGATCGGAGATGACGAAGACGATGAAGAAGAAATGTCGAAACTGGATGCGATGGAAAGAACGAAAGAAATAGAAGTTAGAAAAGAAAAATCAGAAAAGAATTCATCAAAATGATGGCACGATCATCTTTAGTCACCTTTTTTTTAGTGTTAGATTTTATAAAATTATTACTGCATGTAAATAAATGCTGATAACGATTACTGTAGGTCAAGAATAATAAATAAATAAAACATATTTAAAATGCAAAACTGAAAGCTTGTTTTTTTTTCTGTAATAAATGTACCATTAAATTACTAACAATGCAGTGAATGATAAATGGCTCTTGATCTAAACCAATTTCAAGTATAACTGTAAAGGGCATTATACTTGGGGGGTAGGGGTGACCACTGCAATACAATTGAGATTTTTGCATGGATCGATTTATATTACTGATCATCTTGCAGAGGATTTTATTGATGAAAATAAACTTTTTTTTTTTATGGAGCTTTTAATTTTTCTGAAAATGAATTATTTCAACTGTACCAGAAAACATTGCAATTGTTATTGGGTTTATATATTTTGAGTTTCAACATTTGTTTCTCTGCCATAGGCCTTCTTGGTTGTTACGCAAAGTAATTTTTTCAAATTCAAATGAAAACAAAAAAAATGACACCAAAGAAGTCTGTATTTTCACAAATTAGATGACACACACACACAAATAAAATAGTTTGTAAAACACTTCAAAATCAAGCTAACATTAAAAATAAAAATGTTCACATAATAATAATTCATATTTGATGAACCAGCATCAATGAAAAAAAAAAATTCAAAACGAAAATGCTAATAAAACAATATAGCACATTAAAAATACAAACCAGTATATTTTAAAATAAACATTTTAGTACTTTTAACATTAATTACATATTTTATATTATTTTGGCCGGTGGCAAACCCACTTGCAGAATTTTTACTTTTATGGAGCGACATTCTAATATAAATTTAATATATATATTCTGGTGATTTGAGAGTTCAATTACAGTAAAGTTTTTTTTACCCTCAAATAGTAAATTAAAAACAAAAATGATACTAATTATGGACCGTAAGAGCCCAAAGTACACACATGCATTTTAAAATATGGCTCGTAATACAAGACAAAACACTAAAAAAACCAACCATATCTTTTAAACTAAACGATACCAATAATCATAACTGAAGCAAAACTTAAAGAGGCTGCCATTTTGCTATTAATGCAACATAAGATAAGATTCACATTGAACTGTGGACTCTTCGGTCTATTGCAACTTTATTACATTTAATTAAAAAGGTCACAATAATTATATTTTTCACATCAGACTTGCTAATAAATTAAATTAATTTCTTTATCGTAATCAACTTTACTCCATCAAAAAGCATCTTTGCATCCTACACGAAACAATTTGTTTTTTGCCCTTACGAGATTTGTTTATTTTTACGCAAGCAGCAGTTGAGAATGTTTCATTATTGTGTTCAATAAATCTTAAATTCGCAAAGTTCTGAGATGAAGTGGCTGTGAGAGAAGTGAGGAACAAAATTGAGGAACTTTTATTTTCAAAACGTCACATATGTCCATATTTTGATCTAATCTATATTTTATTGCAGTTTTGTATTCAGTTTTCAGAGCTGAATCGATATCTGTAAAACACAAAAAAAAAATAACGTAGAACATATCCCATAGTAAAAGCCACTCTAAATTCAGGTATTCCATATCTCTTTAAATGTAGAAGGATTCGGTTTCTTGTTCTTCCTGAAAAATTTGAGCAACGAGACATGTGACGTTTTGAGAGAAAAAAAAAAGCTCCTCAATTATGATCACCCTACAGTGGAAATCGTTTAACATGAGATTTAAGAGACAGAAATATCCGTGTTAAACGAATTTTCATGTTAAAAAAAAATTTATGCTATTTTAAGGAGCGAGAACCGAAAATATATTTAGCGTTAAACGGTTTTCACTGTAATTCAATCATTACTTGAAAATCGAGAACTTAAAAATGAAGAAACTAATGTCAACACCATAGTTAAGCAAATCCTTCCCTATCGAAAATAAGTTTGATTGCATTGTATACGTTCTCTGTAACGTAACTCGGTTCTTTCAACTTCTCTTCGACCGGAAGAAAATCTCGAGGAGAATGTTCCGATCTCTCTTCGAACTCCTTGTTGTAGACACCAGTTTGAACGAGAATCGACTCGCAATTTTCAGCCAAAATCGCATCGTTACTACCAGAGAACGATTCCATTCCCGAATTGGTCGTAGTAGACATACTACGATCTCCCTTCCCTCCTTGTTGATTAGCAGCTACGTTCTTTACTTTTGCTTTCTGCTGCATTTCGAGACGACGACGTAGAAAACGGTCATAAAGATTGGCACCATAAATATCGGTGTTGATGTTATCTCTAAAGAAAAACACAATTATTTTTAAAAAAACTGTTGGTCGCAATTACGATCATCACTTTCGATAACCCTTACTCACCCGATTGCATATAAACGTTTAATCGGTCTTTCGATTCCAAGCGTTTTCGCAATGTTAACAACATTCTGTTGAGCGTAATGATAAGTTATTTCGCTCGGTTTTCCAACCAAAGCCGTGTAGATCAATTCTCTGCCCGTTATTTTCTGTAAGAACAAAATAAATAACGTTTTCGACAGGCGATTCACGAATGATAGAATCTTAACGTTGACGTCACCTTGTAGAGATTTTCAAGACAAACTAAGAAAGCTCCGTGTCCAAACCTCGGCATACAAGCCTCGGCCATCCATTGCAAATCCATGTTGCAAGCTAACAGAGGGATGTGAGGATACGGAATCGATTTCGGTGATTCGGACGGTAATCCGTTCGTCATGAGGATATCGATTATGATCTGGAGGCTCGTCTCCCACCTAACGGGTTCTCCGAAAAGTACAACAGCTAAAAAGCCACCAAGCAAACATTTTTTTCTTTCATCAGCCATCATATGGTTTAGAAATAAATTAAAAACTGAATCGATTTCAAGTGAAATATACCTTCAACTCGAGGAAAGTAACGTTCGAAAGTGCAAGGCTATAATACATTAAAGACATCATCAATAGATTAACTAACGAGAATAATAATAAGTTGATAAAAAAAAATATAAGAAACGATATAAGACTGACCACCGATATGCGACGAGTGTGATCGACCGCATCTAGTGTCGGAAACGAACTTCGAAATTCCTCGATCGTCGTCACTTTAGTGAAACCCAACCTACGTTCGCACAAATATAATTTTACGTTAAAAACAGCCTTTTAATCGGAAGGTTTTGTCAGAACGAACCCTTTGGCGATCTCGAGACTAGGCCCTTGTCCTGAAACGACAACGTGTTTATTGTGAAACTGGTTGAACATTTTCAGTGGACTATGAGACATGACGACTTGTTCCTCGGACACCTTTGAAATGAAATCGGATTAATAAAAAAAAAAGAGGAGCAATTGTAGGTTGTTGAAATATCAATAATTGTTTTACTTCGACGCCGAGCCAATTGCTAAGCTGCTGAGCTTTCTGAAGCCTCATCATGTTGCCGGCGTTCGTCACGAACACCGTCGGAACACGGAACTTTCGATTCGAGTCTAGAAGTTTGTTAAAAGCTTGAGTAGCAAAAGGAAGGACATTCTTGCCACGAGCAATGACACCGTCGATATCGAACAAGAGACCGAAAGCGGGAGATGCCTGAAAAACATAACCAAAAATAAAACATTTATTGGTCCTTTTGTTCAACTCGGGTCAATCTGTCTTTCAACTGCGATTGTAAAATATTAATTAACACTTAAACTTATCATTGATTCATTAATCAATCAATCGATTATATTCATCACCAGCACCTAAAAGGTTTGGCAAAGGACCACCGGGACATATACGTGCTTTCCTATGTGCAAGACAAGCATGTCTTTATTTCCTGTGTGCAAAGGGCGCCTTAAATGATAGGACAATTTAAAGTGGGCTTGCAAGTTAGCATCTGCTTAAAGGCTGCAATTGCTTAATTAAGGCAGCAACTGCTTAAATAAATTAAATGTAGCAACTGCTTAATTAAGGCAGCAACTGCTTAAAGAAATCAAAGGTAGCAACTGCTTAATTAAGGCTGCAACCGCTTAATTAAGGCTGCAACCGCTTAATTAAGGCAGCAACTGCTTAATTAAGGTAGCAACTGCTTAATTAAGGTAGCAACTGTTTAATTAAGGTAGCACCTGCTTAATTAAGGCAGCAACTGCTTAAAGAAATTAAAGGCAGCAACTGCTTAAAGGCTGCAATTGCTTAATTAAGGTAGCAACTGCTTAATTAAGGTAGCAACTGCTTAATTAAGGCTGCAACTGCTTAATTAAGGCAGCAACTGCTTAATTAAGGCAGCAACTGCTTAATTAAGGCAGCAACTGCTTAAAGAAATTAAAGGCAGCAACTGCTTAAAGGCTGCAACTGCTTAATTAAGGTAGCAACTGCTTAAAGATAAACCACATGAAAAACAGCTGTGGAAAATAATGTCAAACTTTAGCCAACCACTTGAGCCACCATACGAGTCATTAGTCATTATTCAAGTATGTTGAAGATTTGAAGGTAAATTCCACAGAATAAGGATAACAACTTCTTCTGTGGTAAAATTCAACAACTTAAACTTGATGAGGATGAAATAACAAAACATCAAGAACCATCTTTTTCTTCCACTCGGATGATCCAATGTTGGCTCTGAATCCACACTTGAGTAAAAGCCAAGTCATTTTTTTTTAAATTTTCCATTCTCGGAACTGATCTCGTGATTGTCACAAAAAGGAACACAAAAATGACTCAATGGATGGCACAGATCGGGGATACGGAGGGCAAAAGGAAACCACACATTTTTTTATTTTTCAAAAATAAACAAAAAAAAAATAATGAACTCTTAGGTGGGGTACACACGATCAATTCTGGCGTGTCCATCCTGGCTTATAAGTCATTGATTGTCTCTTTAAATTCGATCGTCATAGACGTTCAAACCATTTCCGCTTATTTTTCTTTGCTTTTTTAAAAATAACTAGTGGGGTAACCCGTCATAAATGACGGGAGCGAAATTCACAGGCAATTATGCCCAGCATTAGAATTTCTTTTCCTCCGCCATTTTATGACGTCAGACCAAGTAACAAACCAATTAGAAATTGATGACGTTCATAAAAGGGCGGAGCAAAAGAAATTCTAATGCTGGGCACAATTGCCCGTGATAAATTCTAGTTTAATTTTGCTACTATTATCCCCTCCCCTTTTTATATTTGAAAGAGAAAATGAGATTTTCATTTTCTCTGGTGTGCGCATGCGCGTCGTTTGTTCCTTTTTTACTCCTTTCATTTCAATTTCAGTCGCCCCTCACCCTTTTCCCCCCTCCACGTTTCTCTTTCTCCCCCCTACACTTTCCAACCTTTTCCCCTCTCCAATTTAATATCATGGGGTTCTTGGATGAGAAGGGTGCAACATATAGTTGACCTTGAGAAAAAAAGCGGTTCATTTATTCCTTTAAATTTATAGAAATTCCGACGTGGTTCCGACTAATTGTTCATTTTCCCACATTATTGAAATCCATTACGATTTTTTTAAAAAAAAAAAAGCTTATCTTCCCACGTTCCAAAGATTGCCAATCCACGGCGCACACACCATGCATCCAGTTTAACCCAAAAAAAATTAAGCGAAAATCTGAAGGAACAGATTGTTCCGAATCAACATTAAAGAGCAACTAAAATTGGATTAAAAAAATCCAGCACACGATCAATTTTGGCTTTGAAAAGACAAAATGGATAAGCCAGGATTGATCGTGTGTACCGTATACCCTTCTAGTTTCTAGTTTGTTTTTTATTTTGCTCTTGAAAGACGGAATAACCAATCCCTTCATAAACCAGTTTAAGTGTGATAATTAATAAGTGTGAATAAGGGTCAGGATAACTGGGGTAACTCTAAAACCCGACACAGAATGCATATAGAATTAGATGAACACATTTTATTTAATGAACACACATTTTAAAGGGATGAACAGAGAGAAATAAAAGGATGAACATACTTTAAAGGGATGAACATGGGTTTAAGGGGGAGAGGGGTTAAAACCATGTTCATTCCCCCTAAAACTATGTTCATCCCACCTAAAACTATGTTCTTCCCCCTTAAACGCACGTTCATCCCCCTTAAAACCATGTTCATCCCTTTAAAGTATGTTCATCCTTTTATTTCCATCTGTTTATTCCTTTAAAATGTGTGTTCATTAATTAAAACATAGTGTTCATCTTATTCTATATGCATTCTGTGTCGGGTTTTAGAATTACCCCAATGTTCATCCCGTTCATTCGTTCATCTTTTTATCCTGACCCGTGAATAATAATAGTGTAAAATAGTAGTCAGAATACAATAACTTTTATCAAATAATTCATAAATTTAAGACAGAAACGGTGTCTCATCAATTGTAGAAAATAAGTCTGAAATTTCAGGCTTAAGCCCCGTTTTCACGATGATTAATAGTTTGCACAATAGTTGCTGTCATGACAGCAGTAACTATCGCGAGAACTATCATCGTGAAAACCACATGATAGTCACTATCACAACTATCTCGTTTGACTAGATAGTTGATAGTCAACTGTCGCGATAGTAATAGTTGTTGAGTGACCCGCGCTTGTAGGGAGAAATATCCACTTCGTAGGGAAATTTGGCTTCTGGAGGGAGAGAGTGGCAACACTGTTGTTGACTCAATGATATGCTGTGAAGTAGACTGAGTCACACTGTCATGTGACAGACAACTATCACGTTACTTCAAGACGTGTAGACAGTTGTTATCGTGAGAGTGAACTTTCATGACAGCTACTCTCACGATAGAAGCTTCGACTATTACTCTACTGGACTGGCAACTCCTGAAATTTTGTGTTGGATAGTTTTGAATCGTCGTGACGTCGTTTTTGAAGTGGCGCCTCTAGCGGGACTATGGTATATGAACATGAATATCAAAAGTCAAACTTTGGACGAGTTCATTTTGTAGTTATATAGGGTGGATTTTTTATATATATTATTATAAAAAGTATGACCGATGAAGAACTACAGCTGTGTTCTGTCAAAAAGTGTCTGTAAAGTGTTACCTGTTTTGGTTGTGGTCTATTATCAGGAAAACGCGAGTCACAAACACCGTAACAACAACGTTTTCCAACCATTTTTTGCTTAGGAGACGAACGGACAACTGGGCCGACATTAAAAAAAAAATCATGTACGAGATTCACTAAGATTTACACAAATTCACAGCAGAATATCACATATGGAAATTCATTTTACTTTTTTATCCGCATTTTACTGGATTCCTAGAATAGAATTAAAATTGGAAAATCCAGTAAAACGTGAAAAAACTAAAATAACTTGCCATACAGTATATGATTCACCCCCAATGTCTTCCCCTTTGCAAAAAATAAAAAAAATCTAGCCAACGATTTTCTTTTAAAATAATGCCACCAGGCGGAGCTGGCGTCACTTTTGCCTTATTTATTTTGCCTATGAACATGCATTTAACGCTTTAACATGTAGAAGATAGGGAGTTGCCAGTCCAGTAGAGTAATAGTCTAAGATAGAAGTATCACTGTGAAAACGAGGCATCATTATATGCTAAAAAAATTATTTTACATATGAGCCTCCAGGGCATCCGTACAATTGACCAGTGGTCATTCATGTATTTATTATTATTGTTTTTTATTTGATCTTTTCTATGACGAATGAAATTAAAAGTTTGTGACAAATCGTTCACAATTATTATTCAATCTCTGTAAGAACAGTTCCATATTTGATTTTGTCATATGACTATCATATCTCATATGATGTAATTGAATAAAATGAAAAGTCACGAGTTTATATTTTAATAAATCTGATAATTATTTTTTTTATTCCTTGTCTCGATTTCTCGAATAGAACCAAATCAAACCAGATTGAGAGAAAAAAAGGGGGGCGGAGGTCAAATAAGAGAAATGACCTTCAAATGAATTCAATTGAAAAGTTTCAAGGAATTTCTCATTTTCAAAATCGAACTTTGTTCAAACAGGCGAAATTAATCAATCGGCGGCGGCGGCCACAAATATCGCGATTCGTGAACTAATAATAAAAAAATGTTAATTTACTCAATTGGAACCACCAGAAGGCGCTTCTTTCGTCGACAGGCAAGTGTGCTCAACACAATACAGCTCTTTTATGAGCGTCATACCAAATATCAACCAATAAAAAATTGATAAGGGCGGGACATGTGACATCAAACTAAATAACAAACCAATTACAAGTTGCCGTTCCTTATAAATGGACGGGAAAAAAACGACTGAATTTGTGCTGAGCACACTTGCCTGTTTCTAGAACTCAACAGCTGCAACTGTTGCCATGGCAATCACACAGATTAAACCAGACACAACTACACGATCACAACCACCACTGGTTTGCACCCCAAAAAAAAACACCTTTAAAAAGATCAATTAAGTGACGTCATATTCTGTCTCGACTATGTCTGCGACGAGTTCTCTTACAACGAAGTCTACAGAGTCCATAAGAACAGCATACGCAACCGCGAGCAAGTCATTTCTGACGCGGGGCGTCGCCAACACGCACAAAAATGTAAATCCAGTAAAATAAAAAAAAGGTGACGTGATTTTGAATTGAAGATAAGTTAAACAGCAGACGGGTGTACCATTAAAGCCATCCACACATTAAAATTAAAAATGATGTTGCGCCATATTGGATCACACCCACTAATCCATTTCCACGATAAATTCCAAAATGTTCAATGCTTCAAAACTTGGTTACTGAGAAAATTACTCATGCCACTTCTCATTCAATGTTTTATGATATTCAAGCGCAAGATTCTAAATTTTACATATAATAGGAATTTTTAAATGTGTACCTGTGTGTGTTGAAGCCTAGAAATAGGTAACGAAGGCGTCGAACTCAGTCTTGATTTCGTTTCCCTTCGAAGTAACCGGCACAGCTGAGTTTTACAAGAAGCCGTCGCCATCTTCAATCGCGATGAAACTGAATAGACGACTAGCTCATAAAAACACACACAACCGAAACCAACAACGTCTTCGTCTCAAATGAATCGATATAAGCCAGTCAACCAATGAAATTAGTCTTTATCAGAGGGTGTGTCACTTCAAACCAATAAAAAAGCATAGTTGAATGACGTCAACCGTAATCTATTTGACGTCACAAACATTATTTTCTAACATCTGTTTATAAGATATTTGCTTGACATTGAAATTTTTCAAAAAATGTAAATGAAAACGGTAAATAAATTGTGAAATAATTATAATAAATATTTTTATTGCTTGTAAACACCTTTCGTAATGGATTTCGTGATAAATTTCACATCTATTTATAATTTTTGTTTATTTTTAATTTTTAATTTTACTTACCAATTTCTACAAAATAATACTTATTTTTTAATAATAAAAGTTGGAGAAAATGACTCAATTTATTGAATAAAATTTAAAAATAATCTCAAGACAAACATGTATTCTATAAAAGGATATTGTAATGATTGTAAACGTCACTTTCTGCAGCTGCAGGAGTCCTTTGTATGTGCTGCCATCTATCGGCATTTTAAAACAGCAGAAACATTTAACACCAAAATTAAGATGGTTTATAAACAGCTGATTTCTCAACTCTTATTCTTTCTTTAAGCCTTGTTTCCACTGGAGAGAAAATTTGAACTTTTTGAAAATTTCAACTGGTGAAAAATAGAAGAAACGTGGCGTAACCCCCACCCTCCCATTCACTATCATAGACCACGTTTGTTCAACTTTTCACCAGTTGAAATTTTCAAAAAGTTCAATTTTTCACCAGTTGAAATTTTCAAAAAGTTCAAGCTTTCGCTCCAGTGGAAACAAGGCCATAAGATGAAAAATGAAGAGAAACTTGAAAGTTTTAGAAAATAGATGGGTAACTCAAATCACTTAATGTTATTTTCAAAATAAACTATTTATCGACCAAAATTTTAAAAAAATATCCGTTTGAAGTTGGGTGATTTTCAAAGTAACAAAAAGCTTATTATGAAAGATAATATTTACATGAAAATATGCTTGAGATACCAGTCTAGTTTTAACACACTTTCAAGTTTCTCTTTATTTTTCACCTGAAAGAAAGAATAATAATCTGAGAGTTCAAGAGGCAATTTACACTTAAAACCCACCTTTAAGTCAAATGTAAAAAAATACGGAATTAAATATCTGAAATTAGAATATATTAAATGAGAAAAAATACATGCATGAAATAAAATTTAAAATATATTATTTCTAATTGAGTGAATTATAGGTAAAATTGTCAAAAAAACAAACAAACATCACACTTGCCAGTAAACCTGTAGGCACAAATATTAAAAACAATAAATATATCAATGAAATCTGCAATTTTTAATGAATAAAATTAAAACAATTTCAGTAAAAATAAAGAGCAAAATCTCCAAACTATCACTTTGTTAAATAATTTATAATTGATTCTAGTTAACAATTTCCAAGTGATATTCCAACATGCTTTGCTCTATTTAAAACAAAAGTTAAACGTTATAAAAATGGCCATTATGTAATAATGATGATTCATGAACCAATTATTATTAATTGTGCCCATTTATCAATCATCTTTTATGCTAAATAAAAGCCAAAAAATACCCTTTTTAATCTCAAAATGGCCTTTATCTGCGTGTATTATTTATTATTTACGAGTTGTCATCATCAGTCTATACAATATAATTGTATAATAATAAATTAATAACCATGGGCCCCACTTGTTATTAAAGTACATATTTTGATGGATCTCATTTGAGATTACAATTCATTGGAACTTCCAGCAAAGGGAGCACTTGGAATGGGAAATTCTTCGAGACTCTGTAATGCATTTGCGAGCACGGCATAAGTGTCGCACATTGTTTTTAGTTGAGCTTCGGCATAAATTGAAAGGGTTTCTTGAAATGTCGCAACACGACGACGGTGGAATTTCTTGATCTACAAAAAAAAAACACATAAACAAATCCAAAATAATACAAACAAAAATTTGTAAACACTAACTTAAGGTGGCTGAATAGATATTTATTTTGTTATTGTACTCTCGGATGGAATATTTGGACGCAAAAACGTCAAGCAAACTTTTTTTTAGAAACAACATTACGAAAAAAAAAATCAAATTGTTTTCAAAACTAGAATAGTAAAAGAAAATGTTAAAAGTTTTTTCATGGCAAAATCTAAAAAAAATAAACATTTTATAAACAGTTTGAAAATGACCCAGTTTTTAGGGTTTTTCCATTGACAATTTCATGAAAACCTATTTTCGGCCTTTTTCAAACTGCCATAAAAAGTTTATTTTGAAAGATCATGAAAAAAAACTTAATATTATCACAAACTATTCTAGTTTCTAAAACACTGAATTTTTTTTTTGTAATGTTTCTCCTGAAATAAAAAAAAAACGTTCTCATAAAAAAAATGTTTTTCAAAACCGCGTGTGGGGGGGGGGGGGGGGGGGGGAAGAGACCTATTATAGAATATAATAGCTACTGCAGTGGCGCCATCCGGCGGAACAAAAACCAAAAAAATATCTATTCAGCCACCTTAATAATTATAAATCTAAAAATACCTCTTGTCGAGCGATATCCGAACACTCTTCAAATGCTTTTTCGGCTTCAAGTTTAACCTTTTCAGCCTATTTTTTAAAAAAAAAAATATCAACATCAAGAAAATAAGCTTACCATTAATTAATGTCATTTATGCATTTTTTTTTCTTCTCTACACGCAATGGCGATTAAAATTAAAACGATAAACGAACACCCTGTATGATTAAAAGCAGTAATTTTAAATTGTTTTTTTACAAACAATAAAAACTAGAAAACCATTTACTGGAAATCCTGTTTTTTTTTTTCTTCTTCTTTTCGAAATAAATATATCAGCTATAATTAATTCTAATAATTATTATAATAATGCTGAATATATAAGGTCACATTCATATTAAATACGCTCATTTATTCAATTTCAACCAACTAACAAGTTTTATATATAATTAGAAAATAAACGATGCATATTTTCAGCATTTATGGCATTTTAAATAGATAAAAAAAATATTAAATCTTAAAACTTGAATATATTCAAAATTATTTTTTGCTAATTTAATATCAAAAATTTTATTTTTCTAAAATAAAATTATTTTCTTTCGATTTTTATTATAATTTGTTTTTTTTTTTCTTTATATGATAACTTAACCTAAATATTGAGTTCAGTGCCTGAATGAGAATTAGCTTCCTGATTATTACTTCATAATAATAATAATAGAAAAATATAATTTGAATTGTTATTTTAAAAAAAACCTGCAGTAGTTGTGTTTTGCAAAAAAAAAAAAACTAATCACAAAAAAAATTTTGATTCAAGTTTATTTCTATCACCTCAATTGAAAAACGAGCAATATTATTACTTTTTCTTTTTTGAATCAACAATAGTTTGGAATTTTTTTTTTCTTCTCCAAATTTTCTTGTCTAACCACAATTTTTTTTTATTGTAATAAAATTTCTCTACTGAAAGTGAAGTTATTTTATATTTATAAAAAAAATTGCTATCAATCTTGATTTTTCTTTTTTTAACAATATAAAAACATTTCATAGAAAATTGAACAATGTGAAATTATATCCTATTATTTTCCTCATAAATCAAATTTTTCCTTTTAAAGTTAGTTGGTTCTGACAGAAATATTTATGTCCATTATGCTTGACCACTAAATGCAATTTTCTTGAGAATTTCTAGAAAAAAAAGTCTATTGTATATTTAGACAAAATAACTTGGAAAACTTAAATTTCAAATAATTTTTTATCCTTCGCATTATTTTTAATGAACTGTAATTATAAAATCTAACGAGTTTGAGGTTATAAACTTTAAGTAAGTCAAAAAGTGTTTGTTTAATGAAACTTTTCACATAATATTTCACATTTCTGTAAGAAAAATCACAAACCGAACCCTCTTGTAATAATTACATTTTTAGGCAAAAAAAATAAGACTAATAAAGTCTAACATAAAAAATACGAAATCTATTAATTAGGGCACGGATTTTTATGCACGGATTTCAAGCAAACGTTTCTCTATCTGTGGTCCAAGAGCCAATTGTGAAGTAACGATCCCATTTAGATTAACCAACAATAATGGTTTCTTCAATCAAAAACACTGGTTAGAGGCTAAACTCTAGTTGACAACTGATAGTAACCAGAAATCTAGTCTCTAACCAGCCATTTTTTTATTAGAAAAAGCACAATTGCAGTTGCTCTAATGATGACGATTACTTCACAATTGGCACTTTGGGCAATAAATTGAGAAGCATTTGCTTTGATATTTTGCATAAAAATCCAAAACCTTACTGATTAATCATTCATAAAAATACAAATGTTTATGAAAAATTCCTTAAATCATATCAGAAAAAAAAACCCCAAAAAAATTATGTTACTAAATAATAAAAATAGCAAAACAAAAAAGTTTCACCTACATAAATAAAACCAGATACACTTGAAATTAAAATAATTTTCAAATGTAAGCAATTATAATTCTACTTAAAACCATCATCACTCATCCATTAAACAAACAAATTCCATGTAAAATGATGAATAAAGATTACCTTCGTTTAACCTCGCATTCGACAACAATCAACAATTATTTACAATGTAATTAATAAGCCATAATTTCCTAATTTAACTTAAAAAATAAATCAAGAAGAAAAAATTGTATGTTAGGTTAATCAGATTAACCCACAAAAATGACACCCTTCTTTCTCATTAGAACAACACCCATTTTCGGTCCATTAGAACAAAAACACAACAAAAATGGTTACGAACATAAATGTTAAAATAAATAAAAATTAGGAAATTAACAATAATATAGAACAAGAACATTGCAGCACAGCCACTATAAAAGATGTTCCCAGTAAAGTCCTGAGGAATTTGTATTCTTACTGTCCATGTCCTTCTAGTCATATGAGCTGTTCATTATTAGATGACCAATAGATCATTTCACCCTTATTCATAGACTCCAATCCAGAAGAATGTCTAATGTTACATCCTCCATCATAATGGCTACGATAGACTGGAGTCTTTGGAGAAGAGCCAGAAGAATGCAAAACAGAATCATTAGCAGCACTTGTAGAGAGCCTCTTTGGACTATGAGATCCACTCGATGTGGACACTGGCTTGGAATCCATATTATAATCGACTGGCGGAGTGTCGTGACTGTAGGCTGGATTTCCACAATATCCAAGGTGTTGGTCACACAAAGAATATGGTGACTGCTTTCGTCCCATGAACCAAAACCGACCTTTGGATGTGGTTTCCGAAGACATTCCGGGCTCTGAACGTATCTTGACACCATCTCTAGACTGTCCACCTCCACTGCCACCATAAGCTCTATCGAGCCATCCGGACGGAGCTACGTGGCTCGACTGCGATTCTCTAGGTGAAGGAGGTGCCGGATACGAAGCGTATCCCGTAGAATACAACTGAGTATGTGGAAACGGCTTCTGAGGATTACGTTCCTGTTCTCTGCGGCTGTAAGCACGTCGGCATCGTACTATGGCCAGGACAGCAATCAAACAGATGAGGGAGACGCCACAACATACACCTATGAGAACATAAGACACGGCTTCCGAAGAAAGTCCTCGCGAATAACTACCACTCGATGTGGGACCGTTAGCAGTTTCACGCTGAGAAGGATTGATACTTCGTGTGCCACCGGCAGCCGCAGAAGCTGCGGCAGCAGTCCAATTTGTATTGGACCAGGACTGTTTCTCGTCACTCAGATTTCTATCGTTATCGGAAAAAGATATATTCTCCACGTCACGTCCACCATCCGTTGCATCGTTAAAGTTTCTACCTTCACGGCCTCGAACTCCAGTATCATTCGTTCCATTTGGAAGTGATTGCGGAGGATTCAGATTCTCTGCAGAACTATCGAGATGTACTACAGTCACATGCTGATCACTTGTCCCATTTTCACTATTGATGATTCCTCCATTCACAGCAGTATAAAACACACTATGAAGTGGTGGTTTCGGTATCTTACCATCATTAATAGTACTAACCGTACCATTGTCATCATTTGTTTTACCTGCCATAGGTTTCCATGGCGAGAATGTCACTGGCAAGGATGTGGACGTACTCATGGATTTCTCCACTTTCGTACTGTCACCGTCTTGTAGAATACCATCATCAGTTACGTTTACTTTAACAGTCGAAACGTCGAATGGTTTGCTTGTCGAAGTAACATTTGGAGATGATTCTTGTACTATGTCAGGTATTGAGGTCTGTTCGCCAGAAACATACTTTGTAGAAGTAACACCTACAGTTAACACAGATTCATTACTTGTTTTCGAAACAGGAGAAACAATAATCGTTTTATAAGGTTTTCCTGGTCTGATTGTAGTTGTGTTTGAGGTACTAAGGGTAGGAGACGTCGAAGTCGTCCTAGTAGTTGTGAGTTTTACTGTAGTGCCAGCGGTTTTAGGAGTGGTAGTAGTCGTATCAGTTTCTTTACTATCATCATCGTCCATGGTTTTCGGATCACTGAGCCAACCGAAATCAGCACGAGTCTTTTTACTTGGTGCTGCTGTAATGATATCATCGTCGGAGTTATTTTCCAGAGACAACACAGTACTTCCGCTACTGTCCATTTTATTGACAACTTTCACGTATTGTTTGCCACCATTATCACGTCCTTTTCCTAAACTGGATTCAACTACAAATGAAAATACATCCCGTGGTGTACCTCGATCAGGAGAAGCCGTAATAATGTCGTAGTAATCTTTAGAAGAAGTCATTGTAGTATTTGTAGTTGCATTTTTGGTGGTCGACGTCTCATCGTCACCATTAAAACCCATTCTTCGTTGTTGACGATGACTCGGAGAAGCAACTGGTTGCCACTCGTTACTACTACTACTACCACCACCACCGTTGATTCCAAACCACACGTCCTCAGAACCACCACCACCTCCTTGTCCTCCTGTTGGTCCTTGAGTTCTGATCGGTGGAACGGGAGAATCAGCTGTAGAACCAGATCCACCGAACCACTGCCTACTGGGAGACGAAGACCCAGAAAAGCTTCCGGAACTTGTTGGAATATCGTCATGTTCCTTTATGACTACATCTATTTCCTTTTGCTTGTTTGAATTATGGTCTTTGCTTTCATAATCTGCAACGAGCACTGGAACAAATGCTGCAATGGGTGTTCTGATTCCGCCACTCTGTGGCTTCGAAAATGACCATCCTCCTCCATCTCCAACACTGCCTCCTCCACCGCCGCCGCCGCCGTCACCACCACTACCACCAGACGAAGAAAACCAACCATCGCCAGCAAATAACACGGAAGAACCTTGTGCTGTCTTATCGTGCTCCTTTACAGAAACAATGTCATCTTTGGTTTCCCCACTTTCAACAAAAGCTGCAGCTCCTTGACGATTGACATCACTCGGACCATTACTTACGCCATCAGTCTGCCAATAATTAACTTCCTCAGTTTTTCCAACACTCGAGGAAGATGTCTTTGGTTGTAAATTCAAAGATCTTTCTTTCGAAGAAGAAGAAGAATCTTCTAATGTAATGCTTGAATCTTTTCCAATGATTTCTAGCTGTTTCGAAGCTCGCGTTCTGACAGTCGTACTAGAAGACCCTTCGACAGAGTTCGACGACGAAGTCCCGCCAAACCATGTCATCGGTGGCACCGTAGAAGTAGGATCTTGAAGATGATTTGAAGACTTTGTGGAAGTTCTCTGATGATCTGCCGTAACGTTGTCTCCATCGTCGTCACCATCTTCTTTGACGGCATCGCCCTTCATAATCGGAGGACCAACAGTTATGTGGTCGAGAGAACTGACCGTATCACCATCATCGAACCAAGTAGCCGCCACACTGTCGGTGTCGCGACGGTTTAACACTCGACTCGAAGTACCATCGGTAAAACTCATTAAACTGGCCAACAAACACAGCAAATGTACAAATAATATGAAACTTGTTTTTCTTAACAACATTTTCACTTGTAAACTTTTAGAAATATTATGGAATTGTTGTTCTGATAAGTTTGACGGACAAACAAACAAACAAAAAAGTAAAAACAACTACTTGTAGTTGCAACTTGCCAGTTCGAATTTAAAGACTAAAACTTGCTATTTTTTAAGAAATTCATCGATATAATAACAATAATCATTTGTGGGTCAGTGATTATTGAGGTGCTCGTTGAATTTGCACCACCGTTTTCTAAGATCGGACAATTGTTTGTTGCACAAATAAGAGAGTAACAGCCACAACAGTTAACTATCGGATGAATATGTTTTAAATAATAAAAAAAATGTTTCCAAAAAAATTATGATTGCACACAAAACTAACTAACAGTTCACTGACTTATCACCGATATCGCCTTTTTTTTGCGGTTGTAAACAATAAGATTTTCTGAAACACAATATCGAATTGATTTCTACACATAACTCATAGACATTTTTCGATTGAGACTTCACACCAACACGAACATATTGGACTTTTTCATGAGGAACATGTTTCAAGAACCATATAACAAAAACAAAAAAACACCCTCGCGTCAAGTAAAAGACATTCTCTCTCAAAATTTACGAAAACATTTCAAGTTCGGAAAGTCTTTCGTAATATATCCTTTTTCGTACTTGAATATGGGGTTTACTTATGAGAGCCACACCAAAATGCGTGGGTATTTGTTTGTATATATTTTTAATAAAGTGGTTGTATTAAAAAAAAAAAGTCTGGAGTTTATTCTGGTGTTGTTTGGTAGAAAATGATGATGATGTTGATGATTACGTTGATGGTTACGAGGATTAAAAGAGGTGGTTGTGTGGTGGTGACCGGTGTTGGTGATTGACCATCCCACGTCCACCTTGAGTTTACTCAAGTGAGGGTAAAATATACATATACACGTGGATATTATATATATTTGTATATTTTTCTTAGTTCTGGTTTTCTCTCTCTCTCTCTATTTATAATAATAATTCTAAAGAAAACACAGTCATCGTTAAAACACGAAGAACAGAAACAGGTTCTCTTTTTCTCTATCCTTTTTAAGGTTTATATGAGAAGAAAATCTTCAGGTACAAGTTCACTTAAGGTCGAGGATGTCCCTTTTTTCTCTTTGAATTTTCACTATTTGAAGATGAAAGGAAAACAGAAAAAAAAAAAAAATCAATCACATGCGATGACGTAATTATGAATATTGAACAATAAAAATCAAGTTTCCTTTTTTATTGATTGTTATTGAATTTATTTTTGCAAATCATTTGATTTTTTATTGAATTGATTTCATCGGTTTTTCATTCATTGTCATTATTAATTTATTTTTTTCTCATTATATTACTTAAAATATTTTTCTTTTTTTTTTTAGAAATCAATAATTTGACACAAATTTGGTTTAGGCCTATTTCTCTTATCCTTTTTTTGTTTGTTGTTAAATTGACACATTATTAATGCAGTGATTAATATCAAAGTTGTAAAGTTGATTATAATGGAATAAATTATCCAATTTTTGTAATTTGGATGTTAACATTAATCATTTTTAATGTGAAATTAAGAAGATTGCAGAATAACCCAGTGATTGGTAGTACCAATCTCGATTTCATTTTAGTTTTCTTTACAAGCAGTTAAACAATAAATTAATGACAATAAATATATCCAATTTTATTTAAATTAACATTTAAAACTTAATTATTACTATCAATACGGCCTTTCCATACTATTGTGAATTTTTCTAAATACATACTTTTTTTAAAAATAAAATTGGTTTAGAATCATTTAAACTATTTTGTAAAATATTAAAATTAAAATAAAAAATTGCCATATTTAAAAAGTTTTGAAAAATTTCTACGTTTAAATTTCTAATAAAAATATTAAAAATTGTCATACTTATAAAAATATTAAAGATTAAACAATAATGACAGCAAATATAGGTAAATTGACGTTTAAAATTTCCTATTAGGCCAACATGTTATTCTTAGTAAAAAAAAAAGTAGTCATTCCGGATTTTGTATACAATTTTTTTTTTAACAAAATTGTTTAAATCATTTTAGCTAATATATTTTAGTGTTAAAATCACAAACTGACACAATTAAACGAAAAACGTTTGAAAAATAGTTAAAGTTAATATTCTAATTATAAAATATAAGTTGTAATATTTTTTTTTAAAAAATTAAAAATTGCAATTTATTTATTCTTATTAGTTTCTATTTTTATTTTAAAAAAGGTACTCATTTTAGCTGAAAAAATAAATATAAAATTTCTGCATTTCTAATTTCAATGATTTGCAAAATTCAATATTCTCATTATAAAAAAATGTATATATATGTAATAGCAAACCTAAGTTGAAATTTCAACTTGTAGCAAAAAAGAAGAAAAACTCCAAATCTTTCCAAATAAGCAAATAATTCCAAATTGCCAAAGAAGAAGGAAGAACCACAATAAATAACAGAAAGAACCAAAGACGAACTTGACTGACTGGTATTTGAACACTTTCAAAAGTAACACTGAACTGAAATCCACATTGACTATACTTTTTCTATAAAATTAGTTAGAAAAAAAGTAAGTCTCCAAAGATTTTGAATCTTCAATTTGTGATTGTTGTTAATAAAAAAAAATCGAATCAATTGTATGGAAATTTGTCAGGAAAAAAAAAAAAAGACACTTGACCAAATAATCAGACATCCGTCATGAAAAACACACTGCCATCAAGATTTAACACATCCACAAATTGTTTTAAAGAATTAAACCTGTACAATGAATGTTCTTTTTTTTGCAATATATAGACGATGATGCAAAAAGATGATAACATAAGTTTCTTATATATTTCAAAATTCATTCAAGAGTGAAGAACAAAAAAAAAAAAAAAATTGCACCACAAAAAAAAATGAACTGATACCGTAAAATGAACAAGTCTTTGTTCTAACTAATAAACGAAATATATTTCAGAATGAAAGATATTTTTCCCCCTACTAACATTGAGTCCATCAAAGTAGAACCGGATGAAGAGACATGAAGTAAAATTCACATAAAGACGACCGAACTGATATCTTGAAGAAAAAATTATCAGCATATATATTTGTGAAACAAAAATTATCTTTTTACTCCTTCCTTTAAAAGGATAAATTAATTAAATAAGCACCACCAAAAATTATATATATATATATATCTTAATTATTCATGTCCAAATTGGCATAACGTTGACGAGAGACACACATGTTCCATAGTGCGTGTTAATAATAAAAAATGGAGTTCCAACCAACCACAATTTGAGGGTAGCAGCAACAAACAGAACCCGTTCCACAAGGTGTGTGTTGGAGTCTGGTAGACTCACTTTACAAAACTGAAGATGTTACTGGTTAGTTTCTTAGATGGGACATTGGAACTTTCCAATTTTGGAAGACAAGAGATGCTCTTCTTCACTCCTCTTTCTCTCACCTAAGTTTCCACCTTTAGGTTACCTTTTTTTTCTTCTTCTTCTTCACAACAAATACTATTAAAATTATACTAGAGGGGTAAACCACTGGCCTATTATTTTGAATGTGTAACTTTCAAAATACAAAAATCTCATTGGTTGATAGTAGTTTTTTTTTCTTCTTCTTTGTAGGCCTATGTGTTATGATGTGTTCTGGTACAATGTAGGCACATCCTGTTTTTCCACACACACCATGATGCCATTATATTCATCATGACTCGCCGCCCTCCTACCTTGTTTTTTTTTTGTGTGTCTTTTTTCGTTTCGTTTTGCACTGTTGCACTACATGAACTTCCAACATTTATATTTCAGTAAAAGTTCCCGCATGCAAAAAAAAAAATAACTATAGTTAACTTAACATTACAACTGTTTTGCATTTAAAATGCAATCACTGATGATAATATTTGTTGGCAACTTTTAAATTACTGCAGACAATAACTACAACATTATTGTGTAATTTCACATATTATAATAAAAAAAGGCACAAACAAATTCCACAAAAATTTAAAATCCTTGACAGGAAACACAGTTCTCACAACACAAATACTTCTTTTTTTTAGATAAATTTCATAAATTTAACGCATAAGTTAAGCTTTCTAAAACTAAAAAATTCAGCAAAATACTTCATAATGGTGTTAAATACTAAAATAACATTTCATTACAAAATTAAAAAACTTTATTTTTTTTTTACTCCACCTTATTAATGATTAACAGATAAGATATTTAATCATGTTACTTTATACAGAATGTACGACTAAAATATTTACTTTAAGAATTCATCAAAAATTAACTCATTTCGATAAACCAAATATGGATTTTTCTAATTTTAAAGAGAAACTCCCCAAAAAAAGTTGAATTAACATTTTAGTAAAAATATTAGTCCATCTTAAAGTAAATTTGGAATTGCTGGGAAACTTGATTGTTATCCAAGCAGTAAATAAAACAAATGTAGTTAACCCACGTTAATAGTAAAACTTCGAAACCTAATAAAATTAATTCATTGCGATAATCCAAATGAAGATTTTGCAATATGAAAGAGAAAACTCCCCAAAAAAAAAAAGTTTAATTAACTTTTTAGTCAAAATATTAGCCCATCTTGAACTAAATTTGGAATTGCTGAGAAACTCGATTATTATTTTAACAGTAAATTATAATAATTTAAGTTAACACACGTTAATTTATACAGAATGGTACTACAAAATTTAACACCAAGTAAAACTTCGCGAATTACTAATAAACCAAATCTGAGTTTTCTAATTTTGAAAGAGAAACTTTCAAAAAAAAAAGTTTAATTAACTTTTAGTAAAATTATTAGTCTCATGTTGGAGTAAATTTAGAATTGCTGAGAAACTCGATTATTGTCTTTGACATCCTACATATAACTAACCAAACATTGAAGTGTACTAAATAAACATTACATAATAAAGAGTTTATCTCTCAAAATGAGAATGAAAAACAAACCGGTTTCGTTTATTCACAAAGAATAAACAGTTTATTAATTTAGAAAAAAACAAAAAACAACAAGCTTTTTATAATAAATGAAAGCAAGTTAGAAGTTATTACATTCATGTAAAGAGATATAAACCATATTTTGTGGTTTACTTACTAAAAGAAATTCAATTTTTTATTCAAAAATTTATTTGTAAAGGTTTTCAATAAACTTTTTTTTTATTATAACTTGAAATTTTTTTTATAAAATATGAATGAAATTATTATAACTTTATGTAATAAATATTTTGTTGGTTTGATTTTCTGACAAATTTCTGGTCAAAGACCTCGAAAGAAAAAAACCCCAACCTCCAAGTTGATCAAAAACAAAACCACAATTAAATCAATCCAATTAATTTTAATTATATTATTATATGTGTGTCTTCTTCATTTGTGAGGTGTTCGAAATGAAATTTGTTGCTAAAAAAATTTGTGATAAAAGAGTCTGAATGACTTCCCGGAAAGTGACATCATCATCATCATCGCCAATTTTAAACTAGCATTTAATTTTTTTTAAATAAAAAAAATATATATAATTATTAAAAAAACGAGCAAAATTATAAAAAATGTCATTTTCAAAACACAAGTTCATTAAAATTCTTCTTAGAAATTCTATTCATAAAGATGAAAAGCAGATTAAAAAAACTTCAAGAAATATGTCCAAAAAAAAAAAATAGCACACATTTGGACACATGCTATTTCGATAGGCCTATCTATCTATGTGTTGTTGCAAACAACAGGAACAAATTTAAATATGGAACAAAAATCAACTTCAACAATAGGAAGTAGAAATAAAGACGAAAACCTCAAGAAGAAAAAACAAAAAACACATTTAAATGTTAAAATGAATGAAAAGAATTCTCGAAGAAACACTTTACAAGCAAACAATACTGTCCTAAAAATTTCACATTTAATGACTTGCGAAAATTAAAACACCTTATAACACACAAAAAAAATATTAAATAATACACTACAAATTTAATGTCTTTTCTTAATTGAATTTCCCTTTCTGTTATTTCTAAAAAAAACCCTTCAGTAATTTGAAGTTTAGATAAAAAAAAAAAGGTCACTTCTTCTAAACGTTCTTTAAAATCTGATTATATAATAATTCTGTCTTTTTCAGGGCAACATTTGGAGCAACATAGAACTGAGCAATTAGTTGCATGTGTGTGTATGTGTGTGTTTACAGCTCATCGTTTGATGGTTTAGTTGCGCGGTTTAGCCATAATTGTCAGACCAAACTGTTGCACAATTAATAATTGCATGTCACTGATGTCAGCTTTATACCTAGTACGTACACCTGATAATTTAAATGCATTTAAATAATGTGTTCTACAGAGCCCTGTGAAGGACAAACGAACAATATGTCGAATTCAATTTATTCAGTTAATAATCTGAAAATATTGAATTAATACTCAAATATAATAAAGTATTGACAAAATATTGATTTAGTATTTCCATTTTAAAATATTAATAATAAAGTCAATTTTTATTTGGGTTCATGTCCTTAACTGGATTCCGTATAATTCAACTAAACACATTTAATTCGAATTCATTTAACTCATGTGTGTACAATGTATTAGCCTAACAAACTTGAAACTAATTGAAACTGTTGTTAGAAACTAGAATAGTAGATGAATCATTTATTTTCCTGTCTGATATCTTTTAAAATAAGCTTTTGATGCCAATTCAGAAAAGAACCAATTTTAAGCACACAATATTTTTTTTACATTTTTGTCTGTAAAAAGTTTATTTTGAAAGATATCAAATTGAAAATAATATTTAGTGATTTAGCTACTATTCCAGTATTTAACACACTTTCAATTTCTCCTTAATGTTGCTCTTCTAAAAGGTAAAATATAATTTACACTTAAAAGTGTTAAGAACTATCCAAGAGCCTCATTACAAAAAACACTGTCATATCTAGCTCATAACTTTGTAGCAGTCACAAAGAAAATTACAAAATATTATTATGACAATTGCTGTCATTATACTGCCACTGAATAGTGTACAACATAAAATGACAAGTCATAGAATAATAGCACACAAGAAGTGACATCATAAGGTATGACTGTCACAATTTTATGACTTTTTTTCTGTAATAAGGGCTCCTGAACGCCAGTCAATGGCAGTCATATGACACTATTTCTTTATAATATTTTTTTTAATTTACTTTTGTTGAGCTAGATATGATAATGAACTGTCTTATGACAGTATTCCAAGGTGTATGACCAACAAAACAGTTGGGAGTTTTCAATTCAATACTCTCATATAATTTTATATAATGTATATTTTCTCTTATACTGAGAACCACATGAAAATTTCCTTCATGTTGATGACACACACACACACAGGCAGGTGTTTATAATTAGGTGTTTGATTGTTTTTTCTTTTCTTATAAGACCCACCCCATGATTAAAGTGTCTCTCCCTAAAAATCTACAGGAACCTCCAATTCCTATATATATATATATATATAAATGTATATCTAAATAGATTTTACTAACAAATTTTGAAGAAGAAAAAAAAATCCACCCTATGCTAACACATACAACAATAATAAAAGGTAAATTGTATGTACATAAGGAAGCATACATTCTTAAATAGAGAGAGGGTCGGGACCATTTTGGACAGAATATTTCTGGGTCACCATCAACCACATGAGGTCGCCTTCACATAACCTCCTAACATTTTCCTTTTTAGTAGAAACCCCCCCTTGTTTGTGGTTTTTTTTGTATTTCATTCATTTCCCTTCTAAATAGCGCCATCAAACCCACTTTTACATCATCTTTACAATTGTAATAATAATAATAATAATAATAATAATAATAATAATAATAATGGAATATAACAATATAAACACACATGTCCAGGTATACATAGCTAACAAGGTTACAATTTAAGATTTTTGTATTGTGTGGAATGAATGTATGCCCTTTTAATAAAAGAAATTCACTTATAATATTAACAAGTCACGAATATGAATTTCTAAAATATGACATTTTTCTATCATATGACTCATCATAATAACATCACACTGTTATTATATACAAAATTATACTCTCTTATCAATGATAAGAAACATTTATTTATGCTTATTTGCATTTTAAATATGGAATTTGCTAAATATTTATAAGTATTTTTTTTTTAAAAAGTATAATTATAAGTAAGGTCAAACCTTTTATGCAAATAAAAATTCATAAACGTGCAAAATTATTAGTTTTATTAATTATGCATTTATATGCAAATAGAAAATAAACACCCAAATGCAAATTTTTTTCTGTTAAAATGTATATTAGTCCGGCCCTACACGTTACGTTTAACTGCGGTAATTTAACTACAAAAGTCTATGGCACTATGCCGCGCCGTTTATGTCAAAAATTAGTGATATCCCTAATTCGAAGTATTTTTGACATGAACGGCGAGGCATACAGCGGTTGACTTCTGCGGATAACCGTTACGTGTAGGGCCGGCCTTATACAACAAAAGCACAATTAATTAAACGTCTGAAGCAATTAATTGCTACAATTAACAGAAGCAATAACAGAAAATGCAAAAATCAAAATGATTTCTTTAAAAGAAAACTTTTTTTTTAAAGAAACAACTGAAATTATGCTAATTTTATGCAAATTTTCTCAAAGATTATGCAGTGTGTGCGTTTTATGCAAACTTTTGACCTTAATCATAAGTTGAATTTTGATATTAAAAAGTTATTTCAAAGCATATTATTTCTAAAAATAACCTGCAACAATTTCAGGGTGGTTTTTTTTAAACGAAAATAACTTTTTTTTTAATATTTAAGACTTTAGGTCATTATTAAATCTGCTCTTAATATCAATGTGAACTGAAAATATGATGTTATCAAAATATTAAAAAAAAGTTATCAATGAACTTGAGTATATCTCGAGACGTAATCAGTATTTCTAAATTATAGTTTAAAATATACAAGTCATAAATATCATGATTTTATATAATGTAAATTGTACAATCAACAAATGTTGTCAAAAAGTCATCAAAATAAAAATCTTGGCCTTTAGTACTTTAATAAATAATGTTAAATTACAACTAAAAAATTAGATATATTTCATCAATTATTATTATTAGAGAAAAAAATAAGGGGGTTGATTTTAAAGTCAAAATGCCTCTTGAAATATGATTATTCTGTTTTTTTTTTTCAGGTACAAAACCTGAAGAAAAACTTGAATGTGTTTTAGAAACTAGAATCGTAGCTCAATCACATAAGCATTTTATGGCGAGTTTGAAAATGTTAAGTTGTGAAAAGTTTATTTTGAAAGATATCAACATAAAAATACCCTTATACCTAGTACACACAGCTGATAATTTAAATGCATTTAAATAATGTGTTCTACAGAGCCCTCTGTGAAGGACAAACAAACAATATGTCGAATTCAATTTATTCAGTTTAATAATCTGAGAAAATATTCAATTAATACTTATATATATATATATTTTGTCAATAGTTATATATATATATATATATATATATATATATATATATATATATATATATATATATATATATATATATATATATATAACTATTGACAAAATATTGATTTAGTATTTCAATTTAAAATATTAATAATAAAGTCAATTTTTATTTGGTGTTCATGTCCTTAACTGGATTCCGTATAATTTACTTAAACACATTTAATTTGAATTCATTTAACTCATGTTTGTACAAGGTATTATACCTAGTACACGCCTGATAATTTAAATGCATTTAAATAATGAACGTGTTGTACAGAGCCCTGTGAAGGACAAACAAATAATATGTCGAATTCAATTTATTCAGTTAATAATCTGAAAATATTGAGAATAATACTTAAATAATAAAATATAAACTATTGACAAAATATTGATTTAGTATTTCAATTTAAAATATAAATAATAAAGTCAATTTTTATTTGGTGTTCATGTAATTACCTGGATTCCGTATAATTCACCTAAACACATTTAATTTGAATTCATTTAACTCATGTTTGTACAAGGTATTACGTGATTGAGCTACGCCCCCCCCCCCCTTTCTAGTTTCTAAAACCCTCTTTTAGTTTCTCTTAATTTTACTTCTGAAAGATAGAATAATCAAAATTCGAAACATAAACTGTTCACAAACCACTTTAAATCAACCATTAAAATATTTAATTTTAATTTCATCTTTCTGACAAGATGATTTTATTCCACTTAAAAAATTAGTTGCAAGAAAAAAACAAGGTGTGGAAGCAAATATCACATAAAGCACCCAACAAAAAAAAGCTATTTAATTTTTAACAAACTTAATTACAGGAAGAAGAATTTTTTTTCTTCTTCTTCTTCATATTACTTTACAAACTTCACTTGTAACCTAATTTCAAACAAAAAATTATGTTTCCATGCAAAAACAGCATTTAAAAAAAGGTAATTTTACTCTATGAAAAAAAAAAGTTACCAAGAGAAAAATCAAACAATAAAACAATTTAAAAAAAAAAACAATGTAATTTTTTTTTTTAAATTGCTTTCCATAAAATATCAAATTAAAAAATTCCAATCTAAATCTCAATAAATAAAGAAAACTGAATTTCATTTGTTGTTGTTGTTATTTTTGGATTTAAATAAACAATTTTCATAATTTTATTGATGAAATTATTAAAAATTTATTTTTCATAGGTGTTTTTTCTTTCTTTCTGCACTAATGGTGGTACGAATATGGATCGCCGTTCATGGCGTAATTGTTGACTTTTGACTACCCATAACTCAATTATCAATATTCATAATTCTGTTAAATCTACAATTTATTTGCGAATGTTTATCTAAATGTATCTAATATTTGAATTGTAGTTATAAATATTAGAATTAATAATGGCCATAATCGAGACATTTTGACATGAACGGCTATTCATATCGGTTCGACCACAAGTGCAGAAAAAATACACGCTTTATGTGTCTGCTTGTATAATATAGAAAGTAAAATCATAATTCAACGTGGGTAGATTTTTTTTAAAAAAAGTAATAACAAAATGTGGTTTTAAAAAAAGAAAGTTTGTAAAAGATGTAAACCACTTTTCAAACAACATTCTTGTGTACAATATGAACACCCATTACAGAGTTATAGACTTATAGGTGGTCTAGTGTTAACTAAAGGGTCATAACCGCGCAAGTCATAACCGAATCCGTAACCCTTTAGCCCTGTGTAAAAATATCTAATTTTTACTTTGTTTCCGTAACTGAAGTAGAAAAAAAAAGTAAATTCAACTTTATCAAGGTAACTTTTTGCATTTCAGTTTCACAGTCTAGCAACACCAATATGCAACACTGACTTTTTAATTTAATTTTTTTTATATGTAAAACACTGCACAAATAAGTGTGCATAATTTCTTTTTAACTTTTTAAAGATGGAGGTGATCTTTTATGAATTAAATTTCATTTATAACCCTTTTCCGGAAGAATAAAAACCCCTTTTGTTTGAGAAATAGTATCATGGTTTCAGCTGAAAGCAACTTGTTCAAAGGACAAAAGGCTAAAAGAAAACCACAAAGAGATCAAAAACCGGAAGAAACTATTGGCTGTATTGTAACCAAACTAATCAAACACAACCATTAAATTAAATCATTTGCACGTAGTATATTTAAATATCAACTTATGGAAGCAACAACAGTCAGGACCTTTAGGGTCGTAGTTTTTAATGTTTTTTAATCGACTTTTACATAAAACTTCCTATGAAACGTTCATGAGTTAAGCACTACCTTTGACTTTAACAATCATAAAGAATAGCAACTTTTATATCTTGTTTATACTACAAAAATTAACTGCAGTTAAATTTTCTAGTGGAACAAAGAGTCGACTCAACCGCCTTGATACAATGTGGTTAACTACATCATTGAATGGTTAAGTACATCACTTCCTAGGAAGTGATGTACGTGTACTGTGTTCAAAGTTCAAACAAATTTAGCCTACAAACAACATGGTGGACAGTGAGAGGCACTCAATTTTTGACACAGGCATTTAGAAATCGGGACGAACATAAGTTGGCTCCGCCCTTTTTTATGACGACCAGCAACTTCTAATTGGTTTGTTGTGTGGTTCGACGTTGAAAAGGGCGGAGCATGTGACGTCAGACTACATAACCCAACCAATTAGAAGTTGCCAGTCGTCATAAAAAGGGCGGAGCCAACTTATGTTCGTCCCGATTTCTAATTGCCTGTATTTTTGACTGACTGAGGAATGTAGATTTCACATAATGCCCAACTTGTTTAACAGGAAGTGAAACCAAACAGGAAGTGACATCAAATCAATTTAACCACGTGTCGTGTCATAAAAATGGAACCAAAAGTAACGCTTCTTTCTAGCTTGTCTGCAGTTAACTATAACGTTGGTTATGTAACTACAGTTAATTTTTGTAGTATTAAAGGAGGTATTAGAGCATCCTGCATTATATTACCATAAATTATGTAATAATTATAAAATATGCTCTTGGAGAAATAACTAAAAACTTTGTAAATATGTTTACTGATTAATTATTAAATAAATAAATAACTACTGCGGTTGAATTTAAACTATAAGAATACAGTAGAATTTCAAGTAGGTGATCGTGAACTGCAACTTAACATGGAAAACAAACTACAAATTTTTTATATACAGGTGTTTTTTTGACCCACATTAGAAAAAAAACATAATATAATTTCGTACATCTCTATCTCCCATCCCCTTAGGACCTACTTCCTAAATAAAGGAACAACACAACAATAACCCCCCCCCCACATAAAGAAAAGTAATACAATCTGGAGAAAGAAATGGATCTTTTCATTGAAAGGTCACTAAAGTTCAACGAAATAATTTCGCTAACTCAATAAACTTTGTTATGATGATATTTATGAAATTTTATTATACACCAGGAATTAGAAAATGAAAATGACAGCAAAGTTTCGAAATTAATTTTAAAAAAAAATTCAATTACTAAATTCGGACAGATAAGTTTCAATTGTATTTCTACAGCATGGTTTGAATTATTACTAAGGGGTCGGATTTTTTATGCAATCTTAAGCAAATATTTCTATATCAAAAGAGGCTAGTTAGAGGCTAGATGTCTGGTTACTATTAGTTGTCAACTAAAATTTTAATCTCTAAGCAGTGTTTTTGATTTGAAAAAAAAAAACCATAACTGTTTGGTTGCTGTAAATAGGGTTGTTATATCACATTTGTCCCTTGGGCCCAATAGATTGAGAAACATTGTTTGATAGGTGTGTTCCTTTTCGGTCGAAATTATTTCGGTCGACAAGCATCAGGGATTGGATTGGAGGCTAACAGTGACGTCAATAAAAAGTAATAGGGAGCGGTGAGGAGCAAAATAGTTAGGTTTGGTTAGGATAGGGGTTAGGTTAGGTTAGGGAGAAAGGGTTATATTTTTTTGGTAGCTCTTTCATTCACCGCTCCCTATTACTTTTTATTGACGTCACTGTTAGCCTCCAATCCAATCCCTGAGACTTGTCGAACGAAATAATTTCGACCGAAAAGGATACCGCCGTTTGATATTGCATACAAATTCAAAACCTAATTATTCCTAACCACAAATGAAACTATAAAAAAAAATGTAATTTATACAAAAATGTCTACATTTTAAAATACAAATTACAAATTTAATTTTTTTGCATAGGATTTTTGCATAAGATCTAACAGGATATTGAAGAGTGAATGATATTCATTTTTTTGTACACCTTGAGAAGGAAAAAGGTCAGGTTACACTGACCAAAACAAAAAACCTTTTTTTGTTGTTGTTGCAACCTAACAATTCTGGTAATTACAATTTACAAATGTTATTCATAAAATATAAACATATACTTAAAAGTTATACAATATAATACATATATATCGAAGTAAAATACACACACATACAGGTAGGTCTATGCTCGAGGGGGGAAAAAAAATAATCTCCAATCAACCCCAAGGTTGTATGTATATTTGAGGGACAATATTATCTACAACTCACCTTACATAAATTCTACTGTCAATAAACTATCAAGGAAAATTAAAATCACGATTAAAACGATTATTATTATTATTGTTACGTATCTGCAAAGGAAATATAAACAAAAACAATACACTGAAGGGAAATGATCTCAAAAGATTTATTAGATAATTTTTGAAGAAGAGTAAAGACCGGCCCTACACGTAACGTTTAACCGCGCAAATTTAACTGCACAAGTATTCCGTTCATGTGAAAAATACTCCGAATTAGCCAAAGCATTATTATATGAATTAGTGATATCATAAATTGAATTAGTGATATCACTAGTATTTTGTAGTATTTTTTAACATGAACGGCATAGAAACGGAAGACGTGTGCAGTTAAATGTTACGTGTAGGGCCGGTCTAAAAGATCATCTTAAGTGGGTTAAAACTATATTCAAAAGATTACACCCTGTATAAATTACAGGTAATCGAACTGTTCCTAATCAGTAATCAGTGAATGATGAACACCATCATCTTGATAAAAAAGGGGGATGGTTTTTTAACAAATTTAATTAAAATTACAGTCTCAGTATAATTTTAAAATCTAAGATGTGTGAAATGTAACCAACTATAATTGTTGTCAGTTGTCGTCATGACTCCTTTTATAATGAAATCATATAAGATGCTCATAAAAATATCATAAAAAAAATATTCTTTTTTATATTAAAAAGCGAAATTTAATTTTTTTTAAACACATTTTTTTGTTTGTTTCTCAATTGACTGCTGTTAAACAATGTATTTTTGCCCTTCCAAGAATTTTCTATAGAAATTAATATAAATACAGAAGAAGAAAAATCCTGAAATAAATTCAATGGTCGGTTGCTTTCAGTTCCGAAACAGAAACTTAGCAAATTAGACAAAAAATAAAAAATCATAAAGAAAGTGTCAAATTCACTGCAAATTATTCACAGATTGTCATTTCAATTCCTGATTCTAGAAAGCTATTGTTTGAAACCAATTCAAGTATGGTAGGAGGTAACCTGTATCATCATAGCTTTAAGACGGAACCCCTTATGAGAGAATCACCAAAATTTCTCATGCAAATTATGTATAATTCACACCAGAAAATTACACTAAAGAATATATAATATCAAAAGCTACCTGTAAAATCTTAATTAAAAAGTTTATCGAAACATTTTCTCTTATTCAGCTAATATTAATAATTTCTTAAATAATTAAGTCTCAATTTTTAATCATAAAATCACAAAATATTTTGTTTTCTTAAAAAAAAAATAAAAGTAACATTTTTTGCCACTTATTTCATTTTAGAACTAGTAAGACAAATTATACAATTAATTAACTAATAATATTTTATAATTTTATATTATAATTTTATAATTTTATATTATGTTTAGTTAAATAGATTAAAATTTAAATATGATAGATAATTACAATCTTTTGTTACCAATTTAATTTTAGAAGTAAGAAAATTATACAATTAATTAAATTAATAATATTTAAAAAAAATAATATTACTGAATTCAGCTCAAAATTGAATGCAATACATATGTATGAATTTATTTCAGGATTTTTTTCTTCTGTATTTATATTAATTTCTATAAAAAATTCTTGGAAGGGCAAAAATACATTGTTTAACAGCAGTCAATTGAGAAACAAACAAAAAAATGTATTTAAAAAAAAATTAAATTTCGCTTTTTAATATAAAAAAGAATTATTTTTTATGATATTTTTATGAGCATCTTATATGATTTCCTTATAAAAGGAGTCATGACGACAACTGACAACAATTAAAAAATTAAACATTAAAAATTTCACACATCTTAGATTTTAAAATTATACTGAGACTGTAATTTTAATTAAATTTGTTAAAAAACCATCCCCCTTTTTTATCAAGATGATGGTGTTCATCATTCACTGGTTATATATATATATATATATATATATATATATATATATATATATATATATATATATATATATATATATATATATATATGTATATATATATACATATATACATATATACATATATACATATATACATATATATATATATATATATATATACATATATACATATATATATATATATATATATATACATATATACATATATATATATATATATATATACATATATATATATATATATATATATATACGTAAATGGTTATTTTTGTTTGTTTTATAAAATAGCTTAAAATTTCAATATGATTATAGGTACGGTAATATATTAATAATTAAAAGCAACAAAAAACCAACTCAAAAGTTCTTCACAAGGATTAAAAACACCTTGCCTTAAGGAAATACGATTTTTTTAATAAAAAAAATAAATATTCGTTAAAAATAATTTGTTAATTTTTTTCTCATAAGGTCAAGTTTATAATTTAAATGTCGATTTTAATCAACGATGCATAAAACTGGCCTCAAACGTGTCCAGCATTTCAAAAAGAAACCGTCAATCCAGTACAAATTACTCTAAATTAAATGAAAAATTCATTCATTTCAACTAAAAATAACATCGGGCAAAAATGTTATCTGAATTTTGAATTGTTAGTAATTTATCATCTGAAAATTAGGTTTGAAATCAATTATTATTCAATTAAATGTATGTCAAAGCAAACACATCCTATGCGATTGTATCTTCATGAATTAAAGAATGTTTTTATCAAAAAAAGACGGATTTGTTTACGATTTTTGGGTGTCACCCCTCTAACACTAACATTTATATAAGTTTTTTTTTTAAATTATAAGCTAAAATATAGGAGGTGGCCCATTATTTAAAAAAAAAACACCTGTCATTTCTTACTCTTATGTTTTTTGTATATACTTCGATGGGTTAAATACAAATAAACAAAAAAAAAATAAACGATTTTTTTTGTGTGTCAATGAATGACCCATAAAAGTTATAATGTGAAATGTTTTGTCAAATGACTTGAAAAGAAGGCTCTGGGTTCATTCATGTGGTTAAAGAATTTAACCTTAAATCAAATATATATAAATATACACAAAACTAAACAGTTTTTTCTTCTTCTTCTCGAAACTATACAAAACTAATTCACTGAAGCAATTCAAAAAGAAATAAATACACGGCAAGACCTTAAAAAAAGTTGGCCATAAGTATGATTTGTGTGCTTATTTTTAGAACTTATTACTAAAAAGATTTAAAGTTTCTTCAAATTCAATTAAATTTTTAAAATAGTAACTTAATAATTAAAAGAAATAAAGCTGTATATAAAATGAAATGATGTAAATGATGGCAAATGTCATAAAAAGTTACAAAAGAATGCAGTCTACAACAATAAAAAAAAAACTAAATGTGAAATGTTGCAGTGCAAGTTCACAACAATAGTAAAATTTCGCATTAAAAACAATAGTATAAAATAAAAACTTATTTGCGCACATCCTTTGAAATATCAGAAATGGAATTAAGCCAAAATAAAAATTTTAATGGCTTCATTTTTAACACCTTTCCACCTTTCATTTAATCAATAAGAAAAAAAAAAATCCATAGCCAGTAATCAATAGGGCTCGAATTTTTATGCAATATTATCAAGCAAATCTTTCTCAACTTGTGGCCCAAGTACCGAAATTATCAATCATTAGAACAACTGCAATTACGCCTTTTCTAATAAAAAAAAGGCTGCTTAGAGGCTACAAGATGATGCCTAGTTAATATCAGGTGCCAACTAGAAAGTTCTAGCTTCTAACCAGTGTTTTTGATTGATAAAACAATTGTTAGTTAACCTAAAACTGGATTGTTACTTCACAAATGGCTCTTAGGCAACAAAATTGAGAAACAGTTGTTTGATATTGCATAAAAATCCGTGCCCAGGTAATCACTTATATTAAAAATACTACATAAATTAGCGACTTTACATCACAGGCATTTAGAAATCGGAAAGAACTTCAGTTGGCTCCGCCCTTTTTACGACGACCGACAACTTCTAATTGGTTTGTTGTGTGGTTTGACGTTGAAAAGGGCGGAGCATGTGACGTCAGACTACATAATCAACTAATTAGAAGTTGCCGGTCGTCATAACAAGGGCGGAGCCAACATCTGTTTGTCCCGATTTCTAAATGCCTGTCTTTACATCTACCATAAAATCACTGCAGGAAATAATAAATATTTTTATTATCAAATTATGTCTATAATAATTTATAATTGACTACTGAAAAAAAATGAAACCTTTTCACGATAAACGATGTGTAGTAATGTTATTTACTTAGCTACAGACTAATAATTATAATCAGTGCTAACTTACAGTTAACTTTGAAAAGCACGTCCTAAATAGTTGAAAAGGTAAAAACCTGAACTACCATTAACTATATATACAATGTATATGTCGCCGCATCCATTTGGTGTAATTGTCCATTACACGAAATGAACATAAATTGTCCTGAGATGCAAAACGCGAAACGGACATACATTTCGTGTAATGGACAATTACACCAAATGGATGCAGCAACATTACACACAACCACACTTCATCCCAATTAAGATAAAAGTTTTTTTTGGAAAGAAAAAAACACCATTGCACTTTTAAACAACTACAATTAAAAACTCTTCTCTTCATAAAGACAAATCCAACAAACTGGTCTTTACTGGTAATAAAGAATAATTACAGCCCAAAAGCTAAAATGCAATTTCAAAGTAGGACGCAATAAAATCTCAGTTTGCATTAAAAAGAAAAAAAACAAATTACTATCACCACCATCCTTTTCTTCAATTTTATTTCAGTGTGCATAATAATAATAAATTAATCTTGTTGCTTTAAATAAAGCTAAGCTTAAATCGTGACTTTCACAAAGATTTTCTTTTAGCAAGTCTTATGTTCTAAGCTTTTACTTTATCTTAAAGTAATCGTTTTAGAATATGACTTAAAAAAGTCCTAGATTTATTTATAAAAAAACAGCTTCAGACATTTCCTGACAACAACATTTGCAACACGGAACATCATATTTACAGTATGTCCACTTGAACAATGTTATTATAAAGTGAGCTGCTCAAGTGGGGTCCCATCGGTCTCGTAACTGACAAATACATCAAAATCCCAACCCATGACAACAGAATCAGAAAAGGATTATTACACCATGTAGTGAACCAGTTTTCTTCATATCTTCCACAAGTAGATTTTGAAAAATAAAATCGTTTTTCAAACCTGTCGGGATGCTCAGTATGTACAAATAATACTTTTTAATAGTTTATTAACCCAACTATGAGTCAATGAGTTGCCCCAAGCTCCTCTCTACATGAAGTAATTTATCAACAACATTGTTAATTGAAATTCTAGCGCAAAAAGAATTTCATTTCAATCACAATAAGATAACTATTGTTTTAGAAGAAGTTGTATTTCGAATTCTAAAGGCCTAATAATTGCACTGCAACCAAAAAATGAGACATTCACACATTTGGCTCTGTGGTTATGTCAATGTTTCTTAAGATACTGAAAATTAGTGACACCAAATGATATTAGACGAATGAATTTTGAATATGGTGTTCCTCCTCTTAATCACGTCACTAATTTTCTGTATCGTAGACCAGTGATTCCCAACCTGCGTTTGCAAAAGCTCGCGAAAAATAGTAAATAGAAACAGACTATAAATACTCTTGTAATATTTTATTCAAACCTGTCAAACCTAATGTGTCAACCAGGTAGAGGTTCCCTCTGAAATTTTAAGAAATATTTCAAGGATTCCTTCAAACAAAAAAGGTTAGAAATCACTCCTGCAGATATATGATCATAACCGAAGAATTAAATGTTTTGACGTTTACCATAAACTTCACATAAATTCAAAAACAAAACAAAATCCATACCATTGTCCACTAGCAGTGGACATATTGTTCAAGATGTGTTAATGTTAATATATACTTTAGAAAAGTAACTCAAATAATAGTTACTTATGAATGAAAACTTTTAAGACGTTTCATTTTATTTAGTAAAAACTACCTTAAAGTAACTAAAGTAATAAAAAAAACGTTTATCAGTTACGTTTTAATCAAAGTAACCTTTGAATTATCAAGAATGAATCCAAATTAACCAGTTATAATGTATTATTGTTAGTATTAACAATGAATGTCAATAATAATTAAAAAAAACGCAAAATCACAAACAAGAAACACAATTTCTAAAGCAAATCAGGTTCAAATTCCAAGTAAAGAGAAATAGAAAAAAAAAAGTTTTATGTGTCCACTCACCGAGTCGTACTTGTTTCCCTTCGCCTTGTCCATGTTTTTATTAGCATTCTCGTAATCGACTAGAAGACACGTCCTTCTAAACAACATATCCTAAAATTAAACAAGAAAAATTCTTATAATTTGATAAAAAAAAAAAAACTCATGTAAAACACAAACTTTCATACCTTTTCGGATTCGACGTAACGCGCATAAAGATCCAACGTGGATCCGAGTATATTTTCGTCGTTAAAGCTTTGAACTTCGAGGCCTTGTTTGAGATCCATCAGACCTTCGGAACATTTCGCTAGTAACCTATGCACGATTCCGTTGTATCCATCGTTTGTTCCAATACCGATATTAAGTACAGTTGATAAATGTCCAACCGCATTAGATAAACCTTTGAATAAATTTTCAAAAAAAAAAAATGATTCATTGCATAAACTGCAAATTGTGAAGTAAATTCAATTCCGTTTAAAACTTACGTTGTTGAGTATAAACCATTTTATTAAAACTCTAAAAAAAAAAATAAAGAAGGAATCTTTAATTATTATATTTGTGTCTTTAATTCAGTGAAAACCGTTTAACAAGAAAATATATGTTTGGATCGCCTCTCTTCAAATAACATTAAATTATTTCTTTTAACACAAAAATATATTCTAGTCCCATTTCGAGCTATACGATTTCTCACTGTATATCTTCTAATCATCTATCTATACAGGAATAATAACATCAATCAAGATTTTCATGTAAACACATCTTAAATAACCCTTTTAAGGTATTTAAAAAAATGATCAAATTTTAGGCGGGAAATTTATTCCTTAATTTTCTTTCATTACAAGTTTATTTTTAAAAATATGAACCATATAATACCCTTTAAGAGCCTAGATCCACGTCCATCTTGTTGTTTTGAGCAGACGACAACGAGACAAATGAGTGTTCTTATATGGTGTTACTAAAACTGCAAGAAATCGCCTCACAATCGCTCAATTAAAATACAGTAAAGCGCAAAATGCAATAAAAAGTATTTTTCTTTAATTGCTCGATTTATATAATTTTTGAAAAGGCCCTTCTATTTTTAAACAACGTTCAAAGTCGTTCGTTTTTTCAACCCCATGTTAAATCCCATAGGATCAAAAACCGTCCCACAAACATTTGAAAAACTCTCGTTAAAACTAATTTAGAATAATAAGAAAAAAATTAGCACATACATTCATGTATTGGCTTCACGATGTTTCCTTTTTATAAATTTTGAAAAGGTCCTTCTATTTTTTAATAACGTTTAAAATCGTACGTTTTTAAACTCCATGTTAAGTTCCATAGGACTAAAACACCGTCCAACAAAAGTTAAGAGAACTCTGATTAAAAATGATTTAGAGCAATCAGAAAAATTAGCACGTACTTACACGTGTTTATTGCCTTCAGGATTATCCCTTTTTCTAAATTTTAAAAGGGCTTTCTATTTTTAAATAACATTTAAAATCTTACGTTTTTTAACTCCATGTTAAGTCCCATAGGAGCAAAAAACCGTCACCCAAACATTTGAAAAACTCCCGTTAAAAACGACTTAGAACAATAACAAAATAATTATTACGTGCATTAATCTACTGGCTTCACAATGTTTTCTTTTTAGAAGGTTAGCACGCGAAATTATTTTTCTATTAATTAATATGTGACTTCGAACCGGGAGAAAAAACGTTAAAAAACCGTTTTTCAACCAACAACGATCGCAGCGCCTACATTCGGAGAAATTTTGAACTAAACGATGTATCTAGCCTCTTAAATGATACATTTTCACTCTTCTAGTTTCTAAAGCACTATATACTGCTACTAAAAACGGAATATAACACAAGCTAGCAGCTTTTGACTCGATTAACAATTACATTATTCAACTCGCTCTTCGAAAACATTTTTTATTAACAGTAATAGAAAAAAACTTAACGAACCATGCTTGCATCTTTCAAACATTCGCCACATTCGTTGGCCCAATCTCTTTCCTGTTGAAAAAATTCGTCACAATCTTTATGTGTTGATTTACGGTTTTCCATTCGGTCTGAAATCCGACTTAGAAAACCTTTCTTAACTTTGGCACGAACGGGAGGCTTCAGATCGAACGGAAGTAAACTTAATTTTAAACCATGATCATCACAAGAGTCAAAACAAAAAAAATATATATATATTTATCGAACCTCGATCCTCGTTAAAAATTCTTCTAATTGAGGATCTCGTCCAAAATGACTGTGAACTAACATCAGATTCAAATACCTATAACAAATAAATCTTTAAAGTAAAAAAAGAAAACGTTTGAAAAAAGTAATTTAAGAGCCTAGATCCACGTCCATCTTGTTGTTTTGAGCAGACGACAACGAGACAAATGAGTGTTCTTATATGGTGTTACTAAAACTGCAAGAAATCGCCTCACAATCGCTCAATTAAAATACAGTAAAGCGCAAAATGCAATAAAAAGTATTTTTCTTTAATTGCTCGATTTATATAATTTTTGAAAAGGCCCTTCTATTTTTAAACAACGTTCAAAGTCGTTCGTTTTTTCAACCCCATGTTAAATCCCATAGGATCAAAAACCGTCCCACAAACATTTGAAAAACTCTCGTTAAAACTAATTTAGAATAATAAGAAAAAAATTAGCACATACATTCATGTATTGGCTTCACGATGTTTCCTTTTTATAAATTTTGAAAAGGTCCTTCTATTTTTTAATAACGTTTAAAATCGTACGTTTTTAAACTCCATGTTAAGTTCCATAGGACTAAAACACCGTCCAACAAAAGTTAAGAGAACTCTGATTAAAAATGATTTAGAGCAATCAGAAAAATTAGCACGTACTTACACGTGTTTATTGCCTTCAGGATTATCCCTTTTTCTAAATTTTAAAAGGGCTTTCTATTTTTAAATAACATTTAAAATCTTACGTTTTTTAACTCCATGTTAAGTCCCATAGGAGCAAAAAACCGTCACCCAAACATTTGAAAAACTCCCGTTAAAAACGACTTAGAACAATAACAAAATAATTATTACGTGCATTAATCTACTGGCTTCACAATGTTTTCTTTTTAGAAGGTTAGCACGCGAAATTATTTTTCTATTAATTAATATGTGACTTCGAACCGGGAGAAAAAACGTTAAAAAACCGTTTTTCAACCAACAACGATCGCAGCGCCTACATTCGGAGAAATTTTGAACTAAACGATGTATCTAGCCTCTTAAAAGAAAAGTATCTACTTTTCCATTGCTCTACAATCTCTGTGAAATTCATCTCCAATAAGAGTGCGAGTCGAATTTCCCAACTGTTTACGTGATTTTGCTTCGGCCATTTGCGTTGTAATAGCCGGTTTAGAAGGTAAAGGAGGAACCTGAACAGAAACCAATCGATATTTCAGGAAGTTCAACAGATAACAACGATTGCCATAAACTCTTTTAAGTTACAATTAGTCCTCCGATACTTGTCGCAGTTGTCAAACAGTGCTCTAACCATTCTAAATCTTCGTACTGACGATGAATAACGTGTTCTTCAAACGATCCATCCATCTATAGAGGAAAAAACAATTGATTTTTACCATAATAGCAACGTAAAAATTGTTACTGTGTGTGTTACCCTCGTTACTTTGATGGTATACATGACTACATCACCATCTTTCGTAATCTGATTTGTAAAACGGACGTTGTATTTGGGATCAAAGGGTTCTGGAGGAGCTGGAGTGGAAGCCGATGAAGAGAATCCGCTGAGTGTCTCAACGCTACACGGAGTGTCCATTACACACAGCCTCGAACGTTCGTAACAAGAGCCTGCTCCTCCGGGTTCTAACTGTGTTCGTGCGTGATTAAAAGCAACATGAAAACAGATACACAAAAGAGAAACATGTTGATTAGTACACCGGACCTTAGAAATGTCACATTGACGGCGCTTTCCACCTCAATTCAGCGCCTTATTATTGCGTTCAGAGCTTAAAACCGCTTTAATTATCAAACCCCATTATGTTCTGGTCTTCATTCGCCACTTATAACGCTCGTTAGATATGTAAATACATTAAAAATTCTAGAAATATTCAGTGTTTACTTACCATTATCGAATAAACAAACGATAAATGTCACGAAAACTACCATAGCAAACGCAATGCTGTCAAACTCAAGATATAAATACGGAGAAAATCAGTTAGCCGCCGTGGATTTCATAGCGGCTATTCGCCGCCGCTTTACTTGTAAATTTGAATAAAAATTTGATAAGCAAACGTAGTTTTTCATACTTATTGCATTATTATTTTAAAAAAAATTATATTAAAAAAAATATAAAATTAGAAATTAATAAACTTTTAAGTCAAATCTCTTAAAATCAAAGGCGCCGATAAGTTACAGCTTGCTTTTATTTCAAGGCTGAAAAAAAATTAACCAGTGCTGTCAAACTGAAAAACCCGCGAAAATTCAATAATAATATATATAAAAATATCTCAGAAAAAAAAAATTAAAATGACTGCCATAAATATATAATGTAACAAACTGTAAAAAATATTTTAAAGAATTTCTAGTGCATTTTGTAAATCTACAACCACACAGTTCGTTGACCTTCACATGTTACATATTAATAGTTCAAATTCAAGAATTTAAGGGGTGAACATTGGGGTAACTCTAAAACCCGACACAGAATGCATATAGAATTAGATGAACCCAGAAGATGAAATATTTTAATTAATGAACACACATTTTAAAAGAATGAACAGAGAGAAATAAAAGGATGAACATACTTTAAAGGGATGAACATGGTTTTAGTTTAGGTTAGGTTAGGTAACTGAACCTAACCTAACCGAAATAAACCAAACCAAACACCATAAAACCATGTTCATCCCCCCTAAAACCATGTTCATCCCTTTAAAGTATGTTCATCCTTTTATTTCTCTCTGTTCATCCCTTTAGGGTTCATCCTTTTAGAGTTACCCCAATGTTCATCCCGTTCATCTTTTTATACCCTTAAAAACAACCCTTCTAGTTTCTAAAACACTTTCTTAGTTTTTCTTAATTTTGTTGTTTTGAAAGACAGAAGAAATAATGAAGAGTTCGAAAGTCCAGCTGTGTTCTTAGAGAACCCTGAAACTCAAAAGGATAAAAACTGAATGAGACAGGCATCTGTAGACACAGGCAATTAGATAACGGGATGAACAGAAGTTGGCCCCGCCCTTTTTTTGACGACCGCAACTTCTAATTGGTTGGTTATGTAGTCTGACGTCACATGCTCTGACATCCTGACCCGAATTTAACTTGGTAACTGAACTTGCTGAGCTGTTTTCTAAAATATAAAAAATTCATACAATGTTACTGAATCAAACAGTTCTTGAATTTAATTCTAGAAAGATGAAGATGACATTTAAACAACTGCATAAACATATAACAGTGAAACAATTTCATATATCGTTATATAATTAAATAAATTTATAGACATTTATATAATATTACAAACATAAAAAAACGACCTTAAATAATATTTGCGGCCGAATTTATAGTAGAAAGATCGTCGACATGAATGGAAACTATGTGACGACCTGGAACCATAGCTAAACCAAGAAACCGTGGCTCATCTTCGTCTGAAATATTTAGAAATTTTTGAAAAATCAAGATTACGAGGTACATCCCGAATAATTTGATAGACGAACCGTCCGCTTTTAGATATTCACTACAAGATCCGAGGATGACATTTCGACCTTGATCGGTGCACAAAAAGATTCCAATCAAAATTCGACCGTCTGTCATCTCGATTTTCATATTCTTGTTCAACCATTTCTGTAGTTTTACTCTTCCCGGTGTACTTGCCTGTGAATTACCAAAAAAAAAATATATATATATAATATAATAAAACACAATGCTTTTTGTTATGCTTCAGAGAAATAGCAAAGAAAGGACATAGCCTCCTATAGTTAGTATCGATAGGAGCCACAAGTAAGGAGCAGCACTTTGCAATACAGCTTTTTATGTCCCTCACAAAATTGACTATTTTGAAGCTAGTCAATATAAAACAACTCAATACCTTTACAGTTGCAATGCAGCTACTATTAATTGCATCGTATTCAGCAGAAGAACTCGATAATTCCTTCATTTTATGAAGTGAAAGTTAAAAATTTCAGAGAGAAAACACTCGATTAAATAACACAGCCATTATTTTTTAAGCAGCTAACAGTTAGCCGCTAACTGGAAAAAAACAGACACGGCAGGCAGGAGTAGTGCCTCCATCTAGTGAGTGATACAATAAACAATTTCAACAATACATCTCAGAACTAGTGTAAACACAGGCAAGTGTGCGCAGCAGTAAAATTTTGTTTGCCCCGTCCTTTTATGCGCGTCATCAATTTCTAATTGGTTTGTTATTTAGTCTGATGTCATATGCCCCGCCCTTTTCAATTTTTAATTGGTTGATATTTGATGTGACGCTCATAAAAGGGAGGAGCCAGCAAATTTTTACTGCTGGGCACACTTGCCTGTGTGTAAACTACATTTACACTTAAAACCATAAACGCTTCTCGAACTCGGATTATTCAAGTTTCAGGTGCAAAACGAAGAGAAACTCTAATGTGTTTTACAAACTAGAAGTGTAGCTCAATCACTTAAATGTATTTTCATGTTGATATCTTACAAAAATAGCTTTTTATGTGAGTTTGAAAATGACCGAACTTCAAACAGATGATATTTTTTTTTCAATTTTTGGCTGTAGAAAGTTTATTTTGAAATATAGAGTTGAAAATAACCTTAAGTGATTGAGCTACCCTTCTATTTTCTAAAACACTTTCTAGTGCCTCTAAATTTTGCTCCTGAAAGACTAATCATGAGTTCAAAAATCAGCTGTTCACAAGAAATATTAATTTTTCACTATTTTTCATTAATAATAATAAAAGAACAAGAGTCGCATTAAATTACTTAAGCTTTATAATTTTAATATAAACAAGAACTTTTGTCATAAGTTATGTAATTCGCATTTTAATTTTTTATAAAGAAATGAAAAACTTTGGAACTTCAAATAAGAAATTAAAAAAAAAACACAAATTGGTAAAAGACAGAAAAAGGCGGCTTATTACAAGCCTCGTGTTCCAATGATATACAAATGCATAAATTTGATTTTTGCGTCCCATGAACTTTTTTAAGTTTTCATCAAACAAATATTAAATATTCAAACATTTACAAAGAAGGAAAAAAAAAACCCAAACCATCTTCACCTAAACAAATAATTAAATGACTTTTTTTAACAAAGACCTTGACTATAACAGTAAATAATTAGTGAATCTATTATTAATTACAGCATGAATTCAATAAAGTTCTTCCATAATTTAATTCCCACTTTTGATTCACAAACACAAAACTAATTTTGCGTATTGTTTCGATAAGAATAAGTGCACCTACAAAATGGTTAAAACTCATTAGATGCCTCGTTTTAGTCTCTGAAAACCTTTGAGATCAACAGATTTATTTTTGTTTTTTACATAAAAGAGTAAACTCAAATAATGATTATAAGAAATAGCAGCACTTCTACTAAATGCAAGAACAACCACCCTTTGTCTTTTCTATCCTCCTCTCACTTGTCCTTTTTAGACACGTCACCTCCACCCTGTTCCAACTGATACTAAAAATCAAAAAGTTACCCTATTTAAAACAAGATACAAAATCAAGACAAACTCTTAAGTCACCTGTAACTTGTCGTGTTCTTTGAGAAGACGATCGTACTCTTTAGTCAACGCCTCAGATTGTCTCTTCAGCGCTTCGGCATCCAATTTAGAAAGTCTAACCTCTACGAGAAAAAAAAAACAAAACAAATACGTTTTTTCATAATAGAAAACAAACCTCTAAAAGTCGATATTGTACCCTCCAAAGCGACGTTCAGTCTTTCACTCAGCTGTTGCATTTCTTTTTCATGATTTTCACGAACTGCGTTTCCCTCATTATCAGCACTTTCACCAGTGGCACTCTTCTGATAACAAAAAACGTGTAATTTTATAGTCGATAAACAAAATCATTCGAAGAAAATAAAACCTTTTCTTTCTCTTCTAAGAGTTTGTGTGCCGCATCTGATGCGCTTTGTGCCTGTTTCAGAGCAGCCGCATTCGACGCTTGAAGTGTTGCTTGAGTCGAAATCAAAGTAACCAAACGACGAAGAACCCTTTTTGAAACACACACACACACAAAAAAAAACGAATTAAGAACAGCTACCTTTGCCAGATCTCAAGTCTTGTTAACTTCACTTACAGCCAAAGAAATAAAGCGAAACCGGCGATGTAGAAATTCCGTTGAGCACGGAACAGTTTCATGTGGATCTGAAGTTCGGAACTGAGATGTGCATCATGTTTTCCGGTTTCTTCCATTTCAAAAGTATACTTGCGCATCTCGCGGATTGCATCTGTCACAAAGAACCAATAGAAATAATCTCAATATTTAATCTGATTTCGAACATAGTTAAGCGAAACAATGAAAAAAAAAAAATATTTTTTAAAAGCAACTTTCTAAAAGAATTTCTAGACTCATTTGAAAATGAAATTTTTTTTTAATCATTTTTATTTGCTCAAAAAATGTCAAATTTCGTCTCTTTCGTCATGAAAATTATCTCTGCAAAGTTACTTTTCTTGTATCAAGTGAATCTAGAAATTCTTTCGAATGCCGCTTTGAAAAAACCATTAGATCATCAAAAAAAAAAAAAGTGAACGTCGTTACGATTTCCATCAAACAATTTCTAACCTAAGAAGAGAAGGAGTAAAAGGAAAATGAAGACACTGAAATAGATGTTTGCTTGTTTCTCCAAGGCATTTAGAAATCTCGATTTGAATATCCTGTTCCATCGTGTCGTCGAAATGAACGGCAAAAGGAGAAGAATAACGACCGTAATCTCGGCGTAGAGAAAAGTAGCGACGATCGTCCACTGAATACTCATTTTAAATGATCAAGTTGACCAGAACTGATTCCAAAAAGAGGACTAGATTGCTGAGAAGAAATAAAACAAGAGGAAATATTAGAAATTTGCTTAAAATAGCTCTACTCGTGTACATATCAAATAACAGACAGACACATAATATAATATTATACAAGTGATATAATAAGGATACTTGTCTCAGTCTCATTCGAAGACCTTTTTCATCCTCTCTCTCTTTCTCTCTCTCTATGTAATATTCTATGCAAATGACGTCATTTTGTTTTTCTACGTGAATATTCTCGTATAAACCTTGTGACTCACAAATGTTCTCAAAGTCATGTGGTTTTTCTCAACTTATTCAGTCGTTTTTTTTTCAAAAGAAAAACAAAACTCTTTTAAAGCACTTTATAAGACATAAAAGAAAAATATAAACACTTCGTTTTTTTTGTAAGCGCAATAAGAACACCGCATGACGTCATTTTAAAGCGTTCAGTCAATGCTCGATGACGTCACACGGAGTGTGAAGTAACATTCATATAATATGGTATGACGTCATAGACACGACCTCAAGAATTCTGCTGTTTCAAAGGTGACATCATTAATCTCTATTATCCCCTTTTTATCAGTGTTTCAATACAGATGCAATCGTAAAAAGATTGTGTAAATTAAACAAGGAACTCACCTAGATATATATAGACGAATGTTGCGTTCAGATAAATAAATCGAAACAGCAAATCAACAACAAATAATAGATAAGAAGAATTGTAGACAAAAAACGTAACGCAATATTAATCGATTACAGCGCCAATGAAATTATAGCGGACACTAATAATAACATAACATACAACGCTTTATAAAATGGAATATGATCGTTACCATGGTGACGGTATTGCCATAGCAACGCGTTAGGACGCTGTTTCCATAACAACAGCGTCCTTTTCAATTTTATCTGTCCGGCTTTTCATGTACTTTTTGTAATACAAATTACTAGTTAAGAAGAAACAAATGTCGACAAAGTAATTAGTTATTTTATAATAATTATATAATTTAATAACAAGATCGTATAAATAATTATTTTTAATAGTACTTTATATTTAATTAATATTTTTTTTACTAATCAATCATTAAAAATAATTATTTATAATAATTAAACGTAATATAAATATTTTTAACAATTATTGTTTTTAATTTGTAATCTTAAAATCATTTTAAAAATTACTAAATTATTTTTAAATATAGATAATTTATCATACACTTATTTTTTTAAGAAATATTAAGATAGTTTTAATAATAAATCATAAAATGACTATTATTAAATGCAAAATATTTTTTAACAATTATTATTTATTAATAATCGTAAAAATTACATTTTTTTAATTTGTTACAATTTTTTTTAACAATTATATTTTTTTAACAACTATTAAAATTGTTCAATAATTAATTTATCACAAAATTATTTTTTTAACAAAAATATTAAGTTATTTTTTAATAATTAATCAAAAAATAATATTAAATAAATAATTTTATTACCTAGATATTACAATAAACTTTGGGTTCAAGCTCAGACGAATTTAAATGAAGTTATTGAGAAAGAACTTCCGCAAGAAAAGACACTTAAAACTGAAAGGGTAAGTAATTATAATTAAATGATGAATAAAATTATAATTACTTTTTTTTTTAAATAAATATATAATAGGTACGAAGAAAGAGTTTTCATTACATTTCCCAAATGTATATTCAGTACATTGATATCATGAGTAAATTGGATCGGTGTTACGATCAGATGATTCAGCCACAAAAAAGGCTTTTAGTTCGGAAACTGTTGGATTTAACAGTGGGTCGTATTTTAGAACTCAAGAACGAAATAGTTACGCTGGAAATCAGCGAGATTCTGTGTTTCGATGCTGTTCTAACGGAAATGAACTTAACACACGTAACAACAATAAAGAAAATTATTATTTCTTCAAAATAAGTTTCTTTTTATCTCTTTTGAAAGGATGCCTTAGAAATTCCAATTCCAAAATATTTCACACAGGATTGTATCGAAGAACTCAAGTCTAGAAACGATACGATGGACACATTATTAGTGAAATATGGCTTAAGAGAGGTCGGTCTCGTATACTCTTTGATTGTCTATTTCGAAATAAATTAATTTTTGTAACAAAAAATAGAAATCGGATGACGATGTTGTATCGAGTGTCGAAGAAGCCGTGTGTTTAATACAAAAGATGGAAAGAGCGAGACAGGGAAAATTGAGAGCCCATTTCATGAAAGAGATTTACGAGCAACATCAGAAAGAAAAGACGAAAGGAAGTGGAGGTTTACGAAATCCGAAAGAGACGACTTCAGAATTACAAATCGTGCAACAACGGAAACACGAAGAACAACAACAAACGACAATCGATCCGCACAATGCTGCACTTAAAATACAACAAGTGATTGCCAATTTCTTAAAAATTAAAAAAAAAGACGACCATATTTTAAAATGTCACTTAAGACAAAGCAAAAGCTTAAACAAAGTTAACACTTTAAAAAATGTCTATAGACTCACTACAGAAAATTTTGCATTATGTTTAGCTTTATTTTAAGCTGGTTATTATATCTTTTGTTATTTCAGATCTGGAAAGGTTATACAACATGGAAGAAAATTCAAAAAGAAAGAGAAGAAGAAATGATATTTCTTGGAATGGTAGAATATAAAACTAACAAAAGAAAAATAATAATAAAAAAAATTAATTTTTCTCTGAATTTTATGTACCTTCAAATCGTTATCGAGATTCCTGATCGGAAATCGATAGAAAAAAACAAACAGTTGAATATGCGCATAGAAACCATCGAGAATCTACGACGTGAACGTCAACACGTACAAGAAAAACTATATGAAGAGGCTTTGGTAAATGTTAAGCAAGAAATTCTAAGAAAGGAAGGTTTTGATATTATGGAGACGATGCGGAAGGACATAAGAAGTTGGTTTTTCACCTACAAGTAACGAAATAAATAACTAAACTGTTAAATTGTCCTGAAATAAATAAATTAATGAACTTCATACTTTTCATAGAGAGCGAACTGGAAAACTTCCGGATTATCCAACTGTAGATCAAGGTGGTTACGAAGCTATTTTGGCTAAAGGATCTGAAGCTTACGAAGAACCAAAACAGGTCAAACATTTCTCTCTTGTCAATTTTGAGTCTTAAAAATCAAATCGTAATTATTTGTCCCCTGTAAATAGAAAACTAAATCAAAAAAATTAAGTAAAGCCACATCGAAAGGTTCCGTTGGCCGTCTTTCGTCCGGTTCCAAACATTCGGCAGGTAGTACGGGATCAAGTGGCCGACCTCCACAGTCTGCTCTTTTGCCGGACATGGTGGCAGCTAATGCTGAATACAAAAGTATTGCATACAAATTAGAAACACATTCAATGCCGATTGGTTAAATTAATTATGAACTGTTTTTTAAAAGATATCTGGGAAGAAAGAACTATCAATAAACAAGAAGAAATTCACGATGAAACAATCGTCGAAAAAGAGAAACGTAACGAAGTGACAAAAGAATTGCGGCTTCAGGTCGATGTGTTGATGCGTCAAGAACTGGAAAGATTTAAAATTGTAAGTCCAAACAACACATTTACTTAAAATTCAATTCATAATTTAATAAATGAAGAAGTTATAAAGATTTTTTTTTTATAAAAGTTATTAAACTTGATTGAATATAAATAATTGACAATATTTATAATTTGTTTTCATACACCATTTAGTCGAAAATTTTCATCAAAAAACTAATTTTTACAATAAGAAACTTACACAAAAATTTAAGATTTATATTCTCGAAGTACATTTCCTAATTTAATAAATTATTTACTACGTGTAAAAATTTGTAATCAAAGAGCAAGTTACATCAAATATCTCGATTATAAGAACATAATACTGATTTTTTAACTGTCATATATTTTAACACATTTTACACTCGTATGCACTTTAATTAGGCTCTGCTACGAGATAAAGGCAAAAAAGGGAAAAAACTACGAGCAGCACTTCGAAAAGAGCAAAAGAAAACGAAGAAGAAAAAGCAGAAAACTGCCAAAAAGAAACGCAAGGAAAAGGATTTGACTCCACATCGGTTATATTCTAATAACTATCCCCCACCTTTTTTACCGCATTGATTTTTTTGCTAAATTGTTTAAAAGGACACTGGAAATGTTATATGAAGAACTCGTTAAAGAAGGAATAGTAAAAAAATATCCCCACATTCCACTCAAGAGCTATTTGGGAGAACCAAATTATTTGCCGCTGAATCCAGAAAAAAAGAAAGAATTCATTGGGACAAAGTTTTCACAAGCAGACATCAGACGATTTATAACCGAATATTGCATTTTACCATTAGGTAAGCAAATAATTAAGTGAGAAAAAAATAATAAGTTACTGAATTTCCCTTTAGGCTGTAAAGAAATTCGTCAGAGAGTTCCAACAGTAAAATCCGTACTCATCGTCGGACCTCCGAGGTCTGGAAAAACTATGCTCGTTAATGCAGTATGTTCCGAAGTCGGAGCCACACTATTTGATCTAACGGCTACGAATTTAGTTGGAAAATATCCTGGCCGCGAAGGCCTTAAAATGTTGCTACATCTTGTGAGCAAGGTGTAATCAATAAAACATTGCGAAACATTTTCCTAGTTTACGATTCAGTATCTTATTAAGGTTGGTCGTTTGCTGCAACCGACGGTGATTCTCATTGATGATGTTGATAAAATGTTTATGAAGAAAATCCCCAAAACCGACAAGGTGCAGCACGTTTTTTCTCCTATTTCGATAAGCTAATGATTAGTTTTGTGAAGAAAAATATGAAAATACAATTGTTAATTGTAATTTCAGACAGATCCAAAACGAATCAAGAAGGGGCTTCAGAAACTGATGAAAGTTATTTCGATCGAAGATCGCATCTTCCTTATCGGCACGTGCCAGTGTCCGGCAGAGAGCGACATAAAAGGATTGGGTGGAATGTTTAGTAAAATCGTTTGCATTTCGAAGCCGGACCATGCTTCACGATATGGTGACAACTTTTGTATCACACACAAAAAAAAAACCTAGGGCCTCAAGTAGACCTTAGGTTAACAGCCTAGACACTCCAGCGTGTACGCGTGCTACCTGATGCCATCGGCGCAATGTAAAGTGAAATTTAGCATTATAAAACAACAAATCTCTCTTACTCTTTAAACTTTGTTTTGACCCATGTTCACTGACCTCAAAAAGGTCCCTTTTACTAACTTTCAGTTCTTCCGAACTTTCAATTCTTGAGAAACACTATTGAGCTTTAAGAAAAATGGTGTATACATATATTCCTTAATATATTCTTCAGGTATTAAGGTATTTCATGACTTTCCTAATTGCGGTTTGGCTGCCAGAGCCATTTGAGTAATTTCGGAACCGCAAAATTGACCACGTTTTCATTGGCACGTGTAACTCTGGAGTGTCTAGGCTATTAATAACAAAAAAATCACTTCGATCGTAATTTAATCAAACAGCTCTCTGGCAAAAACTTATACAAAACAAAGGTGGACACATTAGAAACGGTGTAGACATCAGCACTTTGACTAAAGTATCCGATGGATACAGTTCTGGAAGCATTGCATTAGCTATTTCACAGGTTTTGTCATTTTTACAGGTTAAAAAAAAGTAATTTCAACTTAGAAAAGTAACATGGGTTTTCTATGATTTTTCTGCAGGTCTTAACACCGCATCGTGTTGCACTGCAAAAACGCAGAGTATTACAAGTTGGAGAATTTTTAACAACACTTGCTAAATTCACACCTGTTTTTAAGGAAGAGGAACTAGCGATTCAGGTGAGCACAAAACGTTTAAAAATTAAAGAAGACAAGGCTTTTAAACTGCCCGTTCTCATCTAGAATTGGTATTTACGCACACCCATCGTACGTAAAAAGATAGCATCGTTGGAACCCGAAGAGAAAAGATCGGCTCGAACAAAGAAAAAAGAACAAGCGAAAGTTGACGAAAAGAGTAAAAAGAAAAAAGCGAAAGGAAAAAAGAAATGATTTCATTAAATAAAAATCTGTCTCCAGATCCAACTTAAAACATAAATAAAGAACACGTTCACTGCAAAACGTAGCTTGCATCTTTCGTATCTTGAAACCAGAGTTCTCGAAAAGTTACCTTTGGGTGCGTTTCGAGTCTCGGTTAAACGTTACGAGGGTCACGAAAGATCCTCCTCGTAAGCGGAGATGACGTTTCGTAACTTATCGATCAAAATGTAAGGATCTCGTACGGTGTTGTGTGTCTAGAAGAAATAAAAAAAAAAGTTTAGGTCATAATTATACGATTTTCAAAGCGAACTAAAAAAATACTAACCAAAAACAGATCGAAGCCACTGATGTCCGTGTAAACGTTATTGACTTCGCCTCTTGTCGTTACACGGATGAATGCTGGCATGTTGGCCGGCTGTTTCACATTGCCCTAACATGAAACATAAAAGATTAAGTTTTCTTGATTGTAAATCCACTTTAATGAAATTTGTACCATTATAGGTAACACCATCACCATACTGAAGCTGAAGATTTTCAAATCGTCCATGATAGCTACACAAATCGTAAACGAACAAAAATATTAAAAGAGTTTCAAATACAGTAAAAGTCCGAAAAATCGCGATTTTTTTGGTACTTTTGCTCCCTTTTTAAAATCTGTCAATTATTTAGTGTATTTTTATGAATAAACGAGCAAAATTTACATATTCTTTTCTTATTAATTCCTCCTTAAATTTTAATTTTAAAATTACTACCTGAAAATCTACAAAATCTGGAATTAAAAGACCCTTTTGTGGAACAATCACACACACTGAAAAAAAAATCCCACTGAATTTCACTTTGTAAAGCACTTACTTCTTTGAGTGAAAAGGAAACCAGAATTTTTTTATTTCTACTATTTTCTGGTAGTTTTTCAGCGTGTGTGATCTTTCCCTCTTAATCCTCGAGCAGACTGAATTTTCACACTTTTACTCTTATTTATAGTATCAGTAAAAAACATGTGAAATACTTCTTATTGTGAAGAAAAATAACGTGTAAAGGTCATCATTTGCATCTGGACTCATGATCACGAATTCACAATCACCTCGTTCGGTCTTAAAAATGATAAAACAAAAGCATTCTTAGCGTTTGAATTAAGTTCAGATGCAAGTTTGTCCACTTTCAGGTCAAAAATGTCAATCTTATCGAATCTTTTACCCCATTACTAGTAGAATTAGCATTAGTTTCAGTTATCGTCAAAGCCACTAAGGCCCTTGCCACATAGACCACTTTTCGACTACAAAATGAAGTCGGTTGTCGACAAAACCCAACATCTCGAGTCTTTCCATAGAAAATACCTTGAAACTACATTACAAACACAGTTCAAACAACTTCAACTTCATTTTGCATTAAAAAATATTTAAAAAAGTGGTCTGTGTATTCCAAGCGTAACATCGATTGCAATTTACACGTGATTAGAAGATGAATAATAAAAAGGCAATCACCAATTCAACAATTGCTGTTGCATTTCCATAGGTTACAGCCAAACCGAGAACGTGATGTATGAGCGTCATATCAGTGAAATAATTACTCCCTTGATGATCGTTAGAATAACGTTGTGCGCCCCAACGAAAATTCTCCATGATTTCTACAAAAAAAAAACCAAATCGAATAATTCGTTTCTCTTTCGAGAACATCACCGAGTACCATAATAGTGTGAAGAATCCATAAAAGCGTGTAGGTGTGGATGAAACTGACTCGCTCCAGCGTGTTCGGTATTATCCCAACCCAAGATTGGAAAGATCGCGTCATTGTCAATGTCGTGGACCGTTTCCATCCTGTTGAGAAACAGCAATTGAACAAAAATCGACTTCAAAACGCCAATTCACTGATTTCGTACCATCGTTTTCCAAGCTGCATCAAATCAACAAAAACTTCTAGCGTTAAGTTAACAAAGTTATGAACCTTCGGAACGATCAGACCGTGCCATTTGTCCATCTTGAACGTGTTTGATGCCGTGAACGCGTGTTCGGACTCGAGGCGTCCGAAGATGTCTTCTGCAGAGTTCCTTTTCGATAAAACAAAACAAAACAAAAATCAACCATTGATAATCGATTACAAGATAAAAACAACATCAAACAACACTAACTTTCTAAAATTGCAGAAGTCGCAACTTTTCCTTGTTGCATTTGCAAGCGACATGACGCTGGAAAAAAACATTGATCCTCAAACACTTGAAATGACTCTTTAGAAAGGCAATCAGACGACATACTACTCTAAAGGATCCTGAGCCGCCTTTCTCATAGGTCTTTTTGCTCGTAATGGTGTCACGATCGTCTGCTGATGAACGTAAACGTTTGAAATGTGAATCACAGTCTAAAAAAAAACAGCCAACAAACAGTTAAACAAATGCAATATTTTTATAATTTGCGATTTATGTAGACCTGATCTTTAACCATCGATTCGGCATTTTTGTCACCACCGAACCAATCGACAACTTTGCCGACAAATTCTTTCGGAAGCCTAACTTGACCGTGACGATGTTCCACTTTGAAAATATCGCAAAACTTGACATAAACCGATCTATATCAAAAGAAAAATATTAGAAATGATAAGAAAAAAGACGTTAGAAACGAGGAGAACAGACTGGCAATGTAGGTTCTTCGACAAACTCCATATTTTCAAACTTTTTCCTATGTGTTCGATCTTCTCTTGCCTTGCACCACCGAAACACTTCTGATTATACCATTCCTAAACGATAAGAAATAAAAAAAAACGTTTCTACGAGTACAAAATAAGCCGATATTTAACAACGAAACCTGAGTATAAGGAGGATGTGGTTCGTAATCGTTCCAGAATGTGAAAAACCCTTCGTTCTTGTAGCTGACTTGCAAAGGAACGAGTTTATTGAGCGCAAATATCAAAACGGCAACTGTCAGAAAGCTGACGGTGAAAAAGGCAATTCTCTGTTTGTTTACTAACATTGTTGTGATGACAAATTTAGCGTAAATCCATCTTAAAAACCTGAAAACGACATAGAATAGAAAAAAAAAAACGATTAAAATACCCATTACGACTGAGAAAGAAAGTAAAAACCAAGAGTAAAAACACTGCCTCAAAATTAGATGAAACATGACGAGTGAAGACGACCAACCCGCCCTTTGCATTCATCTTTGCAACATTTCAATTGTTAACAGATGTCCGACTTTTTCCACCTTATTATTATTTATTATATACTAAAATAAGGTCCAACCAATTGTCTCTATAAGCCACTGTACAAACAAGAATAGAAACACGACACAATACAAGAAAGTTGACGCAACAACCAGAAAAAACTTCCGAAAAAAACACTAACTTCCGGTATACTGACGACCCGGAAGTTGTAAATCAAAACAAATAAAAACTGTTAAATAAATCTCAAGCCACCATTTTGTGTTAATATAAAAACACAGTTTCTACGACTAAAGGACACAACATGGAGAGAAAAAAAAATTCTCAGATGAAATCAAACCTCTCATTCCAACATTTATTGATTTATTCAACGGTCTGACGTCACTACGGGGCATTTAGAAATCGGGACGAACACAAGTTGGCTCCGCCCTTTTTATGACGACCGGTAACTTCTAATTGGTTTGTTGTGGGATTCGACGTTAAAAAAGGCGGAGAATGTGACGTCAGACTACATAACCAACCAATTAAAAGTTGCGTTTGCCATAAAAAGGGCGGAGCCAACTTGTGTTCGTCCCGATTTCTAAATGCCTGTGACGTCACATGAGTAGAAATCAAAAAGGTTAGAATTCTAACCTAGTTGAATTCTGCTAAATAAATCGATGGGAAAAGGAATGTGCGGCGAGACTTGAGTAAGCAAACCGCGGGTAAAACCACACGTGACTATATGGTTGGTTCGGCGAGCCACGTGGTACGCTGTTATTCTCCCCGCGTAAATGACATTTTGACCATGTGCTTTTCTTTTTTGTAGTCTTTGTAGCAAATAACTCTGCAAGAAAATGAAAGATGAACAGTTGTTTCTCGGCGAAGTTGTGGTCAGCAAGCAGAGGCCATCACATTTCTATATGGAAATTAACGTGCAAGTTTTATTTAAACGATGTATTGCATCATTGATTCACTTTATAACATATTAATTTATATTGGTTATTTATATCTTTGCAGAAAAGGCGAAAACGATATCACTCTAAATATTACTTTAAGTAGTTTTCAGCAGATTATTAAACAAGCTTCAAAGGAATTATTCGGCGACGTAAGTGTGGAAATTGCTTCTATAATTATTCTGTACTCTTATTGGTGTATAATATTTATAAAGTTGGGCGCAGTTATTCACGTGGACGTACTGATGTATAATGCAGGAAATGGAGAAGGGATTATCAAAGTTCCGAGCAGGTTCAAGAGTTTTACAATCAATTTAACGGAATAAAATAATTGATTTTAATTTTTTAAACGTGAATAACAGTGGTGTTGTTCAAATCTGGAGTTCTTTGACGTGGTTTTCAGCTTATAAAGACCAAAGAATCAAGTTTAATATTATAAAAGTACAATATTCTTATAAATCTTTACACGTACAACGGATTCTTAGTGAATGGTTTTATTTTTATTTTTCACTCAGGTCTCGCCTTATCTCGTCTCATTGTCAAAAAACAGCCGAAAATATCAACACAAAAAAATCGACATATGATCCTTAAAACAACACAATACTTCTTTTTAAGTGAAATGTTAAAATAAAAAAAAAATAAACTGTGTCCATGTCTTGATCTTTATCCTTTTAATTGAATGCATCATCTTCGCTCAAGAATTTTCTCTTTCTTGTCGTGTTCATAAACGGTCTGAAGACCCATTCAGTATCTGCAGCGTCTCCTTGTTCGATCGTTCCCAACTTTATCAGGTAAACTGAATTGCGACAAGAGCAAGGTTTAAGTACAACACTTTTAAGATGTTTCAGGAGTAGCTGAATTTAGATATCAGGTTATTCTGCGTGTTAGCGAGCAACACCTTGTACACACACGTGCACACTCGAGTTAAATGAATTCAAATTAAATGTGTTCAGGTGAAATATACGGAATCTAGTTAAGGACGTGAACCAAATGCAAATTGGCTTTATTATTAATATTTGAAATTGTAATACTATAAATCAATATTTTGTCAATAGTTTATATTATTATATTTAAGTATTAACTCAATATTTTCAGATTATTAAACTGAATAAATTGAATTCGACATATTGTTTTTGTTTGCCCTTCACGGGGCTCTGTAGAACACGTTTATTATTTAAATGCATTTAAACTATCAGGTGTGTGCACTAGGTATAAGGCGACATTTAAAATGTATTAAAAACTAGAAAGGTTGCAGAATCACTTAACAGTATTTTCACGTTGACATCTTTCAAAATAAAACTTTTTAAACCAACTGATACAAAAAGCTTATTTTAAAAGATACCAACATGAAGTGGTGGACCTACCCTTCTAGTTTCTAAAAACACTTTCAAGTTTCTCTTAATTTTACTTGAGCTGCGTTTACACTCAAAATCCAAATTAAAACAAATAAAAGCAACTAACGTTTCATTTCAAATCTTGGTCCGACTTCACTTAGTTCAATTTCACGTCCATCTTCTCCTCTTCTGTGCGTGTGATGTCTGGTTTTCGTTTAAATAAACAAACTTGAGTTAGACTAGAAAAAAAAAAACGACCAAAAAAAAACCTCACACATGTTCTTTTTATCGAACCTGAATGATATAAAATCGTCCTGATTTGCAAAAGTGATGATACGTTTACTGTCTTCTTTCGGAACAGGAAACAAATACTTGAGAATGTTCATTACCTGAAAAATAAAACAATTCTTAACAAGAAATCAATCTAAATGTTAAAAGTTTAAACAAATTACTCGTCTTCCAAGTCTGGATTTAAAATTATGAAAGATGAGATGTGGATACGCTTCAGACATTTTTCCCATATTGGGAATATCGTGTCGCATCACAGTGCCACTCAATGTAAAGTAAGCCGTAGGACCGTATGGAAGATGGCAAACAACGAGTCCATCTTTTTAAAGGTATAAAAACGTAAGCAATCAACGTTAAAACACACACGTGCGATTAAACGTACTCGGTTCTCCCCTTGTTTCGTGAACTACGATGAAGTCTGTCACGTCATTTGCTCGACAAGCTTCAACTAACTGCGTCGATTCGTAGTTTCCTCTATTCATCCGTTGCGCATTCGGAAAAATCAAACTCAACTCCTAAACATCATAAAAACAAGACACGAGATTTTTATTGTTAAGTTCTCCGTTAGTTAATGGCTGCTTTACAACGAATGTGACCTTAACAAACTGTTTTAGCCTTGAACTTGGATTTCTAGACGTGGTCACCATAATCTTCGGATCGTCGACACCAGCCCATCTGTATTCGTCATCGACGTGAGTTGTATTTCCTTCAGCTCCTTCATCGTCCCACTCCAATGTCTTCTGTAAATTCAACGCATCCTCTCGGAGGTTCGTTGGAATCGAACGGTTTTCTACATAAAAAAAAAATAACGTATGGGTCAAAACGATATTGAAAAAATGCGAAGGATCAGTGATTCAAATTACGAATTTGTGTCAAATAAAATATTACACGCCTTCAAGACATTTCTTGATTTGTTCCTTCTTTTCTGCGATTGTTCGTTGTCGATCTTCGAGCGACTTTCGATACAAATATTCCTTTCGGAGCCTTATTTGTCGACGAAGCTACAATAATATATAATATAAGTTATGTACACAAACGAAATTAAATAAAACAATAAGAAAATCTCACCATATTTTAACAGAAACAAATACAGAAATCAAAACCACATGTTATAATAATTTTAATTTCTACTACCAGCATCCATCGATAGATGGCAGTACATGATAACGAACAGGAAATTAGAAATCGCGACATACAGAAGGTGGCTCCGCCCTTTTTATGACGACCGGGAACTTCAAATTGGTTGGTTATGGAGTCTGACGTCACATGCTCGCGCGGGGGGGGGGGGGGGGGGGGGGGGGTTCACGTCAAAAGACACTAAGGGCGGAACCAACTTCTGTATGTCCCGATTTCTACTGCCTATTGTTAACACGGCCACATAATAGCCGCTAATAAAGTCTCTCAGCGGCTGACCAGAAACGGGCATCTGTAGACAGCTTTATAATTTCTTTGGCTCCGCCCTTTTATGAGCGTCAGACCAAATATCAACCAATTAAAAATAAAAATGGCGGGGTATGTGACATAAAACCCAGTAACAAACCAATTAGAAATTGATTGCGCTCATAAAAGGGTGGAGCCAAAAACATTCTGAAGCTGTCTACAGATGCCTGCCTGACAAGAACAGTTGTAGCTAGGGAGACGACATAGGGGGGCGAATTTCGTAAAATATTTTCAAGTCGTTTTATTTTTCATCCATGTTTTACTGAATTTCCAGAATTCCTTTCGCAGATAAAAAGTAAAACGGCTTACCATACATACACTCTCTTAAGTGAATCTCGTACATGATTTTCTTCTATGTCGTCCCCCTTGGGTTACGGGCAAATTCTTTTTTATAAATAAATATGATTATCTTTTTAATTAAGCAAAGTGGACACATTTTATTATAATATATGCCTTAAATAATATATATCAAAAGTAACTAACGTTCCACATCAGTACAATCAAGATTAACCAAAAGTAAAATATTGCAACATCTAATTAGCCACTTTTAAATAACAAAAAAAAGTTTTAGCTAAACGCCTTTCTTTTATTGAAAATTTCTTATAAAATAAATCATTATCATACCTAATGCTACATTTAAAAAATACACAACAAACGTCCATTTTATGCAATTAGGCGCTCGAAATCCCATTCTAGGTGACTGTCGAGTAAATTTCTGTAATTAATTAAACTTCAATCATGTTTCCATATTTTTAGCTTTGTTTCTGTACTCCTTGAGCAACCTTAAAACTTCAATGTCATATTCTTCTTGTAGTTGAAGAGGCAGCGACATATATGTATCACTCATTAACTGACAAAGCCTGTCGATTCTTTTATGAACCGTCCTTTGATTAGTCTGATCTGTAAGTAAACCCAACCGACGCGAAACTCCATCAAACACTTGCCGCGTTTCAGAGATCTCCGCTATTATCTTCATTGCAAATCCATCATCATCATTATCATCCTCATCATAAATGTTCCCTACAAACAAAGACAAAATAAACAAATTCGTATTCTAATCGACATCAGAATTTCGTTATTAATTTACCTTCCGTTTCTGAACTATTATCAGAAGAATAACTAGGAAAAGGAGGAGAGACATCTTCCTCGTCTAGATTAGTTACACATAACGACGTAAAAGGAACTTCTACTTCTATTGGCGAATCATAACCGTTTGCTTCTGGATCTTCGTGCGAAGACGAAGACGACATTGGAATTTCCCTTTTGTCTACTGCTCTTATCCTACGATAAAAAAAAAGAAACACGATGAATACGTATTTAAAAAAGATACGACAACTCCAAATAAATACACCTCCTCCTTGGTTTCACATGTTTCTGTAGGAAGCTCATGGCATCAAAATATCTCCACTTTATATCGTCTTCATGTTCGGATCCTTTCATTTTCCTTCTTTTCTGCAATTCTCTGGCGTATTTGTCTCTGATGAGGCGCCATTTATTGGTTACGTCCGTAACTGTGCTCAACAATATAAGAAAACAACTATTAGCATTTTTCTTTGCTTCTCTGAGTAACTCTTTTAAGTCAGTAACTGGCAATTTTACCTTTCCTTCCGAGCATCTTAGATATAAGTTGCCAGATGTCTTCTCTTTGTGTTTTGTTCCTAAAATCAGGTAAAGATTGATCCCAGATCATTGGAAATGAACGGACAAGAATAATAAGTTTTTCATTCAAATCAAAATTATTTGTTTCATTTTGATCTTCCATCATATTCTCATCGTCTTCTTCTTCTTCTTCTTTTTCATTGTAAACATCAAAACTGTGATCAAAACTTTCATCTGCAGACGCCATCTTTGTTCGCTGATAAATTCTTAATAAAAGAATAACTTCCTGTCTTACTTCCGATCAAACATGCAAAAGTTAATAAATAAAAAGAGTTGTGTCATGACGTCACCTTGTTGTAGTCTAATATTGTCCTTTAGTAATTGAATTATACGTAAAGAAGTCATATTTGTAGTCCGTTTGTGAACATTCTTGTACACCCTATAAAATGCTTCAATTTTACATTAAGGAAAAGTACTTATGCCATAGCTTATATGTCTTGGGGTTTAATAGGACATCACTAGATGGCGCCAAATTCGTAATTAATTATTTTTGTTCCGTTCGTTGTTTATTACGTTTTTAAAATTGTATAAGATTAGTGTTGACTGTTGTGCATTTAAGTGACAAAAATCAAAATGGTAAGTATATAATACGTTCATTGAGTATTATTTAATGTAATTAAAACGTGAATTTTTTTTTTTGATTTTAGGCGCGAAATGCAGAAAAAGCGATGTGAGTAGTTTTGCTGTAAATAAGTAGGACAAATGTGGCCTTTCCATAGACCGCTATGTTAAACGTTGTGTTGTTAAGCTATGGACAGACCACATCTGGGCTTTTATCTCTTATATCTACCAATGTACGTTCGTTTTCTGATATTTACATGTATTTTGATGTTGTTTAGGACCACTTTGTCTCGTTGGAGAGCAGCACAATTAGCAGAATCGCAGAAATTTAAGGTCTGAGCTGTTAATTTGATTCACAGCCTTATTAAAATCACGATTTCACCCGACTTTGAATCATTTCTCGTTTACATTTTAGCCAAGGAGACCTTATTTAGCTTCGAATTGCAGAGATTTACGAAGAGCAGAGAAATGGAGAATGCAAGTAATCAGAGAAATAGCAAAGAAAGTAGCTCAGATACAAAATGGTAACAATAAACGGAACTTACAACGATTAAAAACGTGATTTTAAAAGTGATGGTTTTGTTTCAATGAAGCCGGTCTCGGAGAATACAGAATAAGAGACCTGAACGACGAAATCAACAAACTTTTAAGAGAAAAGGGCCATTGGGAAACAAGGATAAAAGAACTTGGAGGTCCAGATTACAATCGTGTTGGTCCGAAGATGCTGGATCACGAAGGGAAAGAAGTGCCGGGAAATAGAGGTTATAAGTATTTCGGAGCTGCAAAAGATCTTCCAGGAGTACGAGAATTATTCGAAAGTGAAGTACCACAAGTTCCACGTAAGACGAGAGCGGAAATCATGAAGGACATTGATGCAGATTACTATGGGTATCGAGACGACGACGACGGAATCTTGATTCCACTCGAAATGGAAGTAGAGAAAATATGTAACGTAGAATTATTCATAAAAAGAAAGAACTTAAGTCAATAACTTAAAAACGACCGATTTTTTTTTTATAAACATAATTTCAGCCATTGCCGAAAAGCTTGAAGAATACAAATTGGCAAAGGAATCGGGAGAAATTGAACCCGATAAAGACGAGGAGGTGAACATTTATGAAGTTGAGCAAGAAGGAGAGGTTTGTGACGTCTTGTATTAAAGCTACCAAAATAAATGTAATTATTTTATGCAATTTTTAATATATTTTTTGCAGTCTGAAAAAGAAGGATCCAGCGATGAAGAAGAAAAGGAACCAAAGTTTATTGCACACGTTCCAGTTCCATCTCAAAAAGAGATCGAGGAAGCTTTGATAAGGAGGAAAAAACAAGAACTGTTGCAGAAATACGCCAGTGAAACGCTGATGCAACAAAGCACAGAGGCCAAAGCATTGCTCGGAGTTGATTGATTTAACTTTCCACACAAAAAAAAACAATGTTACAAACAGACGATTTTTGTTAAAAATTCTTTTTAAGTAAAATAAAACCATTAAAATACTTTTTATATAAAAATGTTTTACATTAAAACGAATAAATAAGCAAAACCTAAAGGTGTTGGTCAACTAAGTTGACTATTTCCTTTTAGTTCGGCTAATTGGTCCAATTGTTGTGATTGAGCGCCGTATAATTGTCGGAGTCTGTCCTGAACACCTTTTAGACTCTTCTCTTGCTGAGAAATGAGCCAAACGGAAGTTAAACCGTCCAGAGGCGGCATTATGGAAGAATGAGTAGAAGAAGGAACGTCGCCACCAAAAAGATGATGAGTCTGTAAGAGTTTTTTGAATTCGTCGTGACGTAACTGGAGGTCACGAAGCCGTTTCTTGACTACGTTGTGGACGTCATGAGGGACAAATTTACTATTTTAAAAACATTAAATAAAACCATCAACAGATAAAAAAAATACCTAATCTGATTTTAAGGTTCCTCCACAGTTAAATTTTTCACTCACACTTTTGAAAAAAAAAATTAGTTTTTTAAGCAAACTTTTTTCAAAAGTATTTTAGAAACTAGAATCGTTTTAACACCAACTATTCTAGTTTCTAAAATTTGCTCAAAGTTTATTTTTGTGATAATATCTTTCAAATTCAATATTTTAATGACAGTTTGAAAAAGGTGAAAATGATTTTCGTGAAAGATTTACACAAAAAAAAAACTTAGCAGAATCGTTTACCATTCTAGTTTTGACAACAATTTGCATTTTATGATGTTGTTCCTGAAAAACGTCTGCATGAGGTTTACGTGCCTCAAAACAACTCTCGGGATAATTAAGGTTCGTTAATAACTTCAAATTGATAATAACCACCCACCGTAAAGCTTCTTTTTCGATTTGAAGTTCCTCCACTTTAGCATTAAGTATTTGAACTTTGTTTCTCAACTTTGTTATTAATCGAGTGTATTGGCTTGTTTTCTGAAAGTTTAATTTCAAATAAAACTTCAGTCAAAACAAATCAAATATAAGAGTAACAACACCAACACACAGACCCTTTTGTGCAATTTTGTACGAAGATCGACTTCGTGCTTCAGTTCTTTGACCGACCGTTCCAATCTATCGATCTTCTTTTGTAGCTCCAGTTTTGTTTTCTCCCATTTAGCTTCCTGTTTTAGTAATTTCTGTTCTCCTTCGGCTCTCGTCAGTTCATCTTTCGCATCACGATCTTCTATCTTCTTTCTCGCCAATTCGAGAGCTTCGTTCAATGCCTTAGTACGAGCCATAGAAAGTTCCTCCACTTCGGAAATCTCACGTCTTTCTGATCTGAGTTTTAAAACTTGAGCCTTTAAAATCTCATTCTCGTGTTTAAGTTCGTCTGTTTCGACTCCTAGATTTCGATGTCCATCCAATTTCGATCTCAGTGACAATATTTCGACTTCAAGCCCTCGCTTTGCTTCCAGAACATCTTTCAACCTTTCCTCGACTTTGTTCACTTCAAAGTCAATCTGACCTTTGGCCTCCAAGAATTTTTGTTCTGCTTCTTGATATTTTACTTCAAACTCAAACCTTTAATGACAAAAAAACAAACTTATAAATGTACTTATTTTATTAAATATTTTCTTCCTTTTACTTCTCTGCTTCAATTTTACTCATTTTCTCCCATTCTTCTTCTCGAATGACATTAATTCGTTTTCCAAACTCAATCTCCTTGTCAGCCATTGCACGATTTCGACCATCGATTTCTAATTTTGCTTTTTCAAGTTCAGATTTCAGATCTAGCGATAAAAAAATATGTTTTAACAAATTAACAAGCCAAAAATTCAAATTGTGGTCTCACCTTTGATTCTCTGCTGGAGCCTCGAATTCTGATGTTCAAACTCCATTTGTCGTTTAGCAACTTCCGTCTTGCAGTCTGCAACCTCCATCTTTGAAGATCGTTCGCAGTCCTCGAGTTTCATTTTAAGTCGATTCACTTCCGCATCTGATTCCGACAATTTAGTACGAATATTCGACGTTTCGTTTGTCGAAAACCGAAGTTCACGTTCAAGTTTTTCGCACCGTTCCTTTGAAGCAGATTTCTCCAACTATTCATAAACAAAACAAACGCATTCTTGAAAAAACAATGTTATTTTAAGAAAATATTAATCTGGAGAATAAAAAAAAAAACGAAAACCTCAATCGATTTCAGTTTTGTCGTCATTTCAGTAATTTGTTGCATCTGCTGTCGTTGTTTCGTCATCGTTTCAGATCCGATTTGATCCCATTGATCGTGAGAATCTTTCAATTCCGACATTAGACCTTTCACCTGTTGCGCTAAACGCAAATTGTCTTTCTGAAGTGATATCAAAAGCTCTGCTTCCATATTTTTGTTGCTCGTCTTATGTTTCTCCAGAACTTCGTTTCGTTCGTTTAACATCTTTATCTATTGAAAATTAAACAAAAGAAACTGTATACAAGAAAATCATCAAAATCAAGGTAAAGAAATGATTATTGTACATCATTCTCATATCGGAGCTTCATTTCCTCGATCCTACGCTCGTTTTCAATGCGTTCGTGATCGTATTCGGCTTTCAAGAATCCGAATTCATACCGCAGACGATTGAATTCGTTGCGATAATGTTCCGTTTCGCTGTCTGCCCTCGTGATCCTTTCGGCTAGCTTCGATTCGATCTCCTCCTGATGCCGTAACTTCACTAATTCGAACCTCTGCGGTGTCATCACTCGAGATTTCAATTCTTCTATTGCAGCTTTGGCTTCTACTAGCTCCTTTTCGATTTTCAATCTTTCCCCGTCTTCATTTTGAACCCTTCTTTCAGTCGACTTCATTAAATCCAGGCGTAGATTCTTGCATTCTTCTCTTAAACTGTTAAAATAAAATATCAATTTCAATATTTGTTTTTAAATTGGTTTACGGTGTAATCATAATCAAACCGCTGATGATCCAGTTTTAACGTTTGATAATTAATTTTATGCTGTTCTGTACGAGTTCTCTCGTCCGCCAGTAGTTTCTGAAGTGCTAAATATTCTTTAGTCTCCATTTCCAACTCTTATAAAAGTAAAAACGATGAAAAAACATCAAAAATGTTTCGATTTCAGACTCTAGGTCAATGACTCAATCTCCATAGCGATGAAATCTTCGCCCAACTCCATCGCATTTTATCAAAAAAAATCCATTAAAAAATAGCAAAAAACTATCAACCAAGAATCTACGTATAGTCAGTCGTATTATGACACCAAAATTGTCCACATTTTCTAAAATAAACCATAATTTTTAACAACAAAACGTAAGAAAACAGATTCAAAAATCAAAAAAGTTTTATACCAAAAAACAGCGGCGTCTTGCGATGGTGGTGCCACAAAGCGACAACTACAAGAACTAAGCACAGTACATTGGAACACGCAGATGAAGACGCAAAGATGAATATCGTAAAAATCTTCCAGTTTATCGGTGTTTTCACACTAATTCATCTTTTTTTCGTCGCTGGTAAGTAATTCGACTGTCAAATAGTCTGCATATCAAATGTTTCATGAAAATTTTCAAAAATAAGCCAGTTTCTCAAGACAATACAAAACCGGTAATCGGTTTAGAAGGAGAGAGGACATGGTCGGTGAGAGGACATGGTCGAATTACCCATAGTACTATTTTGAAGTAAAGGATGACAACCATAAAAGCTATAATAGAAAACTCGAGGTTGAACGAAAATGGTGTTTAAAGTTCTTATAAAAACGCCATATTAGTACACACCTAAAAACCCATTTTATAAGACTTATGTTATGACGTCATGTCGTTTTTAAAAAATAGTCGTAAATAATGTGCGTTGCAGGAACGCCTAACCATAAAAGCTCCCCGATATCTTTTATTATTTCTAAACAGGGAAAACAATATGATGACGTCACGGGCATGTTTATGAATTCAGTGACATCATAATTTCATATTACGTTACGATTTGCAAAAAAATAAAAGTTAAAACGTTGTAAATTTATCATTTCAGAGAGCAAGTTCTGCCCTGGGCCAAATGCATTGTATTCTGAATCAGGCGAAAACAACGATACGTCGTCAACGGTGAGACCCGAATGGCGACCAACGATGATCACGTGTCCGACTTCGACAGACCCCTTGACCCATACGGAATGCTGCCCTTTGATGGGACCACATCGATATTGTTGCGCACCTCACAGACACTTTTACGAGATTGACAATACGTATTTTAACGAATAATAATATTAATCGAGATGAAATCTTAAGCTATTGTTCTAATTCTCGTTTGTGTTTCAGGTTGGCCACCATTATATTAACGAGTGTGATCATCGCTTGTGTCATTTTAGCTGCTCTTTTCATCGTTTGTTGCTTTTACAGCAAGTGTCCTCTGTATAATACATGTAGAGCTCATTACGTGCATAGTGACGTCATCGCCCTCGGTGAGATATCCAAATTTACCTTTTAATTCAATACCTGAAGTATCAATATTAATAAATAAAAACCTATGAAATTTTATCGATTAAAACCAGTGGAGAAAGTGAAATAATAACAAAGATAAAAATCAATTAAGTTGGTTTTAAAGTTTTAAACGGACTTTCTCAAACTATTGATTATTCTGTTTTTCAGGTGCAAAATGAAAGAAAATTTGAATGTGTTTTCGGAACTAGAAAGGTATAGCTCAATCACAGAAGGGTATTTTTTATGGTGATATCTTTCAAAATAAACTTTTTATCTGAGTTTGAAAATAGCTCAACTTTTTAAGCAAGCGATATTTTTTTTAAATTTTCCTTTATACAGTATATAAAAAAGTTTATTTTGAAATATATCAACATGGAAATATCTCCTTTAGAGATTAAGTTACCCTTCTAGTTTTTTAAAAAAAAAACCTTTCTAGTTTTTCTTAATTTTTCTTCTTAAAGACACAATAATCATAGTTTTTAAATGATGTGAAAATAAGATTAAAAGACTATTTTATAAATTATTAGAGAAAGAGTCTGAAACAATGGAACTAAACAATATGCCAGCCGAACCAAACAATAAAAACAAACATATTTACGCACCGAATAATTTAAACACAGGTATAATAAAAAAAAATGAATATTAATATATTGTAATTAATTTTAAATAATATATTAATACGAATAATTATAATTAATAGGTTCTGCCGTATGATAAAAGAAATGTCACGATCAAAAAAAGTTTCGTAGAAATGTTTTTACGAACAAAGAGGAAAAGAAGAAGAAGAAAAAAAAACTGCCCATCACATTAAAAGAAAAAGCCTTTCAGATTAATAAATATAATTAATATAATTAAAAAAAAAGCGAAGAAGAAAAAAAAAACTCCACCGCTGAATTTGTTTTCAAGTTTTTTTTATATAAATATTTTCCCCGCCATTTTTGCTATTAATGACTTTTATGTATTTTCACTTAAGATTTCATTTTGAATTCACAAACTTCATTTTTTTTTTCTCATTCATTTCTTTGTTACTTTTGGCTGAATAAAAAAATAAAACTGTAAATACATTTATTTTGCTTCTATTTTTGTTGTCTTGTATGAGAAATTATCAAGAGATAAAATGTTTTTTTAAAAAAATTATTCATCTCTGTTATAAATAAATAACTAAATTTCATTAAAGAAAATAAAACTTGACTGAATCCATAATAGTGAAATGAAACAAATTTTTGCTCTTATAGTCTACAATATAAAGCAATTACTTAATATAAAGGGTAAAATTTCTCATCTCATTGCAACGAATGGAGAGGACTGTACGAGGTATAACAATAATCGGGTAGTCAGTACTATTTTTGTTGCTACTCTAGCTCAGGGGTTGGCAAACTTTTTATGAAAAGAGCCGGATAGTAAAATATTTTAGGCTTTGTGGGCCAAGAGGTAAAAACAACAACCAAGATTCTTTTTATACAGGTTAGGCATTACATGAATTTAATGTTAAAGAAATTTCCGCCATTTTTTGTTTTTAAAAAGGATTTTTAATACGCCTTTATCATAGAAAAATATTTTATTTTAAATTTTTCTTGCATATTTAGCGCCATTCTAAGTATAATTATAATTAACAAACATATTTAAACATTAAGTTTGAATTTTTTTTTATTAAAAATAAAACGAAATATCTATTTTAATTTAAAAAATATTATGAAAATAACTAAAAAAAATTCTTTTGCATATTAATAGTTATTATTTTACAGTAAAAATATAAATTACAACTTTTGATTTCAAGTTAAACTTTAAATATTTTTAAATATATATATATAAAATCCTAATGTAATCGTCTGCTACGAGACAAACGAAAATGGACGCTAATGTCTAACCAGGCATAAAATGAATTATGAAAAAAAAACATCTTTTGACATTTATCATCATCTATTGACACACTAAATTAAATACAAAACACCCGATAGTTATAATAAATCTTTTTTTGATACAAAAATTAAAAAAATGATATCAAAAGTGAAAATGCAAATTTAAAATTTAAATTATTTAGCTCGCAGGTCATAAAATAAAAAGGCGGCAGGGGACCGTCGTTTGCCGACCCCTTTGCTCTATCTATAACTCATTGGCTTTCTTTTACAATGCAGCCTCTTCCGGTTGGCATAGCAACAAGAGATGGTGATGATTATGATGGAAGAAGAATAAAAAGAAGCAACTCACTCAAGAAGAGAGAGAGAGAGATCGCGCGCATGCGTAGTCTTTCAACAAAAATAAAATCCTTCTCTGATGATGAGGAGGGCATCATTGATATTGGAGTGATGCAAAACACACAACTAGACTAGAAAAGTCAAATAAATAGAAATAAGCAAAAATTGCTAATAGTAAAAAAAAAATACATCTATACAACTAGCGAACAGGTAATTATTATGCAACAATAATACTTAATTAAGGCAAGTGTTTTTTCTCTTTTATTTTATTTTAAATGCATTTTATTTAAAAAATGAGAATAAAACCTAGTGAAATTTTTATTTTTCTAGCTTTTAAAGAACAGATTTTTTTTTCTTACAATATAGACACATAAGCTGCTTGAATTTTCTTTTATTCAAGACTATTTTTACAGTTGTATTGTTCGAAAAATAATTTTCTATTTATACGAACAAATATTGTTATTGATTTATCTATTTTTATTTGATTTTTTTTAATAAAAAAATGATATTAAATTTCTTTAATGTGATATCAAAAAAAATAAAGAAGTTACCATATTTTTCACCCACATCTCTTCCCTCCTTCCTCCTATATATCTTACCCTATCTCCCTCATTTCCATAATTCAAGAAGTTCATTAACTTTAAACGTTTTATTGATTAATGAATAAAATTATCACAAAGAACGGCAGGAAGAAACAAAAAAAAACCAATTAAAACTGATAATTTTCTTGTTTAAATCATTTCTAACCCTACACTATATAACTAAGAAATAATATTTGAAATAAAAAAATAACTGAAACAAAAAAGGTGTATTTTATTATTATGCAAATTAACTGCATAATAGAGTGGAGTGTGAAAACACCTGTTTTTTTTTTAAATCAAGCAATAATTTTAACATAATTCCCATCAAAGAGGGTCAATATTGATTGAACCTTTCTAGTTTCTCTAACATTTTAAATTTTATAAAAGCTACGGTTTTTTTTTTAAATAACAAGCTTTGAATTGAAACGAAATTAAATGATTGTTATAACTGAAAATATCGATTTCAGTTAAACAAAAAAGAGCCTGTCTTTTTCAGAGATGATGATGATGATGTCCAATTGTGCGATTGAAACCCATATTCTTAATCTATCCCCTTATCTTTTCCCCCTTCCTTAAAAGAGGGTTTCAACATCCATTTTCACTAAAAATGACTCACACCAATTTTTTTTTACTATATAGAAGAAGAAGAAGAAAAAAAGACAACGATCAAGAATCAATCGACAGGAAAAACGAAGAAGAAATGAAGAAAATCGGAAAATGAGATCAAAGCTGCAGAAAAAAGAAGAAAAAACCTTTAAATTTAGAGAAAAAACATCTTCAACAATTGGACTTTTAAAAGTGTTGACAATTGACATTTTCATTACGAATTTCAAATAAAAAAGAGGGAGAGATGTCGATTCGAATGAGACCCGATGAGGACCACGAAGGTATAATAATAAAATCAATTTAACAAATCTTTTAGAAATTGAAAGACTTAGGAAAAGCCAAGAGGACTAAGTGAAATTGTTATAATAAAAATTGAGATATACAGTAAATACGACATTTTGTCAATGAATTCATAAAGAATTTTCGGGGACAATAAGAGAAATAAATGAAAAAGCCGCTCATTGCTGCTTTTATAGCCGTCAAAACACATAACTATATAACATTGATATTTTATGGAAATTTCTTACTTTGAACTCAAATTTACTCAAAACATTACTGTTTGTCACTTATTCCTCTTGACTTCTGAGCCCTTCTTTTAAAAACCTCATAAGAAAAATAATAATCTGATGGCTTCATTACAGAAAAAAAAATAAGACTGTCATATGACGATAAATTCTCATATCTAGCTGTTAACTTTGAAATTGTCACACAAAAGCAAATTACCAAATATTTAATGTAACGAATCTTTTCATATGACTGCCATTGACTGGTATACAGAATAAAATGACAGTCATAAAATAATAATGCACAATGCCATCATAAGATATGAGTGTCACAATTTTATAAATTTTTCTGTACATTTTCTGTCATACAACAATATTTGTCATAATAATATTTTGTAATTTGCTTTTGTGACTATTACATGATTATGAGCTAGATATGCAATCACTAGTGGCTTATGATAGTAATCATCTCTCATTTGGTTGTGATAAGAAGTTGGTGGAGTGCAAACATAAAAGGTAATGGATGATGTTATTTATCAAAGATGTTTTCTTTCAAGACAAATACAGGTATTTCATATTTTTTTGTTTGTCTTAGCAAAAAAAAAATGATAACAATGGAAAAAAAAAAGACTCCATATTATTATATTTGTTCTCAACATCCAAAGCTACTTGTCCATTTATAATAATAATAATAGTGTACTCCAAAAAAAGAATAAACATACGTCCAGACTCCAGCCTCATCATCACAATGTTACCATAGTAACATTCTTATGTAAACACATAATCTACTTTTTTTTTCTTCTCCATTGTAAAATCGATACACTTGGTATCATGGGGAAAATTAGAGATTATGTATACATATGGCTTTGTAGAGTTGATTCTTACATTTTATTCTTGAGGTTTCTCCTTTTAAGAAACATGTAGCCTCTCCTTTATAGAAGAGATTAAGGAGGAGGAGGAGGCTATGTTTGTACATTGTACCATGGAATCAACTACAACTAAACCAACTCAAAAAGCTCAAAACTAAACCTTCTTTAATTAGTGGACATTGGGTAATTAGTGAAATTAAATCAAATTTTGAATCCATATTTTAATTCAGTTCTAGGGAGTGAATTCTGTGCTGATTATCAGGACAGTTATGGCAAATGGAAGCAAGGATTCCACTGTCCAAGTGAAGATGGTTCTCAGGATGTTTACTGTTGTGGAACAAACAGTTACAAATATTGTTGCACCAAAAAAGAAGTACTTCAACCGGCAGAAATACCAGAGTAGGTTTATATTTGGCTGCTGATCCATGAGCAATGACATAATTATCAAGATCCGCACAAATCCTACAAAAAAAAACATTCCAAAATGACATGTACTGTAATTTTTTTTTTAAAAATCCAGTTCTGAAAAATCTTTACAACAAAGTTAATGTTTAATTCAAAAAGTTATTCATTTTATGCTTCCTGATTTATTTCGTTTCGTCTTATTGGAGTTCAGTTTGGCTATTGTCCTGGGTGTATTATGTGGAGCCATTTTTGCAATTACTCTCATCACAATTCTTTCCTGCTTCTTTTGCACTTGCTGTCTACTTTACAAACGACGACACACTAATGTCAATGGAGGTAAAAAAACAATTATTTACAGGCATCTGTGGACAGCTTCAGAATTTCTTTGGCTCCGCCGTTTTATGAGCGTCAGACCAGATATATCAACCAATTAGAAATAAAAAGGGCGGGATATGGGGGGCATTAGACCCAGTAACAAACCAATTAGAAATTGATGCCGCTCATAAAAGGACAGAGCCAAAGAAATTCTGAAGCTGTCTACAGATGCCTGTAAATTAATGCCATTGTTTAAAGCTGGGTACAGACGGTCAATTCTGGTTGGTCACTCCTGGACGTGGGAAGTTCCAACCTCGTAAGATGACCGAGACTCCGAGAGCAAAAGCATATTTGCCAAGAATGTTTGCTTTGATCAGGATTGACTCTGGCAACATACACTAATGCTTTCCAGAAAAAGCCAGAATTGGCCGTCTGTACCCAGCTTAAAAGCGCCACCAAGTGGCCACAACAAGTAACTATTATGGGAGCGTTGCTAACTACTTTCATGTTTTGACAGGACCTCTTTACCAATTACACTGCAGTTCGACTGCAAGTGGTGTGGCCAACATGTATTCATTCTCAAATCAAAACAGTTCGGCCACGACACCAATAGACACCAACGGACCGAATCCACTTGTGGATCTGGACTACCATCAGTCGGCCACTGGAGGCGCTGTCATCAGTGGTACTCCACCGACACCTCCTCAACGCCACCCAAACTCTTTTGCAACAGTCGACCTTATACCAACAAATGTGGTTACGATTAATTGCGAGGACGATGACGACGAAGACGAAAGAGAGCGAAATCGGACCGAGAAACAGGAAAAAGGAATCATTCATCCCGATGACGCTCCACCTCCTTACGAAGCGACAAATCCGATTAGTGTTCCGATTGTCATAAGTGAAGAGGAATCAACTGTTAAACCGCCACCTAGTGGAGACGACACGGAGTAAGTTATTCATGTGTCGTATCTTCGTTAATTAGTTAATTAATGCCGTGGCTACCATTTTTTTTCTTCTTCCTAGGACTCAGCAAGGAACATTACCCATGAGTACTCACTTGACCACTGGCTCACCTTCGTCCACTGTCAAATCCTCACATTCGAGCCATACATCTGTGAATAGTAATCAGGCAACAACAACGCCCTCTAGCGAAGAAACTTTGTATTGGTCCACGAAATTCTAATTTACAAAAAAAAAAACATAAGAAAGTTTTAATTTCAAAAATTGAAAATTTTCAAAAAATAAATTTTGTGCTCAATAATTTATTTAATTTCTTAAAATTTCCATTTTATCTTCATTTTTTCTTAAATTCTATATAATTTCTTTTTTAATTTAAAAATTATTGTAATAAATTGCTTTGAGCTTCTCAAAATTATGCTGTAATTGTTTACTGTGTTCAATTAAAAAAAAGGCAATTTTTCAATAAAACTTAGTAAACCTTATTTTTACAGCGGGATTCACCCTATCCCCTTCCCTTCTACACTGTGACTTTACTCGTGATTGAACACAGACATGTAAAGACAGGGACACGCAGACGTTTGCTCCGCCCTTTTATGAGCGTCAGACCAAATATGAACCAATTGCAAAATGAAAACGGTGGGGCATGTGACGTCAGACCACATGTGATGTGACGTCCGCCCCTTTTATGATCTCGAGGACAGGCAACTCCCAATTAGAAGTTGCCTGTAATCATAAAAGGGGCGGAGCAAACGTCTGCGTGTTCCTGTCTTTACTTGCTTGTTGATTTGAACCGGCTGTTATATGGTTAAGGTGGTTTAATATATACCTAATTAAGAAGGTTGTTACTAGATGGAGTTGGTTGATTGGGTTTCTTAACTCTTGAGTCTCTGATTGGACTCGACTTTTGTTTTGTCCTTTTCCACCTTAAGCAAAAAATAATTAAAAATAATATAAATAAATAAAAATATCAGTGGTGGCCCCAGGGCCGTCTTAGGGCATGTCGGGGCCCTTGGGCACACAAGAATTGGGGGCACCGTTGGATAGTAAAAATTAGAAAAAATTTAAAAATCTGATCTGGTGTCCTATTAACATTTCAATTTAGAAATGTTGACGGTAATTCTTAGTAGGTATCTACCTAAAAATAGAAAAAAAAATTGAGCTCCTTTTTTAGTGTAACCTTTCGGGGCCCCCGTGAGGTCGGGGGCCCTGCCACCCTGGGCACGGGCCCCGTGTGCCCTTATAGTAAAGACGGTACTGGGTGGCCCGTATGAAGCAAACCACGTCAACCACTTTGTGGCGCCACAAAGTGATCCATGTAAATCTCGCCTAATAACCAACCAATAAATAAATGTTTATAACAGGCAGTTAGAAATCGGAGAAAACTTCAGTTGGCTCCGCCCTTTTTATGCCGACTGTCAACTTCTAATTGGTTTGTTGAAAAGGGCGGAGCATGTGACGTCAGACTACATAACCAACCAATTAGAAGATGCCAGTCGTCATAACAACGGCGGAGCCAACTGAAGTTCTCCCCGATTTCTAACTGCCTGTTAGCCGCTCACCGCCGTCAAATTTAGTCGCTGCTAATAAATGTACTTCTTTGACCTTGAGGTCGTTCGCAATAAACTGTGACGTCACTCGAAATATTTCTTTCCGCAATGCGGTTAACTTTAAATAAAGTCACCAGATGGCGCAATTAATGTAAACAACAACAATAAAGATTTAAAGATGGCGTCCACGCTGTCGGAGGAAGATTTTCAGCAATTGCAGGTGAATTGTTTGAATTGTACTTATTTGTAACATCTTTTATCACATTTTCAAAGTGATTTTCAAAAATTTACATCGTGTTTGTGTATTTTTTTTAACTATTTGTAAAAAGTGTGTAATAAAACGAAATCTTTTTTTAGTCTTTTACTTCGCAAGTTCTTCTCTTTCTCAAATTAAATAATTATTAAAACCCAAATGATTGTATGTGCTTTTTCGTTAACAGACGCAATTAATTGATCTGAAAACATTGAATTACACACACGAAGAACGAGAAAAGAAGCAAAGGAATGGTAATAATTTCAACAACAAACATTTGTCAGTTCTTTTTTCATAAAACTTGTGGTCATTTTTGATCATTTTTCATTTTTCAGAAATAGTTTTCATGAAGCAGAAACTTGAAGCATTAGAAAACGACTATCAGAGGGCTCTGAAAACAATCGACAAAAGCAGAAAAATAAAGGTTTGAGCAATATTTCGGCTCAAAAAACTCAACTTCAAGAAGAAAAACTTCGCATATCATTGTCTACACTTGAATCCTCAGAACAGGGTTCATCAACGTAGAAATATTATCGAATTCAAAGAGTTTTTCTATGTTTGAAACCTTACTTCAAAGGGTTAAAGTGTAGAGTTTCCTTTTATGAATTTGACTTAATGACTCAAGATCATTTATATCTGTTTTAAATGATAGGATGTCGAGATCTTGCTGCAAGAAAATGAAGTTCTGCAAGTCAAATTACAAAGTCAGGAAGATGAATTCCGTTTACAAAACACGACCTTAATGGAAGAACTAGCCTCTGAAAGTTTTTAAAATCACTTTAAATAGTAATATAACTTTAAGAAATCAACGTTTTATTATATCGTTAAAGGTGTTAACCGTCGATGATAAGCTCAGAAAGGAACTAGAAAGTCTAAAGAATGAAAGAGGTTCGGATCCGTCTATTGGAGACGGTAATCAAAGCAACGAGATACGAAGGCTCGTGGCAGAGAATACGGCCCTCAAAAAGAATACCTCTGGTGAATCCCATCGATTTCATCTTTTGCTAAGAAAAAGTTTTTGTAATTTACTAATAAAAAATTTGGTATTTCTATAATGAAGATTTGCAAAAAAACCACGAGAAAGAAGTTTCAAGACTCATGAAATCACTTCGGTGAGTCGAGATGTCTGTTGATTTAAAATGAAAAAATTGAATTTACATGATTATTATCGATTCTCAACACAAAAATCTTTTTTATTTTCGTTCACATTTATTAAAACAAATATCACACTTTGCAAAAAGAGGAAAATAAATTTAAGAAGGAGCAACAGAAAGACAAAAAAAAAACCTGATCGAAAATGACTAAAAATTACTTGTATCTTATTCATACAGTGACTTTATGGCAGATTCTTTGAATGAAACCAGTGAAGGAGATGATGATTGTGGTGGTGATGATGATAAAAGGTCTGATTAGTTAAATAAAAGACCGAGAAATTAACACAAGTTAAAAAAAAAAACTAATGTTTAAAAACTGGAATACACTTAACACATAATATGCAATATGTTGCTTCGATTCGACTAAATTACGAGAGTAACATTTAAGTGTGGAAATTTTTCTTTCCCTTTTTTCGATCTTTTGATATTTTTTACAGCGCCGTTCAACAGAACGACAAAGAAGATTACGATTTTGTCGAAGTCGGAGAGGGTGAAGTAAGTTATCGGAAATCATCTGGAAACAACTCTTCGGTCGTCGAACTTCTTCGTGAAATGGAAACCAAAAACGAAGAGTTACAAACACAGATTAAAGAACTTTCCGGTTAATTTTTATGAAAAAAAAAAGATTATACGAATTAAAAGAAATAATCTTATAAAACCTTATTTCTATTTATTGAAATAGGAATTAAACTTCTTTTGGATACGGAAACCGAAGAGAAAAACATTCTGAAAGAACAGATGGAAGATTTGCGTTTAAAACTACAAAATGTTGAAGGAGAAGTTAATAAACTAAAAGAAAAACTGAAAAAGAAACAAGAGAGGTAAAGAAATCTGATCTTTTTCAACATTAGTTTGAAAATTAGTTTGATTCACATGAACGTAACACGTTTCAGCCTAAATCAGCTACAGACCGAGAAAGAGACAATGTACGAACAGAACAAAACGTCGATCGTTGATCTCCAAGAAACTAAAGATCTCGAGATTGAACAACTTCGAGAACTAACTCATCGATTGCAGATCCAACTAAACAATGCACTCGAAGTATATTAAAGCAACAAACTATATTTAAAGTGGCAAATTCCATTCTCATCGTTGTTTGTTGGATTCAGAATTGGCAGGAGACAAAAGAACATAGTTCTCGAACGATCGACGAACTGGAATCTCAAGTTTCTAACCTGAGAGCAGCCGTGGACAGTCAATCGTCCGACAAATTAAAAGGGTTGGAAGCCGATTGCATCGTTTTACAAAGCCAATTTACGGACGCCAAGATGGCATTGGAGAACTTTCGAAAAGAAAATTTAGATCTTAAAGAACAGCTAGAATTGAAAGTTGCAGAAAATGTTTCGCTTTCTGAGCATTTTACTGGTGTCGAAGAGAAAAACCGTTTGTTAACGACTACTGTAGAAAATACGCAGAAAGTAACTAAACAACCAAACGTAAAACTCGTACCTTTAGTTAAACTTAACATTACTAAATTTTCAGACTGCCGATAAACGCAAATGTTTGCTCGACGAAATGGCAATTCACTTGCAGACTAAAGTAGATGATCATAAAAAAGAAGTTTCACAACTTACAGACGATTATATCAAACAAATAGAAGTTTTAAGTCGTAAACTGGAAGATGAGAAGGTTTAAGAAACTTCTAAAGATCGAAAGAAATTTCTCTTGTAAAATGTTGCAATTGTGACTTTTCAAGGTGTTGAATGCCGAACTCGAAAAAGCGAAAGTTAAAATCGAAGATCTCGAAACAGAAGTACAGAGTCTCGACTGTACGCGTGGATGGTTCGAGAGACGACTGAACGAAGCCGAAGAATCCCTTCAAAACACTACAGCTCATTACGAAGCGAGTCTGTCGCGAGCAAAGAACGAACACAACGCAACAATCGAAGCGTTAAAAGGGGAACACGAAACAGCGATCAAAGATCTCGAAACTCAACTCGAGATTGCGAACGTTCAGAAGACCGAGTTTGAAGAAATCATCGCTAGATGCAAACAGGAGATCAAAGATGTGCTCGAAGATCGAAAAATCCACGAAAAGAAAGGAAATTCAATCGTAATTAGAACCAAGAAACAAACGTCCGCATCCTATTTCCCTTTTTTAAATTAAAATTTAACCGAATGTATTTTTTTAACGATGTACATTTAGATGAAAGATTTGAAACGACAACTACAAATAGAACGTAAACGAGCGGATCGTTTACAGGAAAGATTTCAGGAACTTCTGAACGATTCTAATCACAGTCGAACTGGTTAAATGATTGATTATAATCAGAAAAAAACCTTAGAGAAATTACCTTTTGGTTTTATTTTTGTTTTTCAGCAGAACTTTTCAAGACGCCCGAAATGGATAAGACCGAAACGAGGTGCGTTAACACATTTTTAGGACTATTGACCCTCAACCTGAGATGGCCAAAAGATATTGTCGAACTCAATTTCGATTTAAAAATCCGGAATTTTACCCAATTCAATTAGATTTTCTGATTAAATTAATGTTAACAGTAAAATTTAGAGAAAAAGTAGGTTTTTATGGATAAAAAAAAATCGAGTTAAGAATTACGCAGGGTTTTGAATCGATTCATTCGACTAAGTAAAGTCGATTCACCGATTAATCGAATCGTAATTTGGGCCGTCTCTAACCTCAACTTAGAACTAAAACCTTTATTTCTATATATGTATGTTAGTTCGATCAGTTCGTGGAGTATGATGAGTGGTAACGGACCTTGTGAAATTAAAGATGGAAAAGAAGAGGGAAACGTTAGCCTTCAAAACGGAAGCGTAATGACTCGATATAGAACCTTTTCCGAGGTTTTTATTCTTTCTCGCTAATAAATTAACCATGTATTCGTTATTCGTTCTATAGTCGCCGACTCCTTCGACTAATTTCCTCGAAGAAAACGACACATTGGTTACGAAATGTGTCGGACTTCAGGAAAGAGTAATTTAATATATTTATAATGTCGTTCGTTTTAAAATTATTTATTGTTATATATATATTTTGTTCTTTAGTTAAGTTATTTGGAAGAGAGTAATGCTGCAATGGCACAAGATCTCTTAGAAAAAACAGCCATAATACAGTTCTATTGCATGGAAAGGAAATCGGATCCACGCGTTCGAGCGGCCGTCGATAAACTGACGGTCAAACGCGTTCTGGATTTCATTAAGGATCGCGGAGATGAAAATCAACGGAAAATCAATCGCAGGTTACAACGTATTCTTGAGGAATATTTGACTAAGAACATGCATTTGCAAAAGGTCCTAACCTAAAATCACTTTGAAATAAGGTTCCACTCACCCTTTAATAGTTTTGTCGTCTCGTTCTCGTTTTTTTTATAGGATCTTGATTCACTTTCGAAAGAAAACGCAGCTCTTCAAAAAGATATCCTCAACAGAACTCAAACTTTGACGGAAAAAACGACCTGAACAAAAAAACTACAAAAGAAAAGAAACTTGTCAAAATTTAAAGGATTTGTTTGTTGTAAAAAAATTGTGTCTGTATTTTCAATTTTAAGAAAACGAGATTTACATAATTATAAACAAATAATCTAATAAAAACTTATCATTCAAAATAAATTATGTAAAAACAATTTATGAATATATTATAGAAAATAAAAATTATCTGTAGTTATTGATAAAAAAAATAATTATTTCAATTTCTCTTCTTATTTTATTGGTTCAATTTTTTGCCAATTCAAATTATGGTTATTCAAATATGTCGTCCTCTTGTCTGAATAAATTGTATTTTAATGTTTAACGTGTTTTTATTTGGCTTTTATAATAATAATAATAATAATAATAATAATAATAATAATAATAATAATAATAATAATAATAATAATAATAATAATAATAATAATAATAATAGTTAATAATAATAATAGTTAATAATAATAATAATAGTTAATAATAATAATAATAATAAGAATAATAATAATAATAAGAATAATAATAATAATAATAATAATAATAATAATAATAGTTAATAATAATAATAGTTAATAATAATAATAATAGTTAATAATAATAATAATAATAAGAATAATAATAATAATAAGAATAATAATAATAATAATAATAATAATAATAATAATAATAGTTAATAATAATAATAATAATAAGAATAATAATAATAATAATAATAATAATAATAATAATAATAATAATAATAATAATAATAGTGGTGGCTCAACAGTAAGTTTTATTTTATAAAGTGAATATCTTTAAATGGAATGGATTTAATATGGTAGTTAATGGTGGTGGTTAACTTTTAAATTGATTTTAATACCAACGGGTTTATTAATCTATTGTATTTTATACGTTTATTCGGTGAAGATGAATTTACAAAGCTCCCCCCATAAAGAAAATTCAATTTAATGATACGGTTGTAATGAAAATACTTGGCAGTTTTCATTTATCGGTACTACTATTCTAGTTTCCTACTATTCTAGTTTCTACGAAAGTTGCTTCTAAAAATTCACTTTCTAAATTTAAAACTGTTAGCAAACTGACTTGTAAATAATATGTTTACGATGGTTTATGAACAAATTGATTATCGAACTCTTGATTATTCTTGTCTTTCAGAAACAAAATTAAAAAACAACAAGAAGAGTAGTTCAATCACTTAAAGAGTACATTTTCACGTTGATATTTTTTTAAAATAAAATTCTACAAACAAAAATTAAAAAAAAAATATCGTCTGCTTAAAATTGAGCCATTAATTTATAAACTCAGATAAAAAAATCTTAATTTTGAAAAAAATATCGACATGAAAAATACCTCTTAAGTGATTGAGCTTGACCTTCTAGTTTCTAAAACACATTCAAAGTTTCTCTTTATTTTGCACCTGAAAGACAGCATATATGCTCAGCGTTAAAACCACCTTAATTTAACTATTAAATTAAATAACTGCATTTTTTTTTCAGAACAAAAAAAAATCAGCTCTTGATTATAATTAGTAGTATATTAATTTTATTAGAGACACCCTGTATATTAATAAATAATACACCAGCTGTTATCCATTTTGGCACTCATGTATAAATGATAAATGGGTATTATTTTTGTTCAGAGGCAGAAAATAGAATACAAGTTTTGCAAATTATCTTCAGCATCAGTTTTTTTTTTTAATTTGTCGCATTATTCTTATCGATATCAATCGATCCATCCCTTCTTCCAAATTGAAATCTCTCAAAATGAAAATGCGTTTGTGTGTCGCCTCATTTCGTATAAAACTCCAATTAATTCTTCCAAAAATAGACCCCTTGGGCCATAGATGAGATCATATCACTTTGAAAAACCTGTAAGTTTATAGGCCTGAGGTGGGGGTGGCGGGAGGGAGAGTTTAGGATCAGAACCTGAGCCCATCATTCTATTTTCTTCTCTCTCTCTCTCTCTCTCTCTCCTATCTCTATGAATAAAAAACTAATAATGCAAACAGAATGGTAATTAGGTAACTACAATTTAAGCTCATTAATTTCACTAACTGTTAATTGCAGTCAGTTCTTTTTTTTTTAAAAAAAGAAAGAAAAAAACACTAGACAAAAAAAAATGGCCTGTACCCATCTAAAACGACACCGAGGGTTGGAGGTGGAGGCTAACTATTAGAGGATTACATTAAATTACTGAGTGTACAAGGTGCGACACCAAATTAACATCCTCCACCTCCAGTTTACTAAACAAATTGGACACAAGTGAGAGGAAATAAGCTGAGACCCTCCAACAATAAAAAAAAAACACTGGAGGAAACTGATGAGGGCCAAGCGTGCTAGCAGAGACCAAATTAACATCCTATAATTACATTAAATAGAAGCAAGCATTGTTATACCTAGTACACACCTGATAATTTAAATGCATTTAAATAATAAACGTGTTCTACAGAGCCCCGTGAAGGTCGAATTCAATTTATTCAGTTAATAATCTGAAAATATTGAGTTAATACTTAAATATAATTATAGAAACTATTGAAAAAATATTGATTTATAGTATTTCAATTTAAAATATTAATAATAAAGTCAATTTTTATTTGGGTTCATGTCCTTAACTGGATTCCGTATAATTCACCTAAACACATTAATATGAATTCATTTAACTCAAGTGTGTACAAGGTATTAGCCTCCACCTCCAACTCTAGTCCTCAGTTGAGATGGAACACTCAACACCACAAAAAAGGTGTTTGATTCTAAAAAGTGTCAACGGACAAATTTGACATTTATTTATAATTATGTTAAATTTACAGTTAAAAGCACTTTTGTTTTAAATTTGTATGAATATTTTAATTTCTCGTCAATTGCAACTAAATTAAAAGATAAAAGTGTTAATTAGAAAATGTTTTCCTCATTTGATATGCAAAAGTTGATAAGATTTATATCAAATCATTCTGTCACCTGTTTTTGTTAGCAGATATTTCAAAATTTAATTTATAACTAAATTATTTTAAAGAGTGACACAAACTGGAATTTTGTCAAATTCGACATCTTTTTTACCCACCTACAACACCCACCTCCCCCACAATACATTTTAAAATGAATTGTTGTTGATTTCTTGCAAAAGGATGAAAAAGTCAATAAAAAAAATGAACATTGCAACATGTTTTTTTAACTCTAAAAAAAATCCATCATTCGTGTTACCAATAAAATAGCTGAAAAGTCGAATAAGAATCAAAATTGGTACTCAATTCAGTTGGGAATTAAAACAAGAAAAGTTACAAATTTTCCTTTTTCCTGAATTTTTGTTGTTGATAGATTTGAACCCCAATGGAGAATGAAATTAATAGAAAGAAAAAATTATCCAGAAACACAAACAAGAATCAAGAGAGAAAAAAATGAAGCAAAATGAAACTTATTTATCAAAATAAAATAATAAACGTACATGATTGATTAGAATTTGTATTTTCAACCACGGATGGCTCTATTTTTATAATACATTTTCGGTGGAAAAAAAATTCAAGAGGAACCCCAAACGAAACACGATTTAAACCCCTTATTTTATTTAGTACCCAATTAAATAAGAGGTTTGTCTATGTTGCAATTTGGAACGCTGCCCTTAATTAAGGTAGTTTTAAAATATAAAACGCCTTTCAAAACTCTGGAGGCCTCATCATTACAGACTGAGAAAATAAGACTGCGTCCTATGACAGTAAATAGTCACATCTAGCTCATAACCTAATAACAGCCACAAATATTGTCATATGACTGCCATTGACTGGTATACAAATTAATGTGACAGTCATAAAATAATAGCGCACAAAACAGGGACATCCTATGTCACAATTATATGATTTTCTTTTCTGCAATGAGGTACCTGATTATTCTATCTTTTTGATGCAAAAATGAAGAGAAATTTGCATGTGTTTTAAAAACTAGAACGGTAGCTCAATCACTTAAGGGAATTTTAACATATTTCAAAATAAGCTTTTTATATGAGTTTGAAAATAACTGAAACCTTAAGTTGACAATATTTTTTTTAAATATTTGTCTAATAAAAAGTTTATTTTGAAAGATAATCAACAACATGAAAATACCCTTATGTGATTGAGCTATCCCCTTCTAGTCTCTAAAACACTTTTTAGTTTCTCTTAATCTTGCCCTTCTGAAATTGTGCTATTATAAACCATCTCAAGGTACGTTTCCACTCAAAGACTCATGAGATTGTATACACGAGTCTGTGTGGAAGCACACATGCATTTAGAAATCGGGACGAACTTCAGTTGGCTCCGCCCTTTTTATGACGACCGGCAACTTCTAATTGGTTGGTTATGTAGTCTGACGTCACATGCTCCGCCCTTTTCAACGTCGAACCACACAACAAACCAATTAGAAGTTGCCCGTCGTCGTCATATAAAAAGCGGAGAAAATTGAAGTTCGTCCCGATTTCTAAATGCCTGTGTGGAAAACAGGTAGTTAGAAATAGGTGAAAACATCAGTTGGTTCCGCCATTGTTATGGCGACTGGCAACTTCTAATTGGCTGGTTATGTAGTCTGACGTTGAAAAAGGCGGAGCATGTGACGTCAGATTTCATAACCAGCCAATTAGAAGTTGCCACTCGTTTTAACAACTGAAGTTTTCACCTATTTCTAACTGCCTGTGTGTGTGTGTGGAAGCACTGCTTTAGAGGATACACTCTGAAGATCCAATGGATTCTTGAATTTTTGTCTCATATTTTTAAAGTCTGTAAACATAAATAGTCTCCAATCCGCTCCGCCCCCCCCCCCCCCCATCCAACAAACTATTAAAAGAAACACATAAAAACGATCGGCCCTTAAAGAAAGAAAAAATTGTAATTTGTAACAGAATCGATAAGAAGTGAAACAAGAGAGAGAAAAAGAGCATTTATTTCATTATCAACAGTGAAAACGAGTGGCAGTGACCCATTAAGTGGAAAGAAAGTTCAATTTAAATAGAATTCACAGACACATTCAATGTCTCATTTTCTCCTACAAAACATATAAGATATACACACATAGTACTACAATACACATTACATTCAGAATGATGATCTAGAGACTAAAAGTAGACATTGATTGGTTTTCAGATACTTTTTTTTAAAGCCTCAGGTTGAACCGAGATCAACAGAAGACACACGAGTCAGAAAAACCTAAATGTCATCATTTTACTACAGGCTTACAGACACACTACTGCTACTATTATCAGTATTTTCACGTCAAAATGCCAGTTTAAAACTCTTTTGAGTCATGACTATTTTGCATTTTGAAAACAACTTTGAAAGCAAACCTTGAAAGTGTTTTTTTTTCAAAACTAGAAGAGTAACTGAATCTAGAACTGATTCTAGGAGGTGTGTCTTTAAAAAATAAACTCTAAATTGCAGTTGCAAGTTGCAAATTCTTGAATTTTCATGAAAATCGTCTGAAAAAGTGATAAACGTCCAGAAAATGAAAGTGAAAGTCTGAAAAAGACTTACCCCGTTCATTTTATGGACGTTATCACTTTTTGAGACGATTTTCGTGAAAAACGAAAATCAAGAATTACAATTTTCCAAAAAAAGTTTAGCATTAAATTAAAGCCTTAATTTTGTTAATTTTGAGCTAACAATTGAGCTAATTTTGAGCCCGAGGCAAAAATAAAACTGGCGCCCTCTTAATATTATATCCTTCGAAGTTATTTTGCGCCTTTATTTCTCAGCCCCCTAGACCTTTGCACCTAATGCAAGAATAAGACTGGCGCCAACTTAGTATTATCAATTTATCATTAGTTATTTCGCGCCACTATTTATGCGCTCCAGAGCTTTTGCACCCGAGGAAAAGGTGCCTCACTAGCCCTGCCCTAGTTCAAGCTCAGTATTAAAATATATCAACATATAAAACACTATACTAAGTAAATTGTTTACTCTTCTATTTTCTAAAACATTTTCAATTTCGACTTAAATTTCCTTCTGAGTAAAGTGTTCTCCTTGAACTGCATGAAATATTTCCAAATTAAGAGAAACCAAGTACTTAAAAAAAAGTTAAAAACGTCTTATATAACAACCTAACCCGTCATTTAATGACTATCTATGAGTATATTTTGAAAAATATGGTCACATTATAAATTCTTTTTAGTAATTAATGCAGAATTGCACCAATTAAAGATCGTCTAATTATCTCGCAAAACCCTTTTTTTTTAAATTGAAATATTCCCTTTTGAATTCTCATTTTCCAACTTGTAAAATATTTTGCTCTAAATTAAATTCCATTTATCTTATTTTGGATGGATGGACGGTGGGGAAATTGGAATTGTTTTAAAAATCAGAATGTGTTTTAAGGGCACAAACAATCCAAGTATATTATGGAAGAGGGGTTTATCACAATTTCAAATTTATTTAGCAATAATTACAGCTTTTTTTATACTTCTAATTAAAAGTATTTAATGACTAGATTTCTTAATCATTTCCCTGTTAAATTTATGACTTTCATAAAAAGATTTTAAATCTCCTATTAAACTTGTATTTAGATGGTTTTATAGTGTGAACGCCTCTCAAACTCTCGTCATTCTGTTATTCAGGCACACAAAATAAAGAGAAACTTAAAAGTGTTTTAAAAACTAGAAAGATAGCTCAATATTTTCCTGTTGATATCTTTCAAAATAAGCTTTTTATTTGACTAAAAATGATCCGCCTTTTAATTTTTGCGTATAAATAGTTTATTTTTTTTTTAAAAAATCTGAAATGAAAATATACTTAAATGATTGAATTACCCTTCTAGCTTTAAAACACTTTCTAGTTTATCTTTATTTCTTGCTTCTTGAAAGACTTAAAAAGAATTAAAAAGCTCGAAAATCAGCTGTTCTTAATCCATTTTAAGATGAAAAATGCAAGAAAGCATAATAATAATCAGGGCAAGGAGGTTCATGCAAATGCATGTTTAGTATTCTGGCTCAGATTTCATGCTATAGATGAGATAGGAACACGATTCATATCATGCTGAAGCTAAATATATGAATTTTATAATGCATGTTTTTGCATATTTTTTTTCAAAACATGCATATTTTGCCAAAATTGGCAAAAAAAATTGCATAAATAGTAATTTTTTGCAATTTTTTTTAAAAAAAAAAAGATAGGACTCAGAACTTTTCTGACTTCATAAAAATTGTGGAAATATACTTGTTTACGGGGAACATAGAATCAGGTTTATTTTACAGATGAAATTAACACTGATATTGATACAAATGATTCTCTGAACCACTTATGCTCCTCGTACATCCTTTGATGTTGAATTTTGTTGTTGAATTTTAAAATTTAAAAATGTTGCTTGTTTGCCATTTTCTTCAATTTCCATGGGTGAAATATTGAATAAGATTTTTTTATAGTGCATATTTAATGGCATATTTAGTTGTTTTTTGTTGCATGAATACATGCATATTGTGTTGCTTTTAAGTGCATGAACTTCCTTTGCCCTGATAATAATAATAATTATTAGAGAGTAGCAACTTCAATTTAAGAGATGGTTAGTGGTTAGGTTTTTCAGACACAACAGTAAGAGATATTCCAACGTCTGTCTTTTGATAATGCTTGTTGCACCTTGGTTCCCACTGTGGAGAAAAATGATAAAACTGCAGACAGTTTCTCACTATAGTTAAGTGCATAAATATAACAACAGGCAGTAAATAGCCTCTTCCTATTTCAGATTTGTTTTGTTACCTTTACTACCTTATCCCACTTCATCCCTAAACTACATGCAATATTTTTTTTTTTACAAAAATGAAAACAACCATAAAATTTCATCAGTTTTTCACATTTTTCTTTTTTTTTTTTACAAAACAACTTAGTGTTTTTCGTTGTTCCTATAAATGCATACAGAGAGATAGATTTTCAGTCTCTCGTTTTCTATTCGGATGCTCTCGGCATCCATTTGCGTCACTGGTAACTATAGATACCAACGAAAAAAAAAAGTAGCAAAACGCGAAAAAGGGTGGCTGGCAGTGGCGGTCGCAAGCGGCAGTAGTAGTGGCGGTGGATTTTGGTGCATCGAGTTAACGATGGAGAGAGAGAGAAAAAAAAAAAAAACTCAGCAAGGAATGGGAATTGGAAAAAGAGCTGAAGAAGAGATCGCTTTTTTTGCGTTTTCAAAGCATATTACACAGACAGACAAAGACAGACAGACATACAAAGCTTAAAGCCATGCCCAATATTGTTAGTGTATATGCAGCTAGAAATAAAGCTGTAATAGTGAGGAGTGTGTGCTGTGCAAGAAAACACACGTTTTAACATCCTCTCATAATAATAATATATCCAACCATCATCCTTCTATGTTATTGTTATTCCTCCTCCTCCTTTTTCTCTTCTTCCTTCCTTCCTTTTTCATGCGGCAAAACCGCTGCTGTTTTTCGGCTGCCAACCGATTCTGCACCAATCGAGGTGTGTTTCATTTGCGGTAATCTCTCAAAATATATTTAAAAAAAAATATAAGAAGAGAGATTTCTTTACTTTTATTACAACTGTTGTGACAATTTGTGATTTCCATTTATTTTGAAATTATTTTATTTTATATATAAATTGACAATTTTTAAAGAGGTGTCTCTTTCTTACTGTTGGTTTTCCTGCAGTGTTTTGTGAGTGTGCGGTTTTTTTCTCTCCTAATTTTTCTTACGGTGGTTTTTTTTTCTATTCTCTATAGTGATTGTGTGTCTAAATGTGAAATTTGTTTTTTTTTGAAAAAAAAAAAAAAAAAAAAAGGATCCGGTATTATTTGTTCTTCACTTGTGTCATCTATTTATTTTTGGGCCAATTTACAGCTTAATGTGAACGGTCAACATGGAGAAAATGATTTGTTTTGTTTTGCAACTGGTCATAACATAATAATCACTTATATTTTTTTTAGTTAATTTTTCTTCTTCTTCATCTTCTTAACAAAAATGGTTTAAAATTGTTACATTTTAAACAGTGTGTTTACTAAATTTATATTTAAAAAAACAACTCAAATCTCGAATCTCTTTTTTGTTTAAAAATTGAAATTTTATATTTAAGAATTTGTGTTTATTTGGGAATTATTTAAAAAAAAACCAATAGCTAAAATATGATGCTTACTGCAATATGATGAAATGGTTTGTTTTAAAAGCATTTTTGTTCATTTTATTCTCTCTTAAGGACCATCATCATTCTGACTGAATGACGTTCTTCTGTTTTTCATTTATTCTAAATATCAGCACCAATTTAGATGCGCAACTAACTTAAAATAAATCCAGTTTCGAAATTGAACCCAAATTTATATACATGTAACAGCAGTATATATAAAAACAACAACTACGTTTGAAAAAAGCTTGTAAATTTCAAATAGTAGTAGTAGTCGTAGTTGCATTTTTATTATTTTGGGTGTTCTTCAACAATCTTAATAGAAATAAACTTATGATAGTCAGCTGAGAATTTCTTTCTTTAAAAAAACCCCCACACATTCAAAACGTTTTCTTAATGGTTTTAAAATATTTGTTATTTGAAAATTTATCATCTTTCTTTTTTTAACCTTGTTTTTTTTATACTTTTCAAAACGACAACAAATTTTTAATTCATATTACATTTTCTATGTATTGAAGTTTTTTTAAAAAAATAATTGCTTTAAAAAAAAAGATCTTCATTAGAAAAAAAAAGTTGGTTAACTTGAAATTTTCTTTAAAAAAGGGCTTTTAAATGCTCTTTCAAGAGCGCATCTGTATTGGCGCCATTTTGGACATTTAGATGCAATGCAATTACATCATTTGAGCGCCATTTTGTAAATGCTGATATTTTTTTGAAGGGCGCCATATTTTGCTAACATTTAAGCGCGCCAAAATAAGATTTATACATAAATGCTTAAAAAAACAACCAAAAATCTTGCAAAAAATTATATAATTTTCAAATGAAGTCAAAATTAAACAAAAACTGAACCAAAAAAAAAAAAAAAAAAAATTGTGGAGATTAAATTATTCTACAAAAACAAAAATAAAATTCTAGTAAGAAACAAGTGAAAATCTTCGCCCAAATAAGAAAGCCAGAAAAATTGTGCTAGACGAAAGAAGTGTGGGTGAGGACATGGCATCGGTGGCTGCATGGCTGCCCTTTGCTCGGGCGGCGGCCATCGGATGGGTGCCGATCGCCAACAACCCACTTCCCGCACCACCCATTACCAAAGATCGAGGAAAAAGAGAGGACGAAAAAATGCTCATCAATGTGAGCGGACGTCGGTTTGAAACGTGGAGAAATACAGTAGAAAAATATCCGGACACACTCCTCGGTTCGAACGAACGAGAATTTTTTTATGACGAAGATAACAACGAATATTTCTTCGACCGTGACCCAGACATCTTCCGCCACATTCTTAACTATTATCGCACCGGAAAACTTCACTATCCAAAACACGAATGTTTAACCTCTTACGACGAGGAACTCGCCTTTTTCGGTATCATGCCAGATGTTATCGGCGATTGTTGTTACGAAGACTATCGTGATCGAAAACGAGAGAATGCCGAACGTCTATTAGACGATAAGGGTTCGGATAACGACGAAGACAAAGCGGCTGCTCACGGCACCATTCGACAAAGAATGTGGAGGGCCTTTGAGAACCCACACACGAGTACGGCCGCTCTCGTCTTTTATTACGTGACAGGATTCTTTATTGCAGTCTCAGTCATGGCCAATGTGGTCGAGACAGTTCCAGGAGGTCTCATCCCAGGTGCCAAACGTAATATGTCGTTTGGTGACCGTTACAAGGTGATCTTCTTCTGTCTAGACACCGCTTGTGTCATGATCTTTACGGCTGAATATTTATTAAGGCTGTTTGCAGCTCCAGACCGTTGCAAATTCATGCGTAGTGTCATGAGCATCATTGATGTGGTCGCTATTTTGCCCTATTATATCGGTTTGGGCATCAAAGACAATGGTGACGTCAGCGGAGCCTTCGTAACCCTTCGCGTCTTCCGCGTCTTTCGCATCTTCAAGTTCTCCCGACATTCCCAGGGTCTTCGCATCTTGGGTTATACCCTCAAGAGTTGCGCCTCTGAACTTGGATTCCTTGTGTTCTCTCTAGCCATGGCTATCATAATCTTTGCCACCATTATGTTTTATGCCGAAAAGAATGTCATTGGAACCAGGTTCACCAGCATCCCATCAGCCTTTTGGTACACTATTGTCACCATGACCACTTTAGGGTAAGTTCGTTTCCACCTCCTATCTATCTATATCCAATTCTCACATTTTACTATGACATTGTGCAAAAAAAAACGTCATCATAAACTAGATATCAACAAGAAATTCAAAAGTGCTTTATAAACTAGAAGGGTAAATATAAATCAGTTAATGGCACTTTCACAAAAGATATCATTAAAAAAAATCAGCTTTCTAATGAAAGTTTGGCAAAAAAAAAACCCCACAAATTTCATTATAAGTGATTCTTTACTAGCCTAGTTTCTAAAAACACTTTTTGGTTTACTTTACAAAGTGTTTTACTGACTAGAAGAGTAAATAAACAGTTAATGGCATTTTCAAAAAAAATATGGTGACAGTTTGGAGAAGAAAAAAAAACCCTCTAAATTTCATTTTAATTTATTCATTACTAGTCTAGTTTCCAAAAAAAAAGTTCTGTTATTTAATTGTTTACTCCAGTAGGCCTAACCAACTATTTGTCCACTCAAGATTACTGGTTTGTTTATGTAAATGAGTTAGGTTTCAGTTGTTCTGATTGGTTGTTAGGAGCTGATGGAGAGCTCCCCCGCCCCGTCTTATTTTTTACCATGAGGCCATTTTATTATGAGCGCATTAAAGTCAAGCTCCTAATTTAAATACTCCAACCAGTAATCTTGAATTGACAAAACCGTAAAAACAGTAGACCTACTGACACGATTCCTATATAGACACACACACGACTTAATAATAAATAGCCAGAATTGTGATACTTAAAAATACACCACAGAATTGTAGGTACTTTATTTCGAATCAAAAAGAAAACTTTTTGTCGTTTTTTTTTTCTTTCTTTTTTTGGCTCCGAAGCCAAAATTTGAACATTTCTTCTTCTCACGAGATTCGAACTGTTTTGTTTCGTTGTGAAAATCGCAATTACATAAAATAATAAAAAGCACACTTGAATTCGGAAAAATTCAAAATGCAACCTAATTGATTGTGATATAAAACGGGTTTGCATATTATTATTATTATTATTATTATTACTAGTGGGGTAACCCGTCATAAATGACGGGAGCAAAATTCACAGGCAATTGTGCGCATGCGCGACGTTTTTTCCTTTTTTACTCCTTTCACTTCAATTTCAGTCACCCCCTCCCACTTTTCTCTCTCTCTCTCCCTTCTACACTTTCCAACCTTTTCCCCTCACCCCTTCCCACTTTTCTCTCTCTCCCCCTTCTACACTTTCCAAAGGAAGAGTTCAACATATAGTTGACCTTGAGAGAAAAAAAAGGTTCATTTATTCAAATTTATATAAATTCCGACTTGCTTCAATGGTTTTGTTACTCCACCACACACACACACACAGACCTGGGATATTATATATATAATTATTGATGTAGGTATATTATTATTATTATTAGTATTATTATTATAAGAGCAATGGTAGCAGCCAACCTAACAGGCAACAAACAAACAAAAAGACATGAATTTCAATTTGTTTCAGAGATCGAAGAAAAGAAAATGTCAAAAATGATTTAGACAATAATAAACATAGATCTCTAGAAAAAAAAGAGAAACAACGCTAAACAATAAAAAGAAGCATTTTGTGTTTTTTTCTAGAAAAAAGCAACAAGAAAAAGAGAGAAACCCCCCCCCCCCTTCCCCAACAAAATCTACTCTTTCAAAGTGAATATCTGCATTCAAATAAAACATAAACTAGTCATACTTAAAAAAAAAACGAAGTGGAGTCTCTCACTTAAATCTCTTTTCAGCTTATTACTGGAAAATGGTTTGTTACTGGGTCTGATGTCATAAAAGGGCGGGGCAAACGAAATTCTAGTGCTGGGCACAAACGCCTGTAAAAACATTCTGATGTTTGTACCATTGCTTACTTAACACAACAACAACAACAACCATGCCCGGATTAACACATTTTGAGGGCCCTGTGCCACGTAGAATCTGGGGGCCCCCTTAGAAGTTAGTTCCCCATATAAATATACATCATACAGGGTAATAAACGTACATTATAAGCACGGACTGTCAGACTCCACGTTAATAAATATCAAGCTACCAGCGCAACTATCGGCGCATATCAGGTACAATAAGTGAACAGACAGGAATTTGATTAAGAAATTTCTAGTTTATAGTTTGGAATAAGTTTTACAAAAAACAAATATTGAAATAAAATATTATCACAAAATAACTTATCAAAGTGATTTATTAGTGGGGCTTGCAGGGCCCCTAAACCTTGGGGGCCCATGTGCATATGGCACATGCCTTAATACGGGCCTGACAACAACTACTAACATGCTGACATATGGGAGCCACTAGGCCTACTAGATTTTACACTGATGCCATCCACACACCACACATTTAACGCACAAACATAAATCTTACCTAGGGTGACCGACCACATTTGAAAATGAATCTTTTTTTCTGCAAAGATGCGAGCATTGCTAAAATCAAAGTTGCATAATATATTTTGCTTTATGCAGCTTTTCATATTTACTGCATAATTTGCAATTTAACGCATCTTTATTACTGCTCTCGAGCACTTTTGTTTATACGCTTCCGTTTGGTTTGATATTTGCAGTTACCAGCAGGTCAATAAGCATTGAAATACTAACTAGCCAATGAGAACCCATGAAAAATGAAATGGCAGGTCAGCTGATTTATGACATGGCAGCTACTTGTCACTTCATGATTAGAGGTTAGGATTTTGACGTAAATATGGAGTTTTGGCCTTGGCGCTTTAGATTTTGCTACTGCCAAAGAACGCAGCAGTAAGCAATACAGGCAATTAGAAATCGGGACGAACTTCAGTTGGCTCCGCCCTTTTGATGACGACCGGCAACTTCTAATTGGTTCGTTGTGTGGTTCGACGTTGAAAAGGGCGGAGCATATGACGTCAGACTACATAACCAACCAATTAGAAGTTGCGTTCGTCATAAAAAGGGAGGAACCAACTGAAGTTCGTAGCGATTTCTAATTGCCTGGGTAAGCAATAGCTTTAAAAGCTACAGAAAGCAAATGTAAGAATACATTCAACTCTTTTATGAGTCAAATCAGAGTGCATTTACAATGCAATATTCCAACCTAAAGCGGCGATCACATTGTGGCACAATTATTTATTTAAAGCAAGATTCGGCACTGCAATTGTGTCCTTGAATTAATTACAATTGCCAATGTGATTAAATACTCATGCAAGACTTTAAAAAGTAGTTTCTTGCTTCTTACAGAAAACGCTGAAATTCGTTTTTTGTTGTTGCTGCAAGAAACTGTGCAAAGATTGACAGCAATATTCAAAAACGTTTCTTAAAATAAAGTTAAGCTTAAACCATGATGCAAGACTTTCCATAATAAGTCTATGGAGAGTTTTTTTTTTACGTTTAGCTTTATTTAAGTATCACTTTGACTTGATTTAGAAAAAAAACGACCTTTAAATCTTGATTCTTGCAAGAAAAACAGCCAGTGTGATCGCAGTTTTACACTATCTGTATTCCTGACTTAAGTTTTTTTTTTTACAAATTCAGCCTATCCATTTGCCACTATAAGGTTAAGTGTGCATTCTTATAACTTATAAAGACTAGAAAAGGTGTAATGGTGACTAAGAAACGCCCTATTTGTAGTACTGTAACACGATTAATTTTTTTTTTGGTTGCTTTCATTTCTAAACATATACAAAACAACATTCCAAGTGGAGAGAGAGAGAATATGGGACTGAAAGAGAAGGGATCCTTTTAGCAAGATATTCTCTCTCTCTCTCTTTCTCTCATATTCTGTGTGTCACACGTCTAACCCAATTTCCTCATTCTCTGGGATTAACTTAACAAGAAACTTAAAAATAGATAGCAATTTATAAATCCAAGTCCCTATTTTTTTTTGTTGAAAACTGTGTGTGTGTGTGTGTGTGCGCAAACCCATCAAAACCAAACAAAACAACAACGGATATTAGCAAACACGAACAAACAGACAGACCTACACGTGATCCCCACAAAAGGTAGTCACAATTCTATTAAGAAAGGGATAAAAAAAGAGAGGGCCGCATATTGTAGGTTTATAATGGTGGCTCACTTGACACACAAGGGGCCACTTAATAATAAATGAATCTCTCTTTTAGTCATATAGAAGAAAAGAGGACATCTGGGTCTATACAGTTCTCTTACTAATGGTCAGTTCCATCAATTAATTACAATGCCATTAAGGATCAATCTACGAGCATCCATTTTCCACATGACATGAGAAAAATTTCTTAATGCCAAAGTTGACAGTTCGAGAGGGGGGTGGGTGGGGTTCCCTTTCTACATTACGTCATTACTGCCATTTTTTTTATTCCTCTCCTTTATTAATGGTGACGTGAATTTATTGATCAACTGGTTGCGCGTATAACATTCGGATATTCCCTCCCCTCCCTCTCTCTCTCTCTCTCTCCCTCTTGTTCTTCATTAAATGTGGAGATCAGTGACAAATGTTGTTATATTTATATACTTTCATATTTTTTTAGGTAAAAATATAAATTAAGATAATAATTTAAAAAAGGATCCCCTGCTCTTTCATTCCCATATTCTCTCTTTCTCTTTCTCTCTCCCCCCCCCCACTTGGAATGTTGTTTTGTATATGTTTAGAAATGAAGCAACAATATGAGGCGCCGTTTGGGTCATAAATAATATACTTTTTATATATAAAAAGTGTAATTATATGTTTTTCAATTAAATCCCAAACATATCGATTTATCCAAGGTAAAATGTATATCCCCAAAATATTTTATATATCCCAAAAATATTTCATTAAGCTGATGCTACACGTAGCAACAGTTAAGCAACAATACTAGTTGTAGCAACAGTAGTTTCCCATTTGTTGCAAGCAACACCTATGATACATGTTGCAACGTTCATGAAACTTACATGAAAGCAACAACCAATGAAACAAAGAGGTTGTGAGCCAAAGACTGTAGACATTTTGTTTCTTCTTTCTCTTCTTCATCAGTTGAAAATTTGAAATAGTCATGTGATTATTCAAGCCGTTTTTATTGGCTGTTGGCTGAAATGGTTGCTCGAAAATAGAACCAAGTTCTATCTGAAAATTCTGTTGCTTTCAATTTGTGAGCAACAATTTGGGTTTGTTGCTCTTATGACGGATGTTTCAACTTTCATGAAACAATAGAGCAACACGGCTATGTTGCTCTTAAGTTGCTGAATTGTTGCTACGTGTAGCATCGGCTTTATATCCCAAAAATATTTTATATATCCCAAAAACCTAACCTAACAATATTTTTGGGATATATAAAATATTTTTTGGGATATACATTTTACCTGGGATAAATCGATATGTTTGGGATTTAATTGAAAAACATAAATAATTACTTTTTATACTTATACTTTTAAACTTATAATAATTACTTTATATTGTATATAAAGTATATTAATTATGACCCAAACGGCGCCTCATACAACAACAACAACAAAAATAATCGTATTACAGTACTACAAATAGGGCGTTTCTTAGTCACCAAATTCCCTTTCTAGCCTTATAAGATGCACACTTACCTATAGCAGTGCCGCAACTAGGAATTTTGCTCCCGGAGACTATATTACTGCGAACGCCCCTTACCTTCCTACAAGCTACTCAAACAAATTTGAGTAGTTAGTATAGTGCGAATAAATGGGAATTTTTAGGTTTGCAAGTGTTATACCTAGTGCACACCTGATAATTTAAATGCATTTAAATAATAAACGTGTTCTACAGAGCCCTGTGAAGGGCAAACAAACAATATGTCGTCGAATTCAATTTATTCAGTTAATAATCTCAAAATATTGAGTTAATACTTCAAAATAATATATAAACTATTGACAAAATATTGATTTAGTATTTCAATTTAAAATATTAATAATTAAGTCAATTTTTATTTGGTTCATGTCCTTAACTGGATTCTGTATAATTCACCTAAACACATTTCATTTGAATTCATTTAACTCGTGTGTGTACAAGATATTAGCTTAAAATCAAAAACTACTATATTCACTTTATTAGGTATAGCTTAGTACAACTTTTTGTAAATTTTGCAAATTGCACGACGGGTTTACTAGTGTGAATAATTTGAACAATACATGAAAACTACTACGTTATGTACAATAAGGAAAATAGTGGGGGAAAAAAGTAGAAATTCAAAATTTATAACTTTTTTAATTTTAATTTCTAAGCGTTTGGCGCCCCTGTTTGTTGGCGCCCGGAAAGCAACTTTCCCCCATCCTCCTCGTTGTTGCGCCACTGACCTATAGTGGCACATACAATAGATAGGCTGAATTTGTAAAAAACTTAAGTCGGGAATACAGATAGTGTAAAACTGCAAGCACACTTGGATGTTTTTCTTGCAAGAATCAAGATTTAAAGGTCGTTTTTTCTAAGTCAAGTCAAAGTGATACTTAAACAAAGCTAAACGTAAAAACTCTCCATAGACTTACTATATAATAAAAGAAAAAATAAATTAAGATGTGAAATTTTGGGTTCAAGATAAAAAAAAGGTCGAGAAAAAATACAAATTATCATCCTTTTTTGGTGTTTTCTAACAAAAAATTAAGAGGATTTTGAAAAATAAAACATTTTTATACAGAAATCTGCCAGTTCCACAACATTAAAAAACAGCAACAAAAAAAAAATACTACAACTTTAACGCAAGGATCACATTGGCAATATTTAAAAACAATATTCACTGCAATGTGTCCTTTGAATTAATTGCAATTACCAATTAAAATTGGTTTCTTGCGACAGTGACTTACAGAATACGCTGGTCATCGTTTTTTGTTGTTGTAAGGAACTGTGCAAATTATTCGTGCAGCAATATTTCACTTATTTCTTGCACAAAAAACATTGCAAGAAAAATAGCCAAGTGTGATCGCCGCCGCCATTAGATTATTTTCAGATAAAAATCTGTTTGCGTTTGTCTACGGATGCGGATATGTTACCGTTAAAGAGGCAAATCAATCATTCGGACTCAGTCCGCCCAATGACTTAATAGTGTGTAAAAACCATCAACTCGGTAGTAAATCTTCACACAATGACTAGCGTGTTTTGGTCAATGTACAGAAATATGTAAAATAACAAACAAAAAATTTTGTATTTTATGTGCATTGGTTACAAACTAGTTATTTCTTAATTTACTATCTAATTGGCAAACATTGCCTGGGTAATCTGTAAAATAACTGACTTTCAACTTTGTTAGTAAAAAAAAAGTTACAAATAAAAATGCATTAGAAATGAATGCGTTTCTTGAAAAGGGAAAGAAGACTAACAAGTGAAGAGTTATTTTAATATTTTAGAAGTGGTGGAGATGGAGGAGGAGGTTGAAAGAAGAGGTGGAGGAGGTAGGAGGAGGACGTAGGAGGAGGAGGTGGAGGAGGAGGTGGAGGAGGAGGTGGAGGAGGAGGTGGAGGAGGTGGAGGAGGAGGTGGAGGAGGAGGAGGTGGAGGAGAAGGTAGGAGGAGGAGGAGGTGGAGGAGAAGGTAGGAGGAGGAGGTAGAGGAGAAGGTAGGAGGAGGAGGTAGAGGAGGTAGGAGGAGTAGGAGGTAGGAGGAGGAGGTGGAGGAGGAGGTAGGAGGAGGAGGTGGAGGAGGTAGGAGGAGGAGGTAGAGGAGGTAGGAGGAGTAGGAGGTAGGAGGAGGAGGTGGAGGAGGAGGTAGGAGGAGGAGGTGGAGGAGGAGGTGGAGGAGGAGGTAGGAGGAGGAGGTGGAGGTAGGAGGAGGAGGTGGAGGAGGAGGTAGGAGGAGGAGGTGGAGGAGGAGGAGATAGGAGGAGGAGGTGGAGGAGGAGGTAGGAGGAGGAGGTAGGAGGAGGAGGTGGAGGAGGTAGGAGGAGGAGGTAGGAGGAGGAGGTGGAGGAGGTAGGAGGCGGAGGTAGGAGGAGGAGGTAGGAAGAGGAAGTAGGAGGAGGAGGTGGAGGAGGTAGGAGGAGGAGGTGGAGAAGGTAGGGAAAGAGATGAAATTAATAAAGTGAAAATAATCTTTTTTTTCCCCGCCTTTTTTTTCTATATATAAATTCTATATATAAATTCAGCAATTTTTCATTTATGACATATTTTTGCTAGCAGTGATTGCCAAGTAACAAGGGGCAGAAATACGTTATTTTTTCATTGGGGAAGTCTTGGAGATTACACTGGTACCACATATTCCGATAGTAATTTCGATGTAATGCCTTCCTAACGTAGGCTCCACATCTAATATATATGTGTTCTCACATCACACGACAATATATAACTGAAAGTGACGCCATTTCTCTTGTTAGGATTTTTATGAAATATCAAGCAAATGTTTCTCAATCTGTGGCAATTGTGAAGTAATAATCATCAGCATTAGATTCACTAACAATTATGGTTTTTATAATCAAAAACACTGGTTAGAGGTTAGAACACTAGTTAACAACTGACAGTAACCACACATCTAGCCTCTAAACACCCTTTTTGATTAAAAAAAAAAGCATACGGGGTAATTACAGTTGCTCTAATGTTAATAATTACTACCCAAATTAGCCCTTGGGCCACACATTGAGAAACTTGATATCGCATAAAAATCCGAGCCCTAGTAATTATATAGGCCTACATGTATATCACAACTTATAACCGTACTTGGTTTACACGTGAGTTTCATTTTTATAATTTTAATTTTAATTTTAATTTTTTAATTTAATTTTTTAATTTAATTTTTTAATTTTAATTTAATTTAATTTAATTTTATAATTTTACGTACCCCCAGTATATAATTATTAATATTTATTTTGTCTTTTGACCGAAAAACGTTCCTCAAATTCAAAATGTATTCCTTATCCTTTTTTTGCGGTATGTTAATATACGGGACTTGACCTTAACCGAAGCGTTGTAACGACATCACAAATTCAGTGAACTAATAAGGTCTAAACAGTTAAAACAACTCCATTTTTACCCTGAAATCCCCCCCTCCCTAGTACTCATATTTCTAATCATTTGTCAGTCAGATAGAAAATGTAAAAATAATAAACTATCTTCGTTCATCTTTATCTTAATGAGAAATCCTTACGGAGATAATATGATGCGCCATATTAAACATCATAACAAAATTTGCATGACAATATGCAGTAGTAATAAGTAGCCTAGTAATAATAATAAAAAATCAATCCGATGTTCATCATAAATTACAAACACAAGTCTAAAGTTTCAGATAATTTTATAATGGTACAAAATCATTTTTCTATTTCTTTTTTTGTGTTCACATTATTTAAATTTCATATGCAAATAAGAAAATTGAATTTCAATCATGAAATAAAAAACGAGAGAGAGAAAGGGTTCTTCAAGTTACACAGCCACAAAAAACAACTTCAATGAGGCTTTTTTTTTCTTCTTCTTCTTCATCATCATCATCATCATCTTCTATGAAAACTTCATGCATCCATCAGCTTGCTCATTATTTTATACAGGCATTTTGAAAACGGGATGAACAGAAGTTGGTTCCGCCCTTTTTATTACGAACGCAACTTCTAATTGGTTGGTTATGTGGTCTGACGTCACATGTTCCCCCCTTTTCAATGTCGAACCACACAACAAACCAATTAGAAGTTGCCGTTCGTCATAAAAAGGACGGAGCCAACTTCTGTTCATCCCGTTTTCAAATTGCCTGTGTATTTTATTTGTTTACAATTTTATATTTTAACAGGATGGCGTGGTTTTTAACCATTGTGGTTAAAACCATACTTTTAACCACTTGTTTTTTAAAAATAAACCTTTGGTTTGAAACCAAAGACAACTAATTTTTTTTGTTGTAAATTGTATTGAATGCAAACAAAAATTAAGACTTCATTCCCACAATGTGCTTCACTACAGAGGTCATACTGTGACTCGTAAAGGTCATTGGAGTTTTTTAAACCAAAAAAAAAAACAGATTTAAACCAAAGAAAAAAAACACAGGGTTAAACAAAAAACACAGGGTTAAACAAAAAAAACAGGGTTAAACAAAAAAAACAGGGTTAAACAAAAAAAAACAGGGTTAAACAAAAAAAAAACAGGGTTAAACAAAAAAAAACAGGGTTAAACCAAAAAAAAAACAGGGTTAAACCAAAAAAAAAAACAGGGTTAAACAAAAAAAAACAGGATTAAACAAAAAAAAACAGGATTAAACAAAAAAAAAAAACAGGATTAAACAAAAAAAAACAGGATTAAACAAAAAAAAAACAGGATTAAACAAAAAAAAACAGGATTAAACAAAAAAAAAACAGGATTAAACAAAAAAAAAACAGGATTAAACAAAAAAAAAACAGGATTAAACAAAAAAAAAACAGGATTAAACAAAAAAAAAACAGGATTAAACAAAAAAAAACAGGATTAAACAAAAAAAAAACAGGATTAAACAAAAAAAAAACAGGATTAAACAAAAAAAAAAACAGGATTAAACAAAAAAAAAACAGGATTAAACAAAAAAAAACAGGATTAAACAAAAAAAAAACAGGATTAAACAAAAAAAAACAGGATTAAACAAAAAAAAAACAGGATTAAACAAAAAAAAAACAGGATTAAACAAAAAAAAAACAGGATTAAACAAAAAAAAAAACAGGGTTAAACAAAAAAAAAACAGGGTTAAACAAAAAAAAACAGGGTTAAACAAAAAAAACAGGGTTAAACAAAAAAAACAGGTTTAAACAAAAAAAAACAGGGTTAAACAAAAAAAAACAAGGGTTAAACAAAAAAAAACAGGGTTAAACAAAAAAAAACAGGTTTAAACAAAAAAAAAACAGGTTTAAACAAAAAAAACACGGTTAAACAAAAAAAAAACACGGTTAAACAAAAAAAACAGGTTTAAACAAAAAAAAACACGGTTAAACAAAAAAAACACGGTTAAACAAAAAAAAAACAGGTTTAAACAAAAAAAAAACAGGTTTAAACAAAAAAAAAAACAGGTTTAAACAAAAAAAAAACAGGTTTAAACAAAAAAAAACAGGTTTAAACAAAAAAAAACAGGTTTAAACAAAAAAAAAACAGGTTTAAACAAAAAAAAACAGGTTTAAACAAAAAAAAACAGGTTTAAACAAAAAAAAAACAACAGGTTTAAACCAAAAAACAGGTTAATTTGGTTTTTCCTTCAAACTAAAAAAAACAGCCACCCTGGATTTTAAAGAGATTGATGTATTTTTGAATAAAAATTTGGTCGTGACTTCAACAAGAAGACAATCGAAGGTCAACTGTCATATTCATATTAATAAAAACACTTGAATAAAACGCGTGCTTAATAGCAGATATCTCTCTCTTTCTCTATCTCTCCTTTCTTTCTTTCTCATATTACTGTCATAAAAACATGGCTTTGGCTTAACAAGAGCAAGAGCAAATTTGATCAATTTCATCGTTTTCTGGCAAGGATGAAATCACGGCCACATTTGCACGCATGCATTACGCAAAGAGCCTACAACAAATACATAAAAACACACCCACAGAAACAAGAAATGAAAGAAAAGCAATAGGGGAAAAAAAATAATAACATAAAGAGTAGGGTGGAGTAAGATGATGAACGGGAATCTCATCATTTCACATGTGCATTCTGATTAATGCCTGGTTCACACATGAAGACAAGCTAACGTTTACATTTTTAAATGAGCATGCGCAATAGATAGCTCATTAGTAGGGCTCGGATCTTTATGCAATAATATCTAGCCAAATATTGCTCAATCTGTGGGCTCAAGAGCAAATTGTGAAGTCATTAGAGAGTCAACCAACAATTATATATCGGTTTGGTTTATTCCAAAAAAAACTGGTCAGAGGCTAGAACTTTCTAGTTGACAATAGTAACCAGACATCTAGCCTTTAACCATTTGTTAATTATCAATATTAGCCAATTGTAGTAGGATTTGTAGGTAAAAAAACATCTAACATAATTCAAATGAACTTGACACACCCTGGTGAAAAAAAGCACGAAGTTTTCGTCTTCATTCACTATCGAAGTTCATTCTTAAAATTGTAAAATTATGATGCAAAATATACAACATGGCGTACAACTTAAATCGACTCTCAACCGTTGCAAAAAAAAAAAAAAAAAAAGATGGTATCATTGCAGAACGTTAAGCCTCGTTTTCACTGCATGAAAGTTGCGATAGTTCACTCTCACGATAGCAACTGTCTACATGTCTTGAAATAACGTGATAGTTGTCTGTCACATGACAGTATGACGTCTACTTCTTAGATATCAACTGAGTCAACAAGTGTTGCCTCTCTCCATCCAGAAACCAAATTTCCCTATAAAGTGGATATTTCTCCCTACAAGTGCCGGTCACTCACCAACTCTTACTATTGCGACATTTGACTATCAACTATCTACTCAAACGAGATAGTTGTGATAGTGCTATTGCAACAGTGTGATAGTGACTATCATGTGGTCTTCACGATGATAGTTCTCGCGATAGTTACTGCAGTCATGACAGCAACTATCATGACAACTATCATCGTGAAAACGAGGCTTTACACGACGCCAATTATCCCCAGCTGGAAATGCCCATTGGTATATCCTCCAAAGCAGGCTCCGTTCCACATCTAAATGCATATGAATTCTCATATCACAAGACAGATTGAAAAATAAAGGGTTGCTTTAGACACAGGCAATTAGAAATCGAGACAAACAGAAGTTGGCTCCGCCTTTTTTTTTGTGACGACCGGCAACTTCTAATTGGTTGGTTATGTGGTCTGACGTCACCTGCTCGGCCCTTTTCAACGTCGAACCACACAACAAACCAATTAGACGTTGCCGGTCGTCATAAAAAGTTCGGAGCCAACTTTAGTTTGTCCCGATTTCTAATTGCCTCGGTTTTGGACTTCGAGAAGCCTGCTTTAGGAGAGAACATCTATCGACACTTTCAGCTGGGCCTAGTAATGCCGTGTAACATGCCTCATTAATATCCTCGTAGAGTTAAGGAAAGTGACGATCATATTTGGTCTAGTCCTATACTTTCTAGTATATAAAAAAAAAATCTACTAACCGCAAAACCCAATAAAATGTGATATGTCATTCAGAATAATAACAACAAAAATAAAAAATTTTAAGTATTTTTTTTAACAAAAATCTGTCAGTTCTGTCCTTTTGACACAACTGACAGATTTGTTTGTCATTTGAACGGATTGATATTGATATTACAATATATTATAAATGGAAAATTGCTATACAAAAAAAAAAAAAAAAAGATTAGTATTACAAGTCTATATAGTGTGTCTACATAGATAGACATAATAATGTATAGGGTAACCATTGTTTGCATTCAAGAAGAGTCTTTAAGTACTTAACAATAACAATGAAGGAAAGAGAGAAAAAAAATCAGAAATGTAATAATAAGGAGGCTTTTGACGCCCCCCCCCCCCCCCCCCCATCATCAGGAAAATGATCAAATAGTACAAATGACAATGACTGATGCTCTCTGAAATAGAAGAAGAAAGCTCTCTCTTTTAGCCAAACCGGAAGTAATATCATGGTGAAGAGGAGTTTGGATGACAACTACTATCATTTCATAAGGCTACATTCATAAGCCAGTGGTGGGCGCGTTTGCGCATTTATGCATGGAAGAGGAGGCGGAGGAGGAGGAGACAAGTCGCTAGGAAATAAAAGGGCCAAACAAAAAATTGTTACCATGTGCTAGAAAAACAAAAAAATTGTCTTTATGTATGACCAAAAAAAAAAACCATCCTTTCCTCAAAGTTGTTTTATTTGTAAATTATTACTACCGTAACTGGGGCAAAGCGATGAGGCACCTCTGCCACGGGCACAAAACTGAGGGGCGCCACTTAACTAGAATGATTATACTAAAGGGCCCTCTAGTCTCGAGCAGATTTAAATTAACTGCAGTTGCATAACCAAAGTTATAGTTAACTGCAGACAAGCTAAAAGTGGCACTTATGTGTGTGTTTTCATGTTTTAAGACACGTTTTACCTTCAAGGTTAAATGACTTTGTGTCACTTTCTGTTAAACAGTTGTGCATTTTTTGTGAAATTATCATTACTTACTAGGGCTCGGATTTTGATGCAATATCAACCGGAATGTTTCTCAATATGTGGCCCAAGTGCCAATTGTGAAGTAACAATCACGTTTAGATAAAAAAAAAATTGTTCTTTCTAACTAAAAAAATAGTTAGAGGCTAGAACTCTAGTTGACAACTGATAGTAACCAGACATCTAGCCTCTCTAACCAGCCTTTTCCGATTAGAAAAAGCATAATTGCAGTTGCTCTAATGATGTTGATGATTACTTCACAATTGGCACTTGGGCCACAAATTGAGAAACATTCCAGTTGATAATTGCATCAAAATCCGAGCCCTAATCATTACTCATTTAGTCAAAAATTGAGTGCTCTCTCACTACCTGCCATGTTGGTTGTAGGCTAAATTTGGTTTGTACACAGGAAGTGACAATTACAAAAAGTATTCTGCTAGCAGATTAACCATTTGATAAAGTGGTTAACCACATTGTGTCAATGCAGTTTAGTTAACTTTATTTTTTATAAACTTAACCATAGTTAATATAACTACATTTGTTTTTATCAGAAAATTAACTGCAGTTTATTTTTGTAGCGAAAACAAGGTATAAAAAGCAGTAAAACCATTTTACTGCTGGTAAATGGATACTAATCTTAAATATAGTAAACTTTCATATGAAGTGCGACCATATTGGATTTGGCAGATAAGAGCTGGATCACACATGCAGAAAAAAAAGTCTACTGAAAAAACTGAAAAAGGGAATTTATCTAATTTGCCTATATTAAGATGATTTCTAAACAGCTGATTTTCAAACTGTTGATTATTCCCCGTCTTTCAGGAGCAAAATTAATAAAAACTAGAAGGGTAGCTCGATCAATTATTAGGGTATTTTCTCCTGTATACCTTTTCAAATAGGCAAAAATTTAAAAAAAAAATCTTAACCACTTAAAAGTTGGAAGTTATTTTCAAACTGAGACAAAAAGCTTTTTTTTTTTTTTGAAAAAAAAAAAAAAAAGACGTCAAAAACATGCAAATATCCTGAAGTGATTGAGTTACTTTTTTGATTTCTAAAACACCTTCAAATTTTTCGTCATTTTGCACCTGAAAGACAAATATAATAATAATCAAAGAGTTCAAAAAAAGGCAATTTTGCTGATGATATTTCTATGCAAGCCATTTATCATAAATAATATTCTTGAAGAGAGAAGAGATCTCTCAATATAATAATAATAATAATAATAATAATAATAATAATAATAATAATAATATACGGAAAGTGCAGTTTTCCACTCGGATGTGTTTCTAGGACACGTTCATCTATTAAACATAAGCTGCATTTTCTAATTTATTGACGCTGCCAATTCCATATGTAAACTCATTTCAGAATGAGAAGAGTCCGAAGATAGAGAAATGGCCATTGGTTGACCAGCCAAAGCTAAAGCTAGCTAAGCTAAAGCTAGCTAGCTAGCTCTCTCTTTTTCTCTCTCTCTCTCTGTCTATATATATATATATATATATATATATATATATATATATATATATATATATATATATATATATATATATATATATATTAATAATAAATAAATGATGCATACACAGTATATCAACAAATTGGACTGTTTTATTTTTGGTCATTATGCAAAACACGCTCGTGTACTCATTTCTCTCACTTAAGCACATTTGCCGCCTAACTGTGCATGTCATTAGAATTATATTAACCAATTTTATTATTATAAATATTAATATTTCTCAAACAAAATAAAACTAAACAAAAAATGTTAATATTTGACTTTTATGAGGCTCCTCCTCCTCCTCCTCCTCCATCGTGAGTTGTGTTATTTTTTTATATCCTGGATGCTTGTTTTGTGTTTTACATGAGCTTCTACGACTCATAGCCAATTTTGTCACCATTAAAATAATGTCAAAATGGTTAAGATGCACATTGCATGGCAATTTTTGCCTTCCATTTAGTTAATTGTCACTGACAATTGGCGCAGAGGCACTGTATGGTGGCCAACCTCCTTTGTCAGTTGTGATATTCGAAAATATGGCAAGTTGCCTATAAAAGCAAGTCTGCATATCTACAGCTTTAAAGCTAAGCTTTGTAATGCTTTTTTTTTGTAGCTTTTCATCTTTCTGCATATTTTGCATTTTAATGCATCTTTAACTTACTGCTGCTCGCTTTTTGAAGCTTCCATTTCGTTTGATATTTACAGCCATAAAAAAGCGTTGAAATACTAACTGACCAATCAGAAGATCTCATAAAAATGAAAAGGCAGGTCAGCTGATTATGACGTAGCAGCTATGTAACTCTTTTTGAGACAGGCATTTAGAAATCGGGACGAACACAAGTTGTCTCTGCCCTTTTTTTTTTGACGACCGGCAACTTCTAATTGGTTTGTTGCGTGGTTCGACGTTGAAAAGGGCGGAGCGTCAGACTACATAACCAGCCAATTAGAAGTTGCCGGTCGTCATAAAAAGGGCGGAGCCAACTTGTGTTCGTCCCGATTTCTAAATGCCTGTCTTTTTGAGCGGGCTAGAGGTTAAATTTTGACGCAGACGTGTAGTATTGACTTTGTTGCTTCACATTTTGCAGCTAAAAAAATCAACCGCAAGCAGAAGCATTAAAAAGCTGCAGAAAGCAAATATGTAGTCAGAACTTAAATCAGAACATAAACATGATTTCATCATCATGTTTGTGATAACTGCAACTATGGCGCACCAACACACTAAAACTGAGCCAGGAAAATGACAATTGTTCAGAGTTTTATAAGATGGTTTGTGAACACAGCTAATTTCAAAATCTGATTATTGTCTTTTCAAGTGCAAAATTAAGAGATATTAGAAAATGTGTTTTGTAAACTAGAAGCTGGTAGCTTGAATCCCTTAAGCGTATTTTTTCCATGTTGATATCTTTTTCAAAATAAACTTTTTATAGATAAAAATTTACAAATATCATCTAATTAAACTTGAATCGCTTTCAAACTAGCATAAAAAAGCTTATTTTGAAAGATATCAACATCCAAATACAAGCTAACGTGATTGAGGTACCCTTCTAGTTTATAAAACACATTCAAGTTTCTCATCATTTTGCAATCTGAAAAATAGAATAATCAGAGAGTTCGAGAGAGGCGTTTACACTTTTTAAACCAATTTAACAAATACAACTTAGCAATGTTATATGTTGTACACCAAAATGCAAAATGTGCCAGCCACCACAGGCAGTCAGAAATCGGGGAGAACTTCAGTTGGCTCCGCCCTTGTTATGACGACCGGCAACTTCTAAATGGTTGGTTATGTAGTGTGATGTCACATGCTCCGCCCTTTTCAACGTCAAACCACACAACAAACCAATTAGAAGTTGCCAGTCGTCATAACAAGGGCGGAGCCAACTGAAGTTCTAACCGATTTCTAACTGCCTGTGCCAGCCGCCACCTTGCTTGGTCACCCCCACCCACCAATGATACTTTCTACCCCTCAGTGCGCCATTATCAAATTGCAATCAGACAAAAAACAAAACCCATTTTTCAACACATCTTTGTTTTGAATGCATTTGTATAAACGAACTCATTTTTGGCAAATCCATACTTAAAAAAAAACACTGCACTTAAGATTGATGTCTTATTATGATAAGCAGGCAAGGAGGTTCATGCACTTAAAAGCAACACAATATGCATGTATTCATGCAACAAAAAACAACTAAATATGCCATTAAATATGCACTATAAAAAAATCTTATTCAATATTTCACCCATGGAAATTGAAGAAAATGGCAAACAAGCAACATTTTTAAATTTTCAAATTCAAAACGTCATCAATTTTTTTGTCAAAAAATTTTATTTAGAAAAATTTCTCTCAACATCAAAGGATGTACGAGTGGTTCAGAGTATCATTTGTATCGAGTTCATCGTTAATTGCATTTATAAATTACAATTAATACTCTGCTAGCAGCCAAATAGGCCTATGGCAGAGGGACCTGATTTTATGTTACCATTTATACAGTATATTTCCACAATTTTCATGAAGTCAGAAAAGTTCTGAGACTTATTTTTTTTAAAAAAAATTGCAAAAATTACAATTTATGCACTTTTTTTTTGCGAATTTTGGCAAAATATGCATGTTTTGAAAAAAATGTCAAAATATGCAAAACCATGCATTAGATTAAAATTCATATATTTAGCTTCAGTATGATATGAATCTATGTTCCTATTTCATCTTAGCATGAATTCTGAGCCAGAATACTAAACATGCATTTTTGCATGAACCTCCTTGCCCTGACATTGATAAGACAAAATGTCAAAACTTAAAAGCAGCAGCAAAAATGGCTACCAAAATTATTTCAATGAAAACACAAACAAATACACACTCGTGTCTTTTGTTTGTTTTTTAATTTCTCTTTAATGATACGGTGTTTCTTCATAAATGATAATAAAATAAATTCTAAATATAAATGGCTTCATCAAGAAAAAATAAAAAGGAGTTTTTGTCGCACAAGTGGGGAAATTAAAATCCTTGTTGACTCATCAGATAATTACAATGTCTCTCTCATGATAGACATTATAACAATATAAGAGACAACAACAACAACAACAAAAAAGGGAAAAATACTCCCATGTCAATTAATTAACCCTGAAATTATCCCCATCATTTACAAGTTTCTCTTTCAACTCCTCCCCCAACCACTTTCTTTATTTTCGGCTGTATAACACATTAAAGCAGTCATTTTCTCTCTTAACTGAAATAATTATCGCAGAAAAGCAAACACATGAGTTTCTTGTTTGTTTCCTACATATTTGAAGCTTTCACAAGAGACACAATCTTCTTCTGTAATCTTTTAAAAGTGTTTTAAGAAACTTATGAAATTACAGGTTTATCTGGTAACATCCATTCTCGCATCAAATTTAGTATAGGATCTTTTCTTGGAGACCTAAAGGAGCTTCTTCATTTTTTTTGACAATGCATTCTTTTCAGCAAACTGCATCCAGAACACATTACAATTGTTCTTTAGATTTTGACAATGCATTTTTAGCATGTTGCAGTTTTACTTTTGTCCCTCTGTCACACGCGCCTTCTTGGCTGCTTGCAGAGTCATTTTTTTTTTAAAATTCAAATTCGGCTTCAGAACTGAAACAATGCTGCTACACACATCAATAGCTGACAATAGGGCCATTTCTTTTTTCACAGCTCTCTCTCTCTACTAAAGAGGTTTAATATGTGAAATCATTATTTTCAATGAGACACCTGGTGCCACACATTCAAAAATTCCGAAGAATCTAACGAAAATTTACAAAAATAATCAAGCTACATAATATCGACTTATATGTTAAGATCGTTAATTAACAGCTGATTTTCGATTAACTCTGTCTTTCAGGAACAAAATTTAAAAAAAAAATAGAAAGGGTTTTTAGAAACTGGAAGGGTAACTCAATCAATTAAAAGTATTTCCATGTTGACATCTTTCAAAATCAACTTTTTTATAGACAAAAAATTAAATAGTATTGTCTGCTTAACGTTAGATCATAAAAAAGCTTATTTTGAAAAAAAAAAAAAAAATTGCAATCTCTTCTAGTTTCTAAAACACATTCAAGTTTCTCTTGATTTTTTTCACCTAAAAAACAGAACAAAATTTAAAACTACTTTAAAATCAAACTGGTTAGAACCCATTATTCACAATTCGGTGAATTCACACACATTTAAATGTTTTCTGGAAAATGCCAGGATAATTATAAAATCACAAGACAATTTATACGAATTCTAGATTCACTTGTTGTTTTGGAGATTCTTTTTGCACATTGCCTAAATTGTGCAAAAATCCTATTGCTCAATTGACTCTGCTGCATACTAATTCAACAACTATTGTTCAGAATGACTGATTTTTAAACTGTTGCCAGTCTCATACAATATATATACGTCTTGTATTTTTTTAAATTGAATTTGAAATTCTAATATAAGCTAGAAAATAATGTAAAAATATTGGAAGTTCATTTCAAGTAAAAACTGTCCATTGAAATGAAGTTATGAACCCAATCGTATTCGTAATGTGTTTATACGTCAAACAATGGGTGTAAAAAAAGGTAGTAAGAAGCAATGAACACACACACAAAAAAGGGGGACAATGTATATAGCAAATTACAATTTCATCAAACTGCAATGAATGGCCATTTGCAGAACAATTGTCCAAAGGAAATGGCGTGAACAAGAAATAAGAAGACACAAAATCCTCATTTTTCGATCTCTCTCTGTTTCTGTCTGTCTGTCTCTCTCCTCTCTTTTTCTGTCTCTCTCTCTCTCTCTTTCTGCCTCTGCCTCTCTGTCTCTCTTTCTGTCTCTCTCTCTCCCTCTACTCTCTTCTCTTTCTGTCTCTCTCTTCTCTTTATGTCTCTCTCTTCTCTTTCTGTCTCTCTCTTCTCTTTCTGTCTCTCTCTTCTCTTTCTGTCTCTCTCTTCTCTTTCTGTCTCTCTCTTCTCTTTCTGTCTCTCTCTTCTCTTTCTGTCTCTCTCTTCTCTTTCTGTCTCTCTCTTTCTGTCTGTCTCTCTCTCTTTCTGTCTGTCTCTCTCTCTCTTTCTGTCTCTCTCTCTCTCCCTCTACTCTTCTCTTTCTGTCTCTCTCTTCTCTTTCTGTCTCTCTCTTCTCTTTCTGTCTCTCTCTTCTCTTTTTGTCTCTCTCTTTCTGTCTGTCTCTCTCTCTCTTTCTGTCTGTCTGTCTCTCTTTCTCTCTTTCTGTCTCTCTCTCTGTCTCTGTCTCACATTTACTTTTCCATTTTGCTTGTCACAAAATATCCAAAGAGATAGATAGATAAAAAGCTCTAATAAAACCATTTGGTCTGTTTACAAAAGCACAGTATTGGGAAGCGTTTATTATACAAACACACAACTGAACACTAGTCTAAACATTTCGAGTTGAAGAGAAATGAGATTTTGAACATTGAATGGAAATAGTTGAAGAAAAAAAAGAAGAGAAGATAGAGAAGGAGGAAAGGGCAAACATGATGGAAATAGAAAATGAGAAAAATTCCTTCTAAATGAAAAAAAAAAGAAGAAGATCCGAATCTGAGGCTTCTTTCTTAATAAGATTTCAGAGCACTTTATGCTCAATATTTGAAACTTGAGAAATAATAATATATAATAATAATAAAAAAATGCAACAGTTCATGATGGTGTACGCAAAAAAACATAAGATGGAACGTAGGGCGCGGCCTCAGAACTACAGCTAAATAAATATATCAAAACCAAATTTTTCTCTAATCCATTATTCAATAAATTATTACCAATAAATATACAGAGTGACATAAAAATATCGTGCAAGATTCAGGTAGGAAGGGAAAGGAAGACAAAGTTGTCTTGCAAACTTCACTTGTTAACATCAAAATGTATCCAGAAATCGATGCTCTCTCTCTCTCACTTTCCGTAAAAATAATTGTAATTAGTAATTACATAACCAAAGTTATAGTTTAACTAATAAACCTAAAAAGTATGTTTTGACGAACAAGGTATAATATATTAATGCTGACATTCAACTCAATATTATATTTGTATGGAAAATTATTATTGTTATAGTGGGTGGTTTATTTTGACAATTTGAAGAGTAAAAAAGAAAAAATCTAATAATAGTTGACTGAATTTTATATAAGAATTTAATAAAATATTTATTTCCAACAGTAAAAAAAAACCACCGTTGAAAAATAAAAATTGTATAGAATTTTGACAATGCATTTTCTATGCTGCTTTTGTAGTTAATTTTTTTTGTAGAGAAAACAAGGCATAAGAGGGGGGGGGGGGGGGTTTAAAAAAAGAATGGGCTAAAAGGGGATAAAGAGGCTTACAAAACTTTCTTAAGTAAACTTTAAAAAAAGAAATGCTGAAAAGGTAAAATATAATATTATACTGTAATAAAAAAAGGCTTGAAAACGAAATTAAATTAGTGGTAGAAATTGATTCAATATGATAAGGTCGGTTCTGTATCATTTAGAAACACTAATGATATCAATTGTTTTTTTTAAAAAAAACATAAAACTCCTCCCAATTTAGAAATTGTGTATCTTCCACTTGAAACATATAAAATAACAAAAAATATACACAAAAAACTAGAAAGTTTGAGATTAAATTACAGCGTTACTTGTGAAACGTGAACACGAAAACCTAAAACCTTATGGGAAGAAAAGGAATACAAGGGGATTGGAGGAGGGTTGTATGTGATTGCCTCCCATCAGGCGTTTCCATAGTTACTTACATTTTTGAACCCACCTCTCCTCCTCCTCTGAGCATAACCTTAAAATCTACCTTCTTTATTTTTGTTCTTACAAAAAAAAACAATTCCCTTCCCCCCTCCCCCGCCCCCGTATATACTAAAAAAAATGCAGTAAAATTGTAAAACCATTTTCATGGGTTATAAGCTCACTCTGTCTCTTATTACGATTTGTATCAAATTACTATTCAAATAGCTCCTGTGATTTTATTTTTCTCAGTTTAGTTTAAATATATTGAGAGAGAGATGTAGAGAAAGAGAGAGAGAGAGAGCGAGATAGAGAGAGAAAGAGAGAGAGAGCGAGATAGAGAGAAAGAAAGAGAGATAGAGAGAGAGAGAGAAAGAAAGAGAGAGAGAGAGAGAGAGAGAAAGAAAGAGAGAGAGAGAGAGATAGAGAGAGAAAGAAAGAGATAGAGAGAGATATATAGAGAAAGAAAGAGAGAGAGAGAGAGAGATATAGAGAAAGAAAGAGATAGAGAGTGATAGAGAAAGAAAGAGAGATAGAGAGTGATAGAGAAAGAAAGAGAGATAGAGAGTGATAGAGAAAGAAAGAGAGATAGAGAGTGATAGAGAAAGAAAGAGAGATAGAGAGTGATAGAGAAAGAAAGAGAGATAGAGAGTGATAGAGATAGAGAAAGAAAGAGAGATAGAGAAAGAAAGAGAGATAGAGAAAGAAAGAGAGAGAGAGAGAGAGAGATAGATAGATAGAGATAAACACAAACTTAAAAATCAACTGGCCCAAAAAATGTAAAAAAAATAACAACAATGCAATCAGATGGGACACATTAAAATGGAAAATGACATCCTAACCTGAAAAAGTACAAGTACCGGGCAGTAAAAAGCTTTTTCACCCCATCCTTCATCCCTTTTTTTAGTGTCATTTCTCATTTGAGCTACTTTATTTATGCTGATTGGAATTTTATTTCATGTTCTTAGCCGCGTTATGAAACAGGCAATTAGAAAACGGGACGAGCAGAAGTTGGCTCCACCCTTTTTATGACAAACGCAACTTCTAAATGGTTCGTTATGTAGTCTGACGTCACGTAACGTCACATCGTCATTAAAAAAGGGCGGAACCAACTTCTTCTCGTCTCCGTTTTCTAATTGCCTGTCGTTATGAACAACTGATTTTAGGAACATCATTATTCTGTCTTTCAAAAGCAAAATTAAAAGTACTTAGAAAGTGCTTTAGAAACTAGAAGGGTAGTTGTTTCCAATCACCTAACACACACATTGGGATACCTTATGGTAAAACAATGTTCCGAGACTGTCTCGCAACAGTTGCAAAACATGTTTCTGGTTTCCCATCAGAATGGAAGTGTTTTCCATTCTGATGGGGGAAACCAGAAACATACATAACAATATGATGCGGGAACATTTCAAATGTGGACTTGGATGTGTCTCTGCATGAATTATCGCGTGAAACTGAATTTATGTGTGGACACTGGACACGGAACAATGTTTTAAGACTGTAATCGTGTTTCTTGAGAAAAATTAAAAAATATCGTCTCCTCTTAAAGTTTGGGTCATTTTCAAACTCACACAAAAAGCTTTTTTTTTTAAAGATATCCTAATGTGATTGTGGCTACCCTTCTAGTTTCTAAAATAAATTCAAGTTTCTCTCTTCATTGTGCACTTGAAAGACAGAATAATCAGGATTTTGAGAGGCGTTTAGACCTTAAAAATGCCCCCAAAACCTTACTTTAAATGCCCTATTTTCTTCCACAAACATTGAAGATGCTTTATATAATGTTAAAATAAACTTTTTTTTTCTAAACGGAAGAAAGTGTTTACTAGTGGGTGAATGTTTCCTCTTAAAAAAATAAGGAAGCCCTTTAGCATGTCAGAAGAAGAAGAAGAAGAAACAAAAATTCATTCACTTTGAATTCCCTCTTAAAACCAGAAATTAAACAGCAGCAGCAGCAGCCGCCGCCACCACCACCAATATGGTTGTTGGTTTAAGTGCTTCTTCAGTCTGTTATAATAATGTGTTAAGTTCACACATCTGTCTGTGTCCACCTGGTAGGACATTGTGGAAATGGAATTCAACAGTATGACGTCACTGAAAAAAATATGTAGGACCCAGTTATGTATGTATGTATGTGACAGGCAGTTAGAAATCGGGACGAACTTCAGTTGGCTCCGCCCATATTATGACTAACAACTTCTAATTGGTTGGTTATGTAGTCTGACGTCACATGCTCCGCCCCTTTTCAACGTCGAACTACACAAGAAACCAATAAGAAGTTGCCGGTCATCATAACAAAGGCGGAGGCAACTGAAGTTCTCGCCGATTTCTAACTGTCTGTGTGAATGTGTGACCTAAACCATTTTTAAACATCAAGCATACAAGATCATCTGGAAAACATAATCCGGTTGTGTGTTGCAAAAAAAAAATGTATGATAGAAAACAGAGACCAAAATAGTATTTATCTGTTGTCATCAAAACTAGAAAGAAATTCAAGTTATTTTGTACAATTTACAGACAATGTGGTAAAAAAAACTAATTTGATAGTTAATTTATACAATAACGTTTTAGGCAAGGTGTGGAATTGTGGAATTAAAAAAAAGAGTCATAAAACTGTGCTTGTGCACTATTATTTTATGACTATCATAGTGTGTTGTACACTAGTCAATGGTAGTCATACTTGTTTTTGTAACTATTACAAGGTCATGACTCATGAACTAGATATGACAATTTACTGTCATGTGACTAAGTTTTATTCCATTTCTGTAATGCCGTCCCTGGTTATTGTAGCTTTCAGGAGTAAAAAACACTAAGGGGAAATGAAATTGAAAAAAAGTGTTTTAGAAACTAGAATGGTAGTTGACTCACTTAAGAATATTTTCATGTTTCAATCTGACATAAAAAAAGCTTATTTTAAAAGAGATTAACATGAAAATACAATTAAATGACTTGAGCTACTCTTCTAGTTTCTAAAACACTTTACAAAGTCTTCTAATTTTGCTCCTGGAAAAAACGACAACCGAATAATCCGAGTTCGAGTAGCATTTTTATATTTTAAAACAGGCATTTTTTTCTTGCAAAAAAACATTCATTTTGTGCACATTTCCAATATCGGAATTGATAATTTTTTGCAAAAATATTTAACGAATTTGTAAAATGACTGATTTTCTACATTGGCCGGTAACATTATGATTCACCAAGTTGCACCTCCAAACAACCTTTAAATCCAAATTCAGTTATGTTTTTTAAGAAGAAGAAGAAAAAAGAATTCTGATGGATTTTGTACAAACAATAGGCAAAAAGTCCATCCGAACGAAAATACCAACCAGAAAAAAACAAAACAAAACAAAAAACATTCTTACTCCTGTTTTCAAAAAAATGTAAAATTTACTACAAGTAACTTTTTTGTCAAAAGAGACCGACTGACAGGTGGACTTTCTTGTTTACAACAAACGTTTCTTTTGTTGTACACAACTGTTTTTTGGCGTCTCCAATTGTTGTTATTTCGTTTTAGTATATATTGTATTGTATTCTGTATTTTTAAACAATGAATGTAAAGAAACAAAAAACTAAACTAATTTAAACTTGAAATGATCTGTGTATTTTTCAAAATAGACAATAAAAACAGTGCTCCTCTCATCCCCCCCCCCCTTTTCCTCTTTTTATTTTACATTCCGTTTAGTTTTACACAAACAAGACAGTTTTAAATCTTGTATTTATTTTATTTAAGCCAATTATATCTTAAAATAAGTCAATTAAAGAAGAATGAATCAATGACACAGAATGAATGACACAGATATATTTTCAAAATTTAACCAAATATGCTCAACTTCAGTTTCTGATTTCAGATAAATTATGAACTGATTTTCAAAATCTATAGATTATTTTCTAGTCGTTCCAATAAAGAGCAAAATTAAGAGAGAAAAAAAAAATTAAAAATGTGTTTTAGAAACTAGAAAGGTAATGAAGATATCTTTCAAAATCCATTAAAATGTTCGTTAAAATACCTAAAAATAATTTTAAAAAAACAGAAAAAAACTCAGCACGTGCGCCAATGTGTTGGCTTCACTGTGGTTTAATTGTGGTTTTTTAAAATTATTTTTACGTATTTTTACGAGCATTTTAATGGATGTTTTTTTTGTGCTTACGAGCGCGTGTACTCAATGGAGTTTAACATAAGAGTTAGAAATTCACGATTTTTAAATGTTTTTTAAAAAATAGAAGGACACTTACCAATTTTTTTGTCATTATATCATTCGATCAGAATATATTTAAAGTGCACATTGCACTTTGAACCATCAAAATTAGACAAATTTAATTATGCAAAATAAACATATTGCCGTGACTTCTGTATTTTAAAAATTAACGTTTTTTCTTTAACATCGAGGTCTATGAGCTCAATAGAAAAACGATGCTAGCGCTCTTTGTGGAGATTTTTCGAAGTACTTTTGCAATCTAGCCTCTTAAAGAGTTTTAAAATTTTTTTAATGATTTGATCAGTTACTTTAAGAACAGTGTAATTGGTTAAACACCATTCGATTGTATTGTGCTTGGTTAATACAGGCAGTTAGAAATCGGGTTAGAACTTCAGTTGGCTCCGCCCTTTTTATGACGACCGACAACTTCTAATTGGTTTGTTGTGTGGTTCGACGTTGAAAAGGGCGGAGCATGTGACGTCAGACTCCCATAACCAGCCAATTAGAAGTTGCCGGTCGTCATAACAAGGGCGGAGCCAACTGAAGTTCTTCTCCCCCATTTCTAACTGCCTATTTGGTTAATAGGTTAGAAAAAAGTATGTTGAACTTTTAAAAAGTAATTTTGCATCCGCCCTCGAGAGCTCCACTCAGAGGTTACTCTAAAGTTGTTAATTAAAATGGTGTTGGTGATGGTGTAAACATTTTCACTGAACATCATTTCGGTTGGAATGAATTGAATGCAAATTAGGTGTGGGGAGAAAAAAAGACAGAGAAAGAGAGTGGTTTAAAGCTAATGTGAAATTAAAAAAGAACAAGTCTTTTTTTCGTCCTACATTTTCTACAATAGGAGGGTAGTTAAGATTCTGGCCAAGGTTCCGAGAATTCTTCCTTTTTATGCCTTAAAAGCACCAAACTCAATATTCAGGCAAAATATATGCAGATTTCAGAATCACATTCTTAATGATTGATAAATCAAAGGTTGTGCTAAACAAATTAACTTTAGTATTAACTTATGAATACGACGATAATACCTGGTTTTCACAACAAAAGTTAACTGTAGTTACATAACCAAGGTTATATTTAACTACAGACAAGCTAGAAGTGGGTACCTTTTTGTGTGTTTCTATTTTTAAGACTTTTTTTTTTTTACCTAAGTATTGATTCACTTCCTGATAAAACAGTTGTGAATTTTTGTGAAATTTTAATTCCTCATTTTCCGTCAAAAATTGAGTGTATTCTCACTTATCCGCCATGTTTGTTTGTAGACTAAAAGTGACGTATTTAACCATTTAATAATGTGATCATAACCACACTGTGTCAATGCAGTTGAGTTAAACTTCAATTGTTTAGAAATTTAACCATGGTTAATGTAATAATCACATTTGTTTCCACTAGAAAATTAACTGTAGTTAACTTTTTAACTGCAGTTAAATCTTTATAGTGAAAACAAGGTAATAAGCGTTGTAATCTTAACGACTGCGAATATTTTCAAATATTATCAAAAAAATTTTTGATAGAAAGTTTCATTCAAAAGCTTTAACTTAAAAAAACATAAAGATTGCTAGCTAAGTCAAAGGTAGTGCTAAACTCATCAACTTCTGATAGGATGTTTCACATAAAAGTTGATGAGTTTAGCAGACAAGCAAGTGTGCTCAGCACAATACAATTATTTGCCCCGCCCTTTTATGAGCCTCAGACCAAATATCAACCAATTAGAAATTGAAACGGGCAGGGCATGTGACATCAGACCAAATAACAAACCAATAAAAGGGCGAGGCAAATGACTGTATTGTACTGAGCACACTTGCCTGTTTTAGCAGTACCCAGAGCCTTTAAGAGGGTTACAGAAGCGTCACGGACGTTTTCTTTTGACAGACGACACTGATTGCAGTGTCTGACATCACAGGCGCCACTTGTATTGAATTAGCATAGACATAATACTAATTTAAATTTCAAACATACAGTTAGGTTTGGTAGCCATTATCTGGAGACATATAAGTTTTTAAAATGTGATTAAAACTGTAATAAATATTAGATTGTTTAATGGAACTGATTAAAGATTTTTCAGACTTTAAATCTGCCTTTAAATATTTTTAATTATTTAAAAAGGTGTTTTTTTTTTCCTATGCAAAATCTCATAGGAAAAAAAAGATACATATTTGGTAGCCATTATCTTTTTTTTTACGAAAGAGATAATAGTAAAATAAAAAAATGTGGTGGTAGATTTATTTGTTTTCTATAAGAACAAGTAAATTTCATTACCTAATTGCATACGTTTATTTTTATATTGAAGTAAAAGTCAATCAATAAGAATCTGATTCAGTCAAGGCCTGGTTAGAGAGTACGTATTTGAATTTCGTTTGAACCGAAATGAGCGCGCACGCTCAGAAGCGGTTTAACGCCGTTTGAGAAAGTTGAAAACGACGCCATTTTTCCACCGCTTCGATGGAAAACGACGTCGTTTTAAAAAGAATAATCAACCCTACATGGAAGATTTCCGATTAAGGTAAGAATATTATGTGCAAAGAACAATAAAATTTAAAAAAATCTACCTTTAGCAGCGATTTTTTAGTCAAAAATGACCACACAAATCGCCGTATATAAGGTGAATGATTTCGTTTACGTTTTTGTTTTAGAGTCGCTTCCCTAACTAAAATTCTGTAATTTTATTACGAAATTTCGCTAAATCTTTATTTTTATATTTATTTTTTTCAAAAATTTACAAAAATTTGCTAGAAAAAAGCAAAATAAAATACGTTGGTGACAAATCACGCTAACGGACATCCAAGATGGCAGAAAAAATTTGTCCGTTGTAGCCTCTAATACATAGCAAAAAAATTACCATATGTACATAATAAGGTGTATGAGAATAACCATAGTGTCCTATATACATAATAACCAACGATGCGAGCACCATCTATGAATATGTTTAGAAATTAATCTACTTTGTAACCCTCTTAACTAACTAATTTTGTACCCAAGGCAAGAATGAAACTGGTATGACTTAAAACCCATTAAGAATACGACACTAAATGTATTTTGAAGTAAAGAAAAAAGTTATTTTGAGATGAGTTTTAATTTCCTTATAAATACTAAATAACTTTACAATGGGTAATACACATTTTTGATTGTTAAGTAGAGAAATAAAAACAATGAAGAAGCAGCAGCAACTCAAGATTTATGCAATTTGAATCAAGGTTATTTCTTTCTCTCTCTTTCCTATATATTATACAGTAGTAGTCTCTCTTTCCAATTCTCTTTCACTTTTCCACAAAATAAATCCTTGTAGCAAGCAAGCATATTTAATTTAATTTCAATAATTAAGCTGACGCACTGTCACAAGAACTTACTTAAATGAAGTGAATCCAGTGTGTTTTCATTGAAGAGAGAGAGAGAGAGAGATGCAACAAACAACACATAAGAGAGAAAAATACACAAGTTCAAAATGAAAAGAGAAGAAAATTTGGCACACAAAACCATGATCACTCTCTCTCTCTCTCTCACTCACTCTATTTTATTATTCTGAGCACGTTTTTCTTTCTCTCATTTCTTCTCCATCCAATTCTCACAAACTAATTCGGTAGATAGATTTTTTTTTAGATTGGAGCTTAATATCTGGATAAAATCTATTTTATAAGCCTTCATTTTCATCAGAAGCCAACCCCCTTTTTACCCTCTATATAATATATCTATAATGACTGAAAGCTTTTTTCATTTTTCTCTAGATATTATTATTATTATTTATGGTTAAAGTACTGTAACAAGTTACAAGTATAGTTCGAGCCCCCCCCCCCTTTCCATCCCTGTATTTACGAAATAATTTTTTCTAATAAACACACAATTGGGTGAAAAATGATGAGAAAAAGGGTAACATCATCTTTTAATAGTAAGTGGGTCTACTTAGTGAAAAAAAAGGTGGTTTCAAGTTCAATGTTTGTTTTTTTCTCTCTCAGAGAGAATAAAATAGTGTTTCTTTGTCAACACCTCTCAATTTCAATTTACATGTCATTTTAAAGTAATAGTGAACAAAAAAAAATCTTTCAGTCTACTTCACCCATACAGATTAATTTGAATAAACTTTTCAAAATTTAAGATGGCTGAATAGATATTTATTTTGTTTTTGTATTAATAGATGGCGTGTCACTGCAGTGGTTATTATTGTTCTAAAAGAGGTCTCTTCCCCACAGGCAGTTAGAAATCGGGGAGAACTTCAATTGGTTCCGCCCTTGTTATGACGACCGGCAACTTCTAATTGGTTGGTTATGTAGTCTGACGTCACATGCTCCGCCCTTTTCAACGTTGAACCACACAACAAACCCAATTAGAAGTTGCCGGTCGTCATAAAAAGGGCGGAGCCAACTGAAGTTCTCCCCGATTTCTAACTGCCTGTCTCTTCCCCTCCTCCACCCACGGTTTTGAGAAAATTTGATATTTTTAAAGCAAACGTTTTTCAGAAGAAACATTACAACAAAAAAAAATTCAAAATGTTATTACAAACTTGGTAATAATGTTAAAAGTTAATTCATAATAATATGATATACATGTATATCTCTTTAAAAAATAAACTTTTTATGACAGTTTTTCATGAAATGTCAATGAAAACAAACCTAAAAATTGATCATTTTTCAAACTGGACTATAAGATATTATTATGAAAAAAATCTTTTACCATTCTAGTTTTGAAAACAATTTGAATTTATGTCGTAATGTTTCTAAGAAAAAAAGTTCACTTGACATTTTTTAATCCAAATTTTTCAAAAAAAAAAAAACATCTATGGAGCATCTGAAGAGAAAGAGAGAGAGGAAAAATAAATATCTATTCAGCCACTTTAACACGGAAAAATATACACTGGTCCCTTAAATTTCGTATTAAACGGTTTTTATACTATATAGTTTTTTTTGTATCAATTTCAACTTATAATATCTCAAATTTACTCATTTAGTTTCGACTAAAAATTAAAATCACTTTCAAAATTACGGGACAGACTAAACGTCTGTATGATGATACTGACTAATCAGTATCGTCATAGAAAGTGCGGCAATTTATGAATTTTCAGGCCGATACAGAGTCCACTCTGTATCGGCATGAATTTTTTTCATTTCCCAACATTTTTTGGCTATTTGTCTGTATAGTATTACAGACGTTTAGACGTTTTTCAGAGGAAGACAGAAATTCACACCAATACAGAGTGGACTCTGTATCGGCCTGAAAATTCGTAAATTGCCGCACTTTCTATGATGATTCTGACTAGTCAGTATCATCATACAGACGTTTAGCCTGTCCCAAAAATTACTTCAAATCACATTCTATTTTTTTTATTTGGTGCACAATATCCAAAATTGAAATACATAAATTTTTATTATGTCACTCAGCCATATAAATTGTATAATTGACGCACACATACACACACACATATAAGACAGATAAAATAACATGTTTTGTTAATAAATCTGAAAGACAATGAAAAACAAGAAGAAAAAATACTTTAATTTTGATAAAAACACAAGAAAATAAAAGAGACACCGAAAAAAAAAATATATATCTAAAATTATATTATTTCTAATGTATGTCTTCATGATGTGTGTGTCTATTTGAGAAATCTCCCCATTTTGATTGTCGTTTTCTAATTGAATCCTTTCTAAATTCGAACATATAGAAGAAACACGCCCCCATTTTCTATTACCATTGAACAGAATAAAAAAAGGACTAAGTTTGACGTCATTTATAATCTTCTTCTATTTTGCTCACTCTGTTTTTATTACCATTAGACAAATAATTACATTCTGCAACACAGATGTGATAAACAACAGACACACATTCATAAATTAGTGTCTTGTTTGCCATTTGACCTTTTCAACTTGTTCTTGTAAATTAAAGGGGCAGCCAAGAGCGGAAAAAAAAAGCCTCTAGAAAAACTTTCATACAAAATGCACAATGACATTTGCATATTGCATAATAAATGATTAGGCTTACAAAATATAAAGCCCGGAAGTTATTGATCTCATTACAACTATCATACATTTTTCCAGATCTTTCTTTATTTTACTCAAATTTAAGACGGAAACTTAACACTTAACTTTCAACTTAAACCCTCTCTGAACAGGGTTCCCTTTCAAAAACAGAGAAAAATGGGACAGACTAATCGTAGGTCAATCAGTGACCTACACTTTAGAACTTTTTTTTTATATCGGTGATTGTGCATATATGGTTACTTTAAATTAAGCTTCTTGCAGAGTTTTTGGGGGGTGCAGCCACCAGAATGTAGATGTGCAGGTCATCGAGACTTCATCGAACTTCTAATTGGCTGGTTATGAAGTCCTTTTCAACGTCAGACTACATAACCAGCTAATTAGAAGTTGCCAGTCGTCATAACAAGGGCGGAGCCAACTGAAGTTTTCACCTATTTCTAACTGCCTGTGTCACCGAGTGATCCACAGTTCAGATGGCTATTTGGAGAAGAACTGTAGATCACTCAGTGACCTACACTTTTAGATATGAACTGTAACTCACTTGGCGACATGCACTTTTACATTCTTGGGGGGCTGCACCCATAGACCCCCTGCAACAAGCTTAATTTAAAGTAACCATACACAATCACTGATATAAAAAAAGTTCTGAAGTGTAGGTCACTGATTGACCTACAGTTCTGAAGTGTAGGTCACCTAGTGACCTACGATTAGTCTGTTCCAGAAAAAAAAAACTACATTCTATTATCTTAGACTATTACTTTCCTGGACTGGCAAACTCCCGAAATTTTGTGTTCGACAGATATGTGGCGTCGTTTTCGAAACAGCGCTTCTAGCGGGAATATGATAAATTAAATTTCGAACTGATGTCACGTTTAGGACGAGTTCATTTTGTAGCTATAGAGGGTGTATAGTTATATCTTAGACTATTACCTACCAGAAGGTAATAAATAGTATAAGAGAAAACAAAACGAGACTTTGACTAAGATTTTACATACAGATAATACCACCAGACGGAGCTGGCCTCGCTTCCGCCAGCACTTCCGCGTTACCTTAGAGCAGTCATGCAACACCTTAACATAGAGAAGATAGGAAGTGGCCAGTCCAGGAAGGTAATAGTCTAAGGTATTATTAAGTACAATTAAGGAACGTTTTTCTATGTTGAAATCCTGAGACAAATTATTACAAAAAACGTCATAAAATTCTGACATGATGTCATTCTTTGTTCATTATTATTTTATGACTGTCATATGATTCTGTACATTACTAAATAGAATTAATATGACAATAGTTGTCATAATAATATTTTGTAAATTAATTTTGTGAGTGTTACAAAAGTCATAGAGCTAGATATGACTGTCTTATTATCTTTCTGTAACGAGGCTCAGAAAGTTCAAGTGTCTAAATATCTTTCTTGAATTTATTCCATAGTGACTCAAACATTTTTTTTATCCTATTTTTCTAGTAAATATGACGTCAGAATATATTTTATTATTTCTTGAGTTTTTTGTTTTGTTTTCTCGATAATAAATCAATCATTGTTCTAATCTAAGTTAAAAAACAAAAATCCGCCCTCACACTCAGCAGTTTTCTTTCAAAACCATTATTTATTCTTTATTTACATTTCACTTTAAAAATTAATTTGTTTTCAAAGATGGTGGCATAGGGCCTATATATATATTAGGAAGAAAAAAAAGAAGAAACAACAAAAACTTTGAAACATTTTAAATTTGTCAATCAATCAATGAAGCTCAGAATAAACAACCCAATATTTATGTGTTTTTTCTATCAAAAAGGTCGCGAGGTAAACTCAAGTTTTCAAGTGGAATTTCTTTTATTTTTTTCTTCTTCTCATTTCTCTCCAATCCAATTCAACCAAAACCCCATTTTCTTCCTTATATTAATAATAGTTCTATGGGCTTCTATTAAAACAAAGCAAACATATTTTAACAGGAGGAGGAGGAGGAGGTTAGGGCCTAAATATAAGTAATAAGCAATTGTAACAATCAAAATTAAATCTAAAACTAAAAAAACAGAACGTTCAAAATCAAATGTTACTTCACATTATTTCTTTTTTCTTCACTATTGTTCTTTAAAGGAATGTTTACACTCAGACTCATGAGCCTAATACCCTTTTGTACACACATGGGTTAAATGAATTCAAATTAAATGTGTTTAGGTGAATTATACGGAATCCAGTTAAGGACACATGAACCCAAATAAAAATTGACTTTATTATTAATATTTTAAATTCAAATAATAAATCAATATTAATTGTCAATAGTTTATATAAATTATATTTAAGTATTAACTCAATATTTTCAGATTAATTAACTGAATAAATTGAATTCGACATATTGTTTGTTTGCCATTCACAGAGGGCTATGTAAACCCAAATTTATTATTTAAATGCATTTAAATTATCAGGTGTGTACTAGGTATTAAACACATTCAGTTCTAAATGAGTTGGTGCTGCAACTCATTCAACATTATAATGTGAAGTGTATTCTGAGTGTTTGCAATGCATCATGGGACATTTCATATATATCATTTTATATATAAAAGCCATTTGAAGGAGTGCCTTTGTTTTTTAAGCAATGCCATGTGTGTTTGCTGAAAGCATTTGGCTGAATGTATTCCTCCTGACTGAAAACCTGATTCTCTATTGTTCTTTTTTAAAAGACCTTTCCATAAAGTTAATTAATGAAGCTCGGAATTTTAACAGGCAATTAGAAATCGGGACAAACATAAGTTGCCGCCGCCCTTTTTATGACGACTGGCAACTTCTAATTGGTTTGTTGTGTGGTTCGACATTGAAAAGGGGCTGAGCATGTGATGTCAGACTACATAACCAACCAATTAGAAGTTGTGTTCGTCATAAAAAGAACGGAGCCAACTTCTGTTCGTCCCGATTTCTAATTGCCTGTGAATTTTATGCAAATATATCAAGCAAATGTTTCTCAAACTTCATGGCCCCAGTGCCAATTGTTAATGTAACAACCCCAATTAGATCAACCAACAATTATGGTTTTTTCAATCAAAAACACTGGTTAGAGGCTAGAACTCTAGCCAACTACTGATAGCCTCTAAGAAGCCATTTTTTATTAGAAAAAAAGCATATTCGCAGTTGCTCTAATGATGCTGATCACAATTATCAGCATTTCGGCTAAAAATTGAGAAACATTTGCCTAATTATTGCATAAAAATCCGAACTCATATTAATTATGTAAGAAAAATAAAAAGATGAGTTATTTTGTGGTCTCAAGTTTTGATTAAACGTAAAAAATCTGAAGTTATCTAAGAAAAATCTGCTATTTTTTATCGCCAAATATTTTTTGTTAATTAATCTGATTACTGATGATAAATTAACAGATTAAATTCCGATGATCCGATATCATCCTAAAAGTAAACATTTGACGTCAGAAAATTGAGCAACAATACATATAAAAAAACCGTGACGTCATCAACGTCTTATATGGGTAAGGTGGTTTTTAAAGTGTAAACCGTCCTTCGAACTCGGGTTATCCTTTGAGGAGCCAAATTGAAAAAGTTTTTTTGAAAAAGTGTTTTAGAAACTAGAAGGGTAGCTCATCAATCACTTAAGGGTATTTTCATGTTGATATATATTTTAAAATAAGCATAAAAATCACCTAACTTTTAAGCAGATGATATTTTTTGTAATTTCTGTCCATAAAACATTTATTTTAAAAGATTTCAACATAAAAATACTATTAAGTTATTCATCTACCACTCTTGTTTCTAAACACACTTACCACCCTATTCTTATACCTAGTACACACAGCTGATAATTTAAATGCATTTAAATAATAAACGTGTTCTACAGAGCCCTCTGTGAAGGGCAAACAAACAATATGTCGAATTTAATTTATAATATAGAAATAATTGACAAAATATTGATTTAGTATATTTCAATTTAAAATATTAATAATAAAGTCAATTTTTATTTGGTTCATGTCCTTAACTGGATTCCGTATAATTCACCTAAACACATTTAATTTGAATTCATTTAACTCATGTGTGTACAAGGTATTAGTATTCCTCCCTGAACTGCAAAATAACCAACAAGTTTCAAAATCAGCTGCTCATAATTCACTTTAACCAAACTTCCATTTCATCTTTTAAATGTAATTAGAAGGAATCCTTGTTTTAAGAGCCACAACATGGCATCAAATAACATTTAGCATATTTAAACTCTTGAAGAAAAATCATAACCATTTTAAGTAGATTCATGTGAAATGATGAAAATACCGCCAATAACATCAAAGAATATTTTCCAAGCACACTAGGCGTACACATTTTACTGTCAAACGTGATTTTAAATGGCAAAAATTAAGGTTGATCCACACTAGACTAGCCCGAATCAGAAAGGTAAATTCCGGATGGAATAAACCCCCCCCCCCCCAAAAAAAAATCGATTAGAGGGAAACCCCTCATTAGCCCCGGACGTAAAGGGCTCGTTATGAAGACAGTGACCGGCATGCTTCCGAACGCCGAGCCGATTCGAGCCGGTCTAGTGTGGGACAACCTTTACTTAAAGTCATAAACCAACATTGCCAAAAGTAAAAACTGTGACTGCTATTCTTAGTTACTTCTACTAGTCATTCTATAATTGTTGTTACAGTCAAAGTGAAAAATCAATTCATTCTACAAATTCACTGAGAAAAAAAAACTAGATGTATTTGCAATTTGCACATTTAGGAGCATTTCAGACAATGTACAGATTGCCTCTAACATATTAAGCTAATTTGTGATTAATTGATAATCAATACATGCAAATTTAATTTTATGTTTCAGGCCTTTGGTACAGTGTCTAAATTTGCTAGCAAAATGTGATAATTTACTATACTGAGGTGATCAATTTTTGCACACTGACTAGTAAAAGTGTACAATAACCAAATTTCTCACTTTGCCTGCAACATATAAGTAAAGAACAACTAGCTTTTTTTTGTTTAAAGTTTACAGTATCAAATATACAATATTCATTTCACACTAAAAAAAACCAAACCTCCACTTTTCAGTTTTAATTGAATTTGGTTCACCTGATATGGAAATCATTTTATATTAGCTGACCATCATATTTTATTTTTATTGTGAATCTTTCATAACATTATTACACTATATATGTATAGGCCCTATCTATGTAGCATGTATGAATTTGGATATTGAGTGCAGTAGTAATAGGTTAAACAAATCTTCAATTTACAATTTTTTTTAAAAAAAAAATAAATAAATAAATAAAGCCATGTTACTGCCAATCATTTTGGCATTGTGTTCACTAATTGATCTTACAAAAGGGTCATCAACTTGAACAAAACAAAACAACAACAACAATCGCGAAACTTTTGAAATTCATAACTGTCACATTATGAATAGAAATTGGGCAGCTGAATTTCACTTGGCCTGTTTCTTACTTTGTAATGCGCGCGCACTTGTGTCACACATACTTTTCACCTTGAACCCTGCGCCTGTCTGCCGTCCTGCTTTTAAGCAGGAAATGAAAATATCGCACCTCGGTTCAAAAACCCTTTTTGGAGGGAAAATGAGTTTAAAGTTGCAATTTTTCTATCTCAATATACTGTGGGGGGGGAGCCAAATAAACCGATATTGTGAATAGTTAAAACGGTTTTTTTTTGGACATTTGAAAAGCTCAGCAAAGTAAGCCATGAATCTTCTCTTTAAAACTCATTTCTCTCTCCCAAAAGTGGTTTTTTGAATTGTGCCACTCTTCCAGCCGAGGTGCGATGTGTGACAACCCAAAGCAGCCGCTACTTGCTGTTGCTGCTAATAGCCAGCAGCAACCAGCGGTTTGTAAACCAGCCTAGTGTGAATGCACCTTTATGTTATGGTTACTGCCATATTAGAAGATATTACTTATTTATGAGTAACTTATGATTTCCCGCCTTATTCGATGCCATCAGTTAAGAGAAGGATCACACACACACACACACACACACACTGAAAACCCACCAGAAATAAGAAATCTGCATTACTTTGCACTTAAAAAGTATTAGAGCGCTTCCAGTAAATGCCTTACGAAGTGAGATTCAGTGAGATTTTTTGTCAGCGTGTGTGATCTTTCCCTAACAAGAGGTTTTTTTATCCTGAATCCCACGCTGCAGATAAAAGAGATAGAAAATAACAAAGAATGGGTTAACCACCACCACGAACAAACTATTCTGTCAGTTGTTTTTCTTAAGTGGTTAACTAAGTGAATAAAACATTCCCAATGGTTCTTAAGAAGCTATCTCTCATCACATTCTGAAGCCACACAAAGTGTCAATTTGGTGGCAAATGAGGCATATTTTTTTGTGTTCTTCTTCTTCTTGTTGGAAGTTCTTAACTGTTTCAACCATAATTAAATGTGGGACCCTTCATCAAAATTGAGCAAAAGCAAAAGTCTTACTTTTTCTTATTCTACTTTCCACTATATATATATAGAGAGAGAGACATTTCCTATTTTCATAGGAGAAATTGCTGTGACAAAAATACTTTTTTTAAAAAAAAATTCTCTGTACATTTTCAACTAATGATCACATTTTGTGAAATAAAAACTAGGTTATAACAGTATATATCACAAGATTACATTTCAGTTTTGTTCTATTTTTTGTTGGCATATGGTGATTGGCATACACAAATGTGCAACAGGAAACTCACAATTAGCATCATATCCATTGGACGGTTTCAAAAAGACCGAAAAAAAAAATTTAAACATATTCGAGATACTCAAGTGTTTCTCAACCGTGTGACATTTGTGACAAGTTGGAAACTGAATTTTGATTGAACAACTGTTTGAAAACGTTATTTTCTAAATTCTAAATGAATAAAGAGACATATTGTAGAAGAAGAAAAAGAAATACTAACTGCTGCGTCTTTTTTTTTAGAAGTAAACGTTTTTGTTCTTTTGACAGAAACTGAATTAGAAATTTGGAATTTCATTTATTTCAACTTATACAACTTTTAAGTTTTATTATATGACATATATTATATGACGTATTATATTACAGTATGTCGAATTCAATTTATATTCAGTTAATAATCGAAAAATATTGAGTTAATACTTAAATCTAATATAGAAACTATTGACAAAATATTGATTTAGTATTTCAAATTAAAATAATAATAAAAGTCAATTTTTATTTGGGTCCATGATGTCCTTAACTGGATTCCGTATAATTCACCTAAACACATTTAATTTAAATTCATTTAACTCACGTGTGTACAAGATATAAGGCCAAACCATTTTATGCAAAATACGAATAAAGTTAACATTTTTTAAAATAGAAATCATACGTTCTATGTAAATAAACAACTAAAGCCAAAATGTGCAAGAAAATTGTGTTTACTTTATGCAAATGTTTTTTTTTTAAAAATGTATAACAATGTATAACAAAATAACAAAAGCAAAATAAATTAAATAAATGAAGCAATTTCTACCGCACATTCCGTTATTCAAGCGATGTGACGTCACCCCCATTGAAATATATCAATGTGACGTCAGACGGCTGAATAAATTGATTAATAATGGAATGAAAACGCAGTCACTATCATCAGCAGCAACAACAATTAATGCAAAATTAAAACAACACCCTTTGTGACCAAAAAGCGTTTTTTTTTAAATAAATAAAATTATGCGATTTTATGTAAAATTTCAAAACATTATACAATTTTGTGCATATTATGCATTTTTATTTTGGCATTTACCTATCAAATGTCTCAGAGGTAAACTGTGTTAAGTACAGGATTTTTACATCTTATGAATCAGCTTATGAAGTTCTATTAGTGGTAAACAGTTTTAAGTTGACAATTTTACACATCTACCGCTAAATTGATTTTCTTTCATCTTATGAAGAGAAAAACTTTTCAAACGAATCCAGGTCTGTCAAATTTCGGATTGGTGACTTAAGAGGGCTCCATAGAAAGATACCTGTGTAAATGCAAGGTAAATGGCGCCTGCAACCTCCGTAGGTGGCAAACTACATTCGCCAATTAGTTGAATTGGAATGCAGCCTTTTAGCTCTAAAACGTGCAAAACAATCTTAATTATCAGAGCACGTGACAAACTTAACCCCTAATATAAGTGAAGAGAGCACCATGATGTAGGCCTAATTCAAAGTTTGCCACGTGAAAAAAAGAGAAGGTTACTCAGAGTTGAAGAGTGTCTTCAGCACCTTTCTATGGAAGGAGGGCTAGTGGCGCCATCGAACGCTACAGGGAAAAAATAATGATCTATTTGCAGTTTACCTCTGAGGCACTGATATGGTTTTCATTAGGGCTCGAATTTTGATGCAATATCAACCAGAATGTTTCTCAATATGTGGCCGAAGTGCCAATTGTGAAGTAAAAATCTCGTTTAGATAAAAAAGATTGTTCTTTTTAATTAAAAAAATAGTTAGAGGCTAGAACTCTAGTTGACAACTGATAAGTAACCAGACATCTAGCCTCTCTAACCAGTCTTTTCTGATTAGAAAAAAACAATAATTGCAGTTCCTCTAATGATGATGATGATGTGTTTACTTCACAATTGGCACTTGGGCCACAAATGGAGAAACATTCCGTTTGATATTGCATCAAAATCCGAGCCCTAATTATCATCGTGTATCGAAAAGGATTTGGAACTTGTCTGATTATGCATTTTGTGCATTTTATGCAAACTTTTGGCCTTAATGATAACTTTAAAAATAAACAATTTAAAAGACAAGTTTCAAAACAAAAATACGTTTTACCAGTTAAGTGGAAAACTTGCCAATTTTCCATTTTAAACCTACCATAAAAATGTATGTTTAAAAAAAAAAAAAAGATAGCGCCATGAAAATACTATATACACCTTTGTTTATCATCTTCTAGTGTCAAATAAATCTTCAAATTATTTTAGAAGTTATTAATAAATTTTCTAAAAATATTTGTTTTTCTTTTACAATCATCTTATTAAAATGAGAAGAAAAATTAAATACAAACAATTTCCATCAACTTTTTTTCTCTTCTTAATTATAATTAAATTATTATACGTTTAAACTTTAGTTTTTTTTATCTTAGATGAACTTTATGTCATATTTATAAGAAAACAATAATTTTTATTGTTATTTTTCGTCAATTGTTTGTTTAAATTAACCCTCAATTTGTTGGCACAAATTGATTTCGATCAAATAAATGTGAAAGAGATTTTCTCTCTCAAGACATGAAACGTAAAAACGAATATAAGAAGACGGAGAAAATGAAAGATTTTTTGAAAGAGAGAATTGTAACAACGACGTGTTTCTAATCTCATCAAATAAGAAAGGGAGAGGGGAGGTTTATTAAATGAACATCATTTGTGGGCGTTTTGCCATCTTCTTGTCGGTCCAAATAGACGATTTCTTCTTCCAAAAAAAGAAACGTCGAAAACAGATTTATCTCTCTCTCATTTCTTTTTTTTTTTTCTCTCTCTCTCTCTCTCTCTTTTACCATCCATATCCACTCAGCAAAACTATCTCTCTCTCTCTCTTTTTATATCTCTTAGGTCCAAATTCAATAAAAGAAACTTAACACTTGAAACTTCAACTTGAAGGGTTCCAACATAAAAAACTTTATTGAAAATAACATAATAATAAGACCTAAAATAAGTTTTGTTATGTTGGAACCCTGTTTATAAAAAAAAAGGTTCAAAAAGTTGAAGTTTCAAGTGTTAAGTTTTCTTCTTAAACTTGGGCCTTAGGATACTTTACTAAATAGATCTTTTGAGTGAATGCATCTCTTATAAAATCGAATGATGATGATGATGATGATGCAACAAAGTTGAAGTATTTTCTAACTAGTGTTGTAACCCGTCATAAATGAATGGAGCGAAATTCACACGCAATTGTGCCCAGCATTAGAATTTCTTTTCCTCCGGCCTTTTATGAACGTCAGACCAAGTAACAAACCCAATTAGAAATTGATGACGTTCATAAAAGGGCGGAGCAAAAAAAATTCTAATGCTGGGCACAATTGCCTGTGATAAATTCTAGTTTAATTTTGCTACTATTATCCCCCCCCCCTTTTTAGATTTGAAAGAGAAAATGAGTTTATCATTTTCTCTGGTGTGCGCATGCGCGTCGTTTGTTCCTTTTTTTACTACTTTCATTTTAATTTCAGTTTCCCCCTCCCCCTTTCTTCCTCCTTCCACGTTTCTCTCTCCCCCTCTACACTTTCCAACCTTTTCCCCCTCACCAATTCAATATCATGGGGTTCTTGGATGGGGAGAGTGCAACGTAATCTTGACCTTGAGAAAAAAAAGCGGTTCATTTATATTGATATAAATTCCGATGTGCTTACACGTTTTTGTCCTTGTTAGCACAGCATTACTGACACATTGAAGTATATAATAATATAATATTATAACTGATCCCCTCTCATTGATCCTTGTTTTTTTAGTGACATTTCCATATTTTGTCTCTATCTCCTGAAGATAGGCAATCACTGCTAACACATAACCAATTGTTGTTGTTTTGGAATAACTGATTTTCAAACTCTTGATTATTATGTCTTTCAGAAGAGCAAAATGAAGAGAAACTAGAAAGTTTTTTTTTTAGAAACTAGAATGGTAGTTTCTAAAACACATTTCAAGTTTACACCTGAAATATTTCCAGAGATATTTCTTTTATGATTTATTTTAATACCGTATGAAAAAAAAATATAAGCTTATTTTAGAAGAAGAAGAAAAAAACAATTAATATAATTATAATTAACTTGAAAAAGAAAATTAATTTCTCAATACAAAAATGAATTTGTAATTGAAGTAAATTCAGATTAAAATAACATTGCAATTATGTAGAATTTTTTTTTCTTTCCTTCTTTAATGATTCTCTCTCTCTTTTCTCTCTCTCTCTCTCTCTCTCTCTCTCTCTCTCTCTCTCTTAAAATAGCTATTTCGTGAGCCAATTAAGATTCACAAGTGACACTTGTGTAAAACTGATTAACCTCGAAAGAAATTTAATGAGTTCATTACTCTAAAGTGTTCATTCCACTTTTCTCATTTTTTTATTATAATAATAATAATTATTATTATTATATAAAAAACTGGGAAAAGGTTTTGCAAGTACATTAATTGAAATTTTCTTTCGTTTGTCAAGTTTCATTTCTTTTTCAAGTATATCATATAATAAATGAGAAGATAGAAGAGATTCTCTTATGATTTTCATGGAAAAAAGTCAGTTTAGATTTTGATGCTGATTAGTTTCAGTCAAAATGGATTACTTTCAGTTGATGAGTGGATTTGCATTCAAATTCGTAACCGGAAATTCCAAATTAAAATAATACATAATAAAAAAAAATCCCGTTTCACAAAAACCAACAATTTTGAAAGCTTTCTTTTTTTAATGACAATTCGTTTAATCAACAAGTCATTAAGTCCAAGATACGAACCTGTCTTTAAATTTACAAGATTAAATTTTCTTAAATGAAAACCAATGCTAATTAAGAGAAGCTACGTCACTTGTGATCAAACGATTTAATGTAAATTTATTCTTAGAAATTATTCTAATCAGAAGTAATTTTTTTTAATAAAATTATTAAAAACTAGAAGATGAAAGTAAATCTAACCATGATGTCTTTCAAAATAAATGTTTGAAAAATAAGTCTACTGTATTAATTCTCAGTGATAAGAATTACTTTTAAATGTGAGTCTTTTTGCTTTTCTAGTTTCTAAAAGTGTGCTTCAAATTTGGTAGTAGTTTTTCGAGACCTTTTGTCGTTTATCTAAATAAATTTAACATTTTTTCAAATAATATATATGATAATTTACCATTTCTATTTTCAAAATTTTCAAATAATAATGGCTGAAACCAAAAACCAAAAAAAAAAAAAAAAAACAACAACTGGCGACGTCTGTTGTGGTTAAATAAGTAATTTTCATGCGACCAACATTAAAATTTATAAATTCACATTTTGACGTCACATTTTAAGACAAAAAAAACCTTCATAGTGTTTATTCCTCATAGGAATGGATGGACCTTTTACAATAAAATGGTCGCATAACTGACGGATTACTGCTACTAGTACCGCTCCTACTATTACGACTACTACCGCTCCTACTATTACTACCATACCACTACCAATACTACCATACCACTACCAATACTACTGTACCATACTACTACCAAATTACCAATACTACCATACCCCTACTAATACTACCAATACTACCATTATTACTGCTCATACCAGAACTACTACTACTCCTACCCTTTCCATTAACACTACTGTTACCTCCACCACCACCACCACCACCACTACCAATACTACCACCACAACTAATACTACAACTACTACTACTCCTACGACCACCACCACTACTACTACTCCTACGACCACCACCACCACTACTACTACGACCACCACCACTACTACTACGACCACCACCACCACTACTACTACTACTACTACGACCACCACCACTGCTACTACAACCATTACATAGAGAATTGTTATAGTGGGTGATAGAAGTTTATTTTGACATTGTATTTCTATGCTGCTTTTGAACTAAATAGTCTTCTCTGCCGCAGACCCTATATGCTGCTTGCAGAGTAATTATTAAAATTCAATTCAGATACTACAATGTTTACTCCCGCCATTACTACTACTACTGCTGCTACAACTTCTACTACTACCATTACTACTCCCACTACTACTCATTCTACTACTAAGATCAATGTTTTTTCAAGTTTTATTATTTTGAAAAGGAACCAATGTGACACACTGCACTTGCGCACTAAAATAATCGAAACCTCTTTTTTTATCCACCCACACATACACAAAAATACACATTCCGTTTCACAGTATTCCCTCAAAAATATCTCCTCCATCCAACCACCCTCTAATAGACACTGGATTTTTTTAGAAACGAGGTGCGTGAAATTCTTGGCTCAAATAATCGATCCACTTCTCACCAAATTGTACAATAAACACTTGATGGAGAGAGAGGATCGTCGTCATTGGAAACTAAAAGTCATTGCATGCGGGCGACTTCTATTCTCTGCCCCAATGATAACAAAACATCTTTCAAAAACCACCTCCTCCTCCTTTATCTCCGACCTTTTTTCTTCTTTTCTTTACAAATGTAATCTTTTTTCACTTTTTCTCAAGAAAATAAGCTTATCCCTCCTTCCCCTTCCAAAAAAAGGAGGATTACTTAATCCTACTACGGTTGAGATTCGTCACACTTGATCTCCTCTTATTATCCATCTTTATTTTTTTATTGGTCACACTTTTAATGACAACAGACTAAAATATTAGCCTTTTTGTGATGAAATTAAAATTTTGTTTTTATTTTTGGTGTTCATTTTAATTTTTTGTCTTTTCTTTTAGAAAAAGTATTTCTTTAATTTATTTATAGCCTTTCATAAATATAATAGAAACAGAAAGAAAAGTTGAAAAGAAATTTCTAATCATCAATGAAGAACGAAACGGAGGTTTTATTACACTTTTGAAATTAAGTGTAAAATTTGACAGTTAGGTCCTTATTCTTAAGCCCCGTTTTCACGATGATAGTTTTCACGATAGTTGCAGTCATGAGAGCAACTATTGCGAGAACTATTATCGTGAAAACCACATGATAGTCACTATCACACTGTTGCGATAGCACTATCACACTATCTCGTTTGACTAGATAGTTGATAGTCAACTGTCACGATAGTAATAGTTGCTGTGTGACCGCTTCTAGGGAAATATCCACTTTGTAGGGAAATGTGGCTTCTGGAGGGCGAGGCAACACTGTTGTTGACTCAATGATATCTATGAAGTAGACGTCACACTATCATGACAAACAACTATCACGTTACTTCAAGACATGTAGACAGTTGCGCTATCGTGAGAGTGAACTATCGAAACTTTCATGACAGCTACTCTCACGATAGAACTATCGCCACCGTGAAAACGAGGCTTTATTGCTTATTTCACACTCATACTCTCCTCCATATGCTCGTTTTATCAGTCAGTTTGACGTATTTGTCAGTTTTTTTTGGACAGGACGTTAGGTTAGCCCAAAATCAACTGTAAAGCCTATAAGTAGGATTCCACCTGTGAAAAGGCATTCCAGAACCCTGTTACGAGGATTCAAAGTTCAAGTTCAAGTGCTTAGGGCCATATTCTATATAAGAAAACTGAGCACTTTGAATTTTAACAAGACAGAAACATAACACAGAAAACCTCTTTATTTTATTAAATATCCCTCAAAAGGGATTTTTTTTGTCTGTGTTGGGACCTTGGTTCAATAAATAGGGTTCGAGTTTAACCTTAAGTCCTAAGTTTTCTTTTTGAATTTGGGCCAAATTTTTATAGTAAATTTATATTATTTGCAAAACATTAGGTGTAACTAATGGTTGGAACACACAGACCAATTTTTAACCACTTTTCAATTGCAAAAGCAAATCCAAGGTGGTTGAGCTTTGGGGTTGCAATGTATTTTCTATAGAAATCCACTAAAACATTACTTTCTGAGCTAAAGGAGAACTTGGTATAATTTCAATTTTTGCAAGAATTTATACATGGCATATTATCATAAAGGGAAGAATCACACATGCTGAAAAACCAGCAGAAATTAGAAAATAGAAATCAAAAATCAAAATATTTTTAATGATCCTTTTTGCACTGAAAGATATATAATGGCGCTTCTGTTACGAAGAGCTATCATTGGCATGGGTAAAAGTTGAAGAAATTCATCAGTAGATGGCGCCAGCATCTCCATTAATACATTTTTTCTATAGGAGTCTATATAAAAAAAACTGAGAATACAATGATGCAATACGTGGTATATTACAGTTTAACATAGTGTGTTCAGTTTTTGTTTATATTTTCTCTTATCGGACACAAGTTATTTTTGAAACATAATTTTTAAGTACTCAAAATATACTATGAATCCACTGATACTTTTGTGTAACCAAATTATAATTACTTTTATTTTTAGAAGAATTTTGAAAATAGCCTACACATGCTAATTTCCATAGACTCTTTTTGCCAAACATAAAAACATCCAATAAAGGTTACAAAAAATTCAATGGGTGACTTATGGTGTAATGCATCCACTGATATATGTTTTATAAATCCCAGTGTAACTGGATTGATCTTTTTAATAATTATTTTGGCAATAAATTACCAGAAAAAAAGGCTCGATATTTTAGGTGAAAATACAGCGCGGTGGCTCCAGATAACCCTCTTTAAATTCCTTAGAAAGTGAAATTCTATGGAATTTTATTCAGTGTTGTTTGATTCTTCCCTTTCAAATAATAGAATCTGACAAAAAAAATATATGAAGTCAACAAAAACAACAATATTTCTTTTTGTTGTTATTTATTTCCATCCCCATATGTGTCCACTTCATACATTTTGATGGCTGGACCTCCCAATGGTTAAACACAATCTTTTTTTTTTCAAAAAGCCTCAAAAAAAAGTTTGAACGGAAATTGGGAGAGAGCTGTTCAAGAAATGATTTTTTTAGTATTATTCCTCAAAAGGATGAAGTATTATTTGTATCAATGACCCCACACAAACCAAATACACTTATTTCTTTTCTATATTTTTTTTTACCAAATGTAATTTCGTCAAAATAGTCTTATTTCCATACCTCCTCTCCTCCTTCCTTACAATTTTCACAAAATAAATCTTTGAAAAGTTTTCTCATCTCTATAGAAAAAAATACAAATATTTTTGTTTATGTTCAACCATTTTCTTTACTTATCCTTTTTCTCCCCTATTTTTCGTTCACATCACGGTATTATATTATATATATCTGATATATTGAAGTACAATAAAAACCATGGGTGTGAAAATTTCTCATGACACAAAACTGAACAAATCAAATCAAAAGACATAACCATAAAATGGCAAATCGCACACATACAAAATTTACAGAGAATAACGGCACTAACTCCACCATGGCCAACCATAAAGCATACAAAAGCTTAGAAAATGGGCCCCCCTCCTACTTATAAAAAATCGTTTTACAAATATATTATTATTGTATATATCAGACGAAATTGAAACAAATTTTTTTTAAAAAAAAATAACACTAAACGAAACCTGTGACTTTCTCTATCTGAATGACAAATTAAAGTCAGTACATTATTATTATAAACTCACAATGGTTTAAAGCTTATATTGTTAAGTTGCCCACTTGAAATAAAATGTTGGCCATTTATATACCTTGTAAATGATACAAGAGGTATGGGGAGAGGCGGCTTTTTTTTCTAACCAAACACCTTCCCCCCCCCCTCAGAAATGTTACAACTGAGATTAATATAGAAACTGTCAAAATAAATAAATATGTCTTCAGTGATACCGTTTTCAACATGAAAGGAGATGATATTTTACACCAAATGAAGTGAATGGCAACAACACAGAGGGTCACGATGTTCTCAAACCAAATTCAATAACAAATCTGACACACAATTCAGAATTTCAGATGAAAATCTAGATTCAACATAGAAACTTTTATTTTTTTTTTTTTCAAAAAAAAAGTAAAAGTTGGAAAGTTGAATTAAAGTTTATTTCAAACTAAAAAAACTAAAATGTGATGTTTGCTTTTTTCACTTCAAGTTTGTTATTATTAAAAAACGTTTTTTAAAATAATCCGAAAATTATTCTTTTCATTATTATCATAAATTATCTTTTTTACTCTTCTAGTTTAAAAATAAACTTTCAGTTTAAAGAATTGTAAATGAAGAGGGCCAATAATGTTGACAAACCAAAACCAATTAAATAACAAAAACTGCCAATTAATATGAAAATCTAACATTTAACTTACAAGTCAAATTAAAGTTCATTTTAAACTAAAAGATCAAAAAAGTTAATTTTCCCAGAAAGATATATTTTTAGAAAATGTACTATTTTATGTGAGTTAAGAAAGTTAATTTTTACTTTTCACATCAAATTTGATAATAAAAGTAATAAAAAAATGTAAAATGTGACTTTTCTAACAAATACATATTTTTTTCTCTCTTTATTAACCTCACAAAAATATTTATCTTTTACTCTTCTAGTTTTCAAATAAACTTTCAATTTAGAAAAATTGGTACCGCAGAGAGCCGTGGTGTTCAAACAAATTCAATAAATTTGTCACATTTACAATGCAAATCTAAATTCAACTAACGAACTTTTTTTATTTTCAAAAAAAAAGTTGGTTTGAAAGTTGAATTAAAAGTTAATTTTAAACTAAAAATATCGAAAAGTATATTTTAAACAATGATATATTTGAAAATAAACTATTTATGCGAGTTAATAAAGTTAATTTTTGCTTTTCATTTCAAGTTTGATAATAAAAGTTACCCAAAAAAGTAAAAGTTTTTATAACTACAATAAAAAAAATGTTTCTTTTGATTATCCTAAAGAAAATATTTAATTTTAATAAATCAATTGGGTTGTTGAACAATAATAATACCTTGTACACACATGCACAGTTAAATGCATTTAAATATTAAACACGTTCTACAGAGCTCTGTGAAGGACAAATGGACAATATATCGAATTCAATTTATTCAGTTAATAATCTCAAAATATTGAGTTAATAATACTTAAATATAATATATAAAAACTACTGACAAAATATTGATTTAGTATTTCAATTTAAAATATTCATAATGAAGTGAATTTTTATTTGTTTCATGTCCTTAACTGGATTCCGTATATTTCACCTAAACACATTTAATTTGAATTCATTTAACTCATGTGTGTGTACAAGGCCCTTCGAAATCATCTTCATTTTTACCCCTTTTTTCTTCTAAGAAAATAAAAGAAAGGTTCTTTTTTCGAATTGTTACCACTGAAGAAAGAATGGATGCAATCGATTTTTTGCCTTCTCATAAAACCTTAAAACGATAACCAAAAAGTAATAATAATTTAACCACGTTGACAAATATCACAGTAGTCATTACCTTTAATTTTCAACTTCATTCTCTCAATATTCTTTTCTCAATATTTTTTTTATTTTCTATCTTTTAAATATTTTATTTACTATTATTCAGTGAAAACCGAAATATTGTATTGTTAAATTTTAAATGTGTTTTTCTTTCTCTTTTTTTCTTGTAGGTGAGTATCACAACAAGTAATTTGCCATCTTTTTTTTTACTCGAATAGAAAAAAAAAAAACAGGTAAAAAAATATAACAATATTGTATACTACCATCTTAAGTGTAATCTGTGCCAAAACATGAAAGAAACACAAGGGAGCAATTTTTTTTTTCAGAACCTTGTTGAAATTCTATAATGCAACAGTCAATATGGCTGACTTATATAGTATAATATTACATAACATATACCTACCATTTTGAAATATACAAAAAAAAAGACTTTTGTTGCATGTACTTTAAGTTTTACTACTACTCTAAGGAAATAGAAAATGCAATTGCTTTAAAACTGCTAAAAGATATAAAACTAAAGGTACTTATTGCTTTACATTTTATATTTGAGAACTTTAGTAATTTAACGTTGCCATTTTATAAAAGAAAAAGTACAGGCCTACACACACACACACACAAAATGATTATTATAGTTGCCTCACTGTGAGAGGAAGCTTGTGACGTCAGAGGGGTTGAGAAAAAGGCTATTACCTTTCTGGACTGGCAACTTCCTATCTTCTCCGTGTTAAGGCGTTGCATAACTGCTCTAAGGCGGAAGTGCTGACGGAAGCGAGGCCAGCTCCGTCTGGTGGTATTATCTGTACCGTGAAATCTTAGCCAAAGTCTCGTTTTGTTTTTTCTTAGACTATTACCATCACAAGCAATTAGAAATCGGGACGAGTAGAAGTTAGCTGCGCCCTCTTTATGATGAACGCAACTTCTAATTGGTTGGTTATGTAGTCTGACGTCACATGCCCCGCCCTGTTCAACGTCAGACTACATAACCAGCCAATTAGAAGTTGCCGGTCGTCATAACAAGGGCGGAGCCAACTGAAGTTCTCCCCTATTTCTAACTGCCTGTTTACCATCCAGTAGGTAATAGTCTAAGGTAACTAACTATAGACCGCATATCTATCGAACACAAAATTTCCGGAGTTGCCAAGTCCAGGAAGGTAATAGTCTTAAGGTTAAACGTTCTTGCATTTATTGTATATTGACACTGCATCTTGCAGGAATTGGTCCCTCTGAAACAGACCAACAGGCTTGGCTTGCAGAATATTTTTTTTGTAATTGTTCTCAACAGTTTAAGGTGGTTTATGAACGGCTGATTTTTGAATTCTGATTATTCTGTCCTTCAAGAAAAAAAACTAAGAAATAAACTAGAAAGGTGGTTTATTAGTAACTAGAATTGTAACTCAACATTAAAATCCCCTTAAGTGATTTAACCACCCTTCTAGTTTCTAAAACATATTCAAGTTTCTATACATTTTACACTTGAAAGATCTGGAGTTTCGACTGACTTTACTTTATTAAAACCACCTTAAACAAAAGAATAAGAATCTTAGATTCTTTTGTTATTAACCCTTTTTAATCAGCCTATTTTTTTGTCAACCCCTCTGACGTCACCAAGCTTCCTCTTACGACGGTAGCAACTATAGAAAACCTGAATTTGACCTTAGAAAGTGACCTTAAAATCGTAGTCATTTTTTTTTTCGCTTGAACACAATACAAATGACCAATATAATTCTCCTATTATTTTTTTTTTGGTGATATTATGTCCACCTCATTGAAAAGATGAGAAAAACTCATCAGAAATCACATTCTGATGGTGGTACTTATTTGAGAGAGACTAATAACGAACTCAGTTAAACTGACTGGCAAATAGCCAAATACACACGTATCTTCGGATATAGAGAGAGAGAGAGGGGGGGGGGGGGAAATATGAGATTCCGTCATAATATATTTGAGTCAGGACTGTCTTTTCTTCCTTCACTTCAAGCAAAATAATATATCGAAATCAATATTCAATATATATATTGACAGAAAACCTACCAAAAGATATTTTCATTATATAGTCCCCGAGTATTTTTTCTTCTTCTTCTTCCTATTATTTAGCTGCTAGCCTCCAAGCTAAGGCTGTGGTGTTCTTATATAGGCTGTGCCCAAAGGGCGAAATAAGACCAAAATAAAAGCTGTACAATTTCCGGTCACAGAGGCTAAACACATTCAATTAGAAATCGGGACGAACACAAGTTGGCTCCGCCCTTTTTATGACGACCGACAACTTCTAATTAGTTTGTTGCGTGGTTCGACGTTGAAAAGGGCGTAGCATGCGACGTCAGACTACATAACCAACCAATTAGAAGTTGCCGGTCGTCATAACAAGGGCGGAGCCAACTTGTGTTCGTCACGATTTCTAAATGCCTGTGGCTAAACCGGCTGCCAAATGAAACAATTTCTAGTCTTTAAGCTGGTATGAAAGTGTTAACTGGTCCCTCCAACACTAGTTATTCTATTTTTTTTTTCAGAAGCAAAGTTGAGAGAAACTTTAAAAGTGTTTTAGAAACTAGAAAGGTTGGTTCAACCACTTACTGTAACATTATTTTCATTTTAAAGACCTACTTTTGAAGCAGACTAGAATTTTTAAATTGTGTCTATAAAAAGTTTATTTTAAAATATATTAACATAAAATATCATAACGTGATTCAATTACCCTTCTATAGTTTCTAACACAAGTTTCAAGATCTACTTGGTATTATTATTGCTTTTAAAACGCATTTCTCAATTTTCGTTTATCCATTTCAAGTTGGGTAACAAAAAAAATTGAAGAAAAATTTTATACTTTTATAAGCTTATTATTCGATTTAATAATTCATTCAAATTCATATTTAATAATTCATAAGTATATTTTTTTAAATAAGGAAAAAAAAAACCTTAATAATTCAGTTACTTGACAGTTTCTAAAAAAAAATTTTCAAGTTTTACTTAAAAGTTACTTTTAAAAGAACTAAAAAATAATTAATCCAAGTCTTGTTAATGACATTTTGACATGAAATAGCTCTTAATTTAATTCCTTTTAATTAGATGTCTTTTGTTTTGTTTGTATTTCATAACAAATATTATTCATAACCGAAAAAACAAGGACCTCCCACCTTTCAGTAAGACACTGAATGACCTCTAAGTCTCTCTCTTGGTCAAAAATAATCCTCGAGACTTGTTAATTTATGCAAATTAATGAAGAAAAATATGAAAACGACATTGTCGTTCCTCCTCCTCCTCATCATCATAACTTCTAATTACTCTCCAAGTCTTCTTTATTGTGAGGTTTTTTAAAAAAATATAATACAAATATCGACATTGATGCATAATTAATGAGAATTATGTTATCATAAAAGTTAGTTAGTACGGGGGACTAAAAAAATGGCTATAAAGTATTTTTTCTTCTAATTAATCATCATTGACTTTTTAATGGATTATCTATTTTCCACACACACACTTAGGTTTTTTTTGTTCGATCTTTCAGAAACTGTTTCTGTCTTTTTTTTCTGCTCATCAAACTCATCTTCAAAATTCGCCAAACTTTAAAAAGAATTATCCAAACTTTATACATGTAATAGCATTTAATAGTGTATATCTAGAATGATGGCTCAAGGGTGTCATTTTGCACTGTTTTCATGAAGATATGTGTGCACGCAGCCATTGACGTCATCAATCACCAAACAACACCAAGAAAGCACTTTCTTGACATTTTTACAAAAAAAAACTTCGATCACATTGGCAAAGATTTACAGGAAAATTCACTGCATTTTGTGTGTCTCTTCTCCTTGATTGTAATTACCAATGTGACTGAATCACAGGCAGTTAGAAATAGGTGAAAACTTCAGTTGGCTCCGCCCTTGTTATGACGTCCGGCAACTTCTAATTAGTTGGTTATGTAGTCTGACATTGAAAAGGGCGGAGCATGTGATGTCAGACTTCATAACCAGCCAATTCGAAGTTGCCAGTCGGCATAACAAGGGCGGAGCCATCTGAAGTTTTCACCTATTTCTAACTACCTGTGACTGAATCTCCTCTTGTAACACTGTTGCAGTGATTAAGGCCGCCTTATACTTCATTCTTTTTATTCCATTCTGTTCCTTTCTGTTCAGTTCATGTCAAAGGAAAGCTCATATACTATCAATGACTAAACTGAACAGCATGAACAACTGACCAATAAGAAACACATAGGGCAAATCTTAGGGAAAAATTGGATAGGGAAACTGGCAACATAATTATTTAATAAAATAAGAAAAACTGGCATCACAGGTCTCCATCCCATAATAGGAAGTGGACAATAAACAGGATAAGGTGTGGCTTATGACGTCCTATGTTATTCTGATTGGCTATCATGAACAGATTTCCCTCCAAAGTTCTATCCATTCTGTTCATTCCTTTTATGCCAACGGAATGGACATTTGAACTGCTTTTTTAAGTATATGACCCCCAACGGAAAGAACAGAATGGAAACTGAACAGAAAAGAATGAAGTATAAGGTGGCCTTTACTTGCACCACTGCCCTTACAGAAAACCCCATGATTTTAGATTTTTTTGCAAGAAATTGTGCAATCATTTCTTGCAGTAAATCTTGCAGAATAAATAACCATTGAGATATTGCTAATTTACGGTTTAGAATAACCGCAATGAAAATGAATTGTAAAAATAAAATTTCAATACTTAAATTTCATTCAGAAGTGCAAATTAAAACTTAAGCACGTAGACACATTTACATACAGTTCAAATAGTTTTTTTTTTAAACTCAACTAATCCTAGAAGAGTTTAAATGCATATAATTAGAAACTAATTAATGTTATCTTAAAATGGCACTAATGATTAAATTAAAAAAAAAACTATGTATGATCAAATCTACATACTGAATAAAGGAGTTTGCGTTGTCTTCTGCTTCCTGCACTTCAAAAAGTAACTCCACATAGTGGGGGTTACACGGCTTGATTCACAACAGGCAATTAGAAATCGGGACGAACTTCAGTTGGCTCCGCCCTTTTTATGACGACCGGCAACTTCTAATTGGTTGGTTATGTAGTCTGACGTCACATGCTCCGCCCTTTTCAACGTCGAACCACACAACAAACCAATTAGAAGTTGCCGGTCGTCATAAAAAGGGCGGAGCCAACTTCCGTCCGTCCCGATTTCTAATTACCTGTGTGGTTAGGCTAATTAAGCTTGTTGTAGCGTGTGTCTGGGGGGCGCTGCACGCAGAATCGAAAAGTTTGGGTCACTTAATGACTTATGATTCGTCTGGCTCCAAGTAGGGCCTCTTGGCTTTTTGTTGTTTTGGCAAACCGTTCACCTAATATGCAATAAAATGCCAATAATTTTAATATTGTTATATTAGAGATTATTTTTTATTCTAATAGTATTTTTTTAACTTTTACAAGGCCCCCCCCCCCTAGAGTTCAGCCTAATTTGCCTAATTGGATAAGGCTGAATTCAGCCTTGTTTATCAGGAATAGTCATGAAATGTTGAGAATAAAAAATAAAATTTACTAATTTTGTGAATTTACAACAATGAACCTGTCATTGTTGAGAATGTGACGTAACTCCCATTCTCTTTAATTATATTTCAATATATTGAGGGTACTCTTGAGATGAAAAATGGCCAATGACAGGAAGGAAAACACATTTTTTTCTCCCATAACATTTTGTCGTCCCCTTCCCCTCCCCTCCCCTTTCTCCCATCTCTCATTTTGCTTCTTTTCTCTGTATTTCATGTCATTAGAATCTTATTGTCATCATCGTAATGACAAGAAGAAAAAAAGGGGAAGACAGTAATTAGACATAAAGCAGACCCTTTCTTTTACCCTCTTTTCATAAATATGAATTTCTCTTTCAAACGAACCACGTTTTGTAATTCCTTAGTTAGTCTTTCCAACCCTCAAATCTATTATAATATAAACACAACCAATAGAATTCTATTTTAATATCTAAAAAATGAAAAAATGTTACAAGTAGAGAAAAAAAAAACGTCTTTTGTCTTAAAACACAAAAATGAACAAAAAAAAAACATGTTGAAGATGATAAACAAATTGCTATGGGCTAAAAGAAAATATCTTTCTTAAAATATGTAAACGATATCTGTTGTCATTTCAAGCTATCTCTCTCTCTCTATTATGGGTGGTGCTATTCATTAACTATTCATTAACCAAAAAACATACGAAATTGTCTTCTTAAAAGAAATACTAGAAGAAACCTTAATTTGAAAAGCATTGGGTGGCAGCGGCATAATGAAAGAGAATTAGAAAACAAGGACACCTAGTGGCTAAAAGAAATATAAGAACATCACTTACATTGAATATCCTCTTGAAGGCATATTTGTCTTCTCTCTTTATGCAAATTGCAAGCTTGTCCATTAATATTAATTTAACTAATGAATGATTAATGATATATTTTGCACATCTGGACTCAACACTCGAATGTATCACTGGAAAAAAAAATCAATTAAAAGATTTTAACAGAAGAATTGAATTTTAAGATGTTTTATAACCATTTTCAAACTTTAGTTATTCTGTATTTCACAAGAATAAAGGGAAAAATCACATATGTTGAAAAAAAAAACCATCAGATAATCGAATTAGAAATAAACTTTCTGTGTTCATTTTTGCACTCAGATATGGCACAATGGGATTTTTTTTCAGCTTGTGTGATCTTTCCCTAATATCTTTTATTGCACTACTAAACATTAACTGTAGTTATATAACCAAGGTTATAAGTAAACTGCAGGTAAGTTAGAAGTTGTACTTTTATGTGTTTCCATTTTTAACACACACTTGTGGATAAATGATTGTGTGTCACTTCCTGTTTGATTTCACTTCCTGTTAAACAGTTCTGCATTTTGTGAAATTTTCATTCACCACTCAAGTCAAAAATTGAGTGTATTCTCACTATCCGGCATATTGTTTGAAGGCTGATTTTGTTTGAACATAGGAAGTGACACATTTAACCATTCATTTAATGTGGTTAACGGACAATGTTTCACTGCAAGTGAGTTAACTTCATTGTTCAGAAATGTAACTATGGTAAATGTAACTACATCTGTTTCTACTAGAAAATTAACTGTGGTTAACTTTTTAACTGCTATTAATTTTTGTTGTGATAACGAGGTATATAAGATGGAATTTAAAGTGGTAGAGACTAGAAGGGTAGCTGAACCCCATTGTTGATTATTTTACAAAATAAACTTTTTTATAGAAAAAAATTAAATATTGTCTGTTTAAACTTCGGCCATTTTCAAACTGACACCATAAACAGCATAATTTAATAGATACCAACATGAAAATACTATTTATGTGATTGAGGTACCCTTTCTAATTTCTAAAACACATTTCAAGTTGTGTTCATTAAAAAAGAAAATAGTAAAAGTTATAAATCAATGATATCATCATCATATTATATAACTATTAACGAGGATCGCGTGTGCAAAATTGTAAACTGGACCCTTTATTAGAGAGTAAAATTGATATTGTGTGTTTATGAAGCCAATCTGACAAGAAAATTGACATTATTATATGATTGATTGATACGAATAGTAAATAATCCATCAGCAAACACGAGAAACGTATTTTTTCTACTTAGAATCACTTGGAAAAAATCTTCTTATCTTATGGGCCCCCACATTCCCTATTTGGTCTTTTCCAATCCAAGAATCACTCACTCATTTTATACTAAAAACTATTATGCTCTTCAGCTAAGAAACAAGCAAAAAAATATCTTTTCTAGTTTTTTTTTTTGGTATTACAGAAAGCGCAGATTTTTGAGAAGCTTAGAAGCCAAGGAGAATAAGTGTTAAAAGTAATGTTCTGAGTAAAATATGAGTTGAAAGTAAGAGACCTCCATAGACATCAATGTTATACTTCTACGTTTTGACTGCCATAAAAAACAACAATGAGCAGCTTTTTCATTTATTTCTATTGTTATTCACCAAATTCTTTATCAATTTCATTAACAAAATGTGGTACTTATCTCCATTTTTTTTTATAAAAATGTCACTTATCTACATACTGCATATATTTAGTGAAACACCAAACGTGTGACATGTGATAACAGCATTTAAGAAGACCATTTGACACATCTTTCTTTAGTCACTCATGTATAATTATTTTACATTATATTATATATATATATATATATATATATATATATATATATATATATATATATGTAACAAAGTGGTATTTTCATATACCGGGGGCTTATATTTTGGCATCACTCTGTCTCGTTGGGATCAACCAACTTTGTTGATCTCTCTTTCTCTTTCTATTTTCTTTCACGTCCGCGTGTCTGCAAAGATGTTTCAACTGCAGACCTGGGAGATGGAAGCTGCAAGAAGAATTGCATGCTTGGCTGCGTCCCTGGTAAAAGGGGGCGGAGCCAAGCATGCATATATAAAGCCGCCATTTCTACTTCTCCTGGTTCTTCTCTTGACTTCTTTACAGCAGACAGCTTAAAGGGGTCGTCTGCTTTCTATCCGAGAGGATCGCTTCTTTTATATATTTAAAGTGTATTTCTTTCATCGTTTGTAACAACTGTATGTAATCGCCTTATATCCTTTGCCATCCATCCTTCTGGGGACACAAACGAAAGAATATTCGTTTGTTTGATGAATAAACATTTCTATTTATTCATCATTTAGTGTCCAGCACCTTTATTCTTGTTCGAAAATCGCGGATTATACCGATGCAATCTCCGCTCTTCTTTGTGACTCATCTGAGCCCAAAATAGAAAACCCCGTTTCGTCACAATTGGTGGAGGTGCGGGGTAGCACCGACGAAAATCCGCATTTCGAAGAGGAAATTTTTGGTGAGTGTTTTCTTTTAATATATGTACCAACATAACATCACAAGACCCCCTGGACTTGATTCCATTGGGGGGTGGGTTGTTTCCAACCCAAGAACAACAAGGAATCCAAATATTTCCTTGAGAATGCAGCCACAAATGGATTTACTTCATAATCCAAATGTGTCTACTGAATTTGACACCTTTTACAATCCAACACCTCCGACATTTTTACATCATTCTGGCCAGATGGGAGTTTTCTCTTCTGGAAATGCCGGAGGAGAGAGCTTGACCACTGGTCAGACCAACATCTCTAGCGGATCAACATCAACAATGACATACACTCTTCCCACTTTCGAGCAGCCAAGTACGGGTCTCCCTTCTGGTTTGCCGGAGGGGGGAAACTTTGGTGAGAGATCTCGAGGGAATTCACGATCACAAACACCTATTGCTGTGACGGAGACAGGAGGGGTCAGTGTTCCTCTTGCGGAAGCCGCAGTGATGGTGACACCTGTCCCTCAGGTATCGAGCCAGGTCAGACAAAGTGTCTCCTGTCCTCCTCTATCCGTCACTCCGCAATACACATTACATGCACACGACGGTAGAAGAGAAAATTTGCATTTTCAATCTGCTCCTATACAAACAACACAACAAAATTGGCGGGAAAACTTGGATACCCCCCCTCTATCTATGCAATCGAATTGGCGGGAAAATCTTAATACCTCTTCTATGCCAATTCCACAACAAATTGGGCGGGAAAAATTGGATGCCCCCCCTCTACCTATGCAATCAGTTTGGCGGGAAAATTTTAACACATCTCCTATGCCAACTCCTCAACAAAATTGGCGGGAAAATCCAAGTTTATGTAATGCTATGTCTCACTCCATAGCATCCCAGCCAACCATACAGCCAATGTCAGGGGGACATTCGAACTTTGTTCCTTTACAACCAGCCATGCGGCCGATGTCAGAGGGACATTCAAACTTTGTTCCCTTACAACCGACGGTGTGGCCAATGTCAGAGGGACATCCAAACTTTGTTCCCTCACAACCGACTGTGTGGCCAATGTCAGAGGGACATCCAAACTTTGTTCCCTCACAACCAAGCGGGAGGCCAATGTCAGAAGGACATTCAAGTTTTGTTCCCTCACAGCCGACTATGAGGCCGATGTCAGAGGGACATTCAAACTTTGTTCCCTTACAACCGACTATGAGGCCAATGTCAGAGGGACATCCAAACTTTGTTCCCTCACAACCAAGCATGCGGCCAATGTCAGAAGGACATTCGAGCTTTGTTCCCTCACAGCTGACTATGGGGCCGATGTCAGAGGGACATTCAAACTTTGTTCCCTTACAACCAACCATGAGGCCAATGTCAGAGGGACATTCAAACTTTGCTCCCTCACAACCGACTATGTGGCCAATGTCAGAAGGACATCAAGACTTTGTCCCTTTACCTACACAACTAGCTATGGGACCAATGCCAGAGGGACATCGGAACTTTGTTACTCTCTCCACACGACCGAATATACGGCCGATGTCAGAGGGACATCCAAATTCCGTTTCTTCATCAACTCAACCTGAGATTCGGCGCGAAAACCAAACAACAGTGCCAGCATACATGCTACCTCAGCGCACACGCCTCCCACACTCGCAGACCCAGCAAATTTGGCGGGAAAATTTAAACCCACCACAACAACATATGATGCCATCGCATTATCCAGCGGTATCGTCTGAATATATGCCTGTGGCCGATGGTGGGGCCCGTTATCGGACATGGGGAAGTGGGGGGCCATGTGAGGGGGGTCCCAATAGACCTTATCCATTGGTTGAGGCCCAGAGCACACAGACCCAGCTGCATGCACAACCGCCATTCCTACATTCACAGCACCCTTCAGGTGTACAACAGGTACCACAGCCACCACCGGCCTATGCTAGAGGGGCAGTAGAGGATGCTGTCTACCATCGTAGCCCTGACGAAGGAACTCCGGGAAGAGAGTTACCAATGCGGAATCAGCAGAACAGAGGGGCTATGACCACACGAAGCACACATGAGCTCTCGATAGAAGAGCTCAATAAAAGATATGGTCATCGCCACCCTCTAGACCATCTTAAGCCATTTACAGGGAGGGGACAAATCAGCACCTTCCTCGAGAAGTTCGAGGCTATCGCAGCTCTTCATGAATGGTCGCCTGATCATCGTTACTTTTATATCACCACCTGCGTTAAGGATGATGCTTGGGACTGGTTGTCGAGGACCAGACTCCGCAACCCTGGATTGGACTGGTGGGGGTTGAAAGATAGGATGATGGAGGAATTTGGCCGGCCAAGTGAGAATCTACTGCTCAGCAAGGATCTCAAGAAACTCAAACAAGAAGAGGGCGAGCCCACTCCAAACTTCATCCGGAAATTCATTAAAGTCTCCGAAAAACTTTATCCGGACATGGCTGACGACCTACGCATTGGACAACTAAGGGAAGCATTACATCCAATAATGAGCAAAGCTGTAGAAGCTGCTTCTGGATCCAACCTTCGTGCCTTTATCGACTACGCCATCAACATCGAATGCACCTTATATCTCGCTGGAAAATGGAACTTGAGGAGAGAGGAGGATGATGAAACGGAAAGTCCATCCAGATCCCATCGAAACTCCAACAGAACTACTGCAAATAACAATCCACGTCCACAGAACGATAATCGGCCAAGCAGTTCTGCTAATACCAACAATTCTCCGGTCACACGAACCGACCGGACGGGAGCCGCTCAGCCGGGACGTGGGGCTGGAGGTGCAACCAATAACAATAGCCGAAGGGGGCAGGGCACTGAAAGAAGGAAGGTCGATGAAGCTAAAGCTAAATGCTTTCGATGCCACAAACTAGGCCATTTCTCGAGGAACTGTCCTGAAAGAAACACTGTCAACGAACTGACCAACGAAGGAATGGAGGAATTGTATTACCCGGATATAGTTGTAACAGCGGAGGGAGCAGAGCTTGCTGTCATCTATCTGGGGGACCGTATAAGCTTCGTTCCTTTGGGAAGCCTCATCGCAGGGTTAAACTAAGCAAGGTGGAGACAGAGGGGGAACCTTCACCTGAACAAAATTGCGAACCCCCAACACCGGATGAGGAGACGACGGAAGAAGAAAGTTCTAAAGATGGAAATACCGAAGAGGGAAGTTCGGATAATACCATAGCCATCCTCGAGACAGTGGAGAAGATGAAATGGACCACTGACGACTTACTGACTTGGTACGATATGCTGCAGAGCTACAAGCAGCATTGCTACGACAATGGATGCCGAGAAACATATCTAACCACTCCTAGAGACAGGACGAACTGTCTCACCGTACGGAAGCCTGGGAAAGATCCCACAAAAGGAAGAGCTTGTTGTCGCAAGGTCATGAGCGACATTTGGAAGTATGTAGCAGAGCAATGCTTACCCAAGGAGATCGGGGACCACAACGCCAATGAAGGTGCACCAAGGATTACCGTTATCATCAATCGGAGCGAGATCCGGCTGCTAGTGGATTCTGGAGCATTCACCAGTGTCCTATCCGAATCCTTGGTTGAGGAAATGGGTTGGCCTGTTGAGCCAGTCTCCGCCACTCCCACAGTAGGAGTTGTGGGAGGCAGCCAGCTCAGTGTCATTGGCCAGATAATTGCTACAGTAGAAGTCGGAGGGAGATCTGCAAGGGCTTGCTTCATCATCATTAGAGGCAAGAGGGAAGCCATATTAGGACGTGATCTGGGAGGAGCTTTGAATCTCGTCGTGGAGATGAAGACTAATAAAGTCTACTTCGGAGAGTCGATGTTTAATGAACGTATCTATAAACAATGCGTCAACAGCTACTTGAAAAGTGCGACCGAAGGGACTAGCAAAGCTGCTGCGAAACCTACAGAGACGAGCCAGGAGGCTGTAGCCGAAGCACCAGCAGTCAAGGGACTCTTCGAAACTGACGATCCATGTACTCTTCGATCAGCAGAAGCCATTGTCATATCTCCAGGACAAACTGGAATCCTCCGAGTGGAAGCTCACAAGTCTCTGGGACCTGAAGAAATCTTTGTAGTGGTCCCAGATGAGAAATTGAAAACTTGGAAGGGAATCTTCATGACCCCTGGAATTATGCAGGGGGAAGGAAAGACAGACTTCAACATCGAAATCCTCAACACCACCACAGAAGAAGTGGGCATTGGAAGACCTGGGGAAACATGGGGAATTGGCTACATAGGGCCATTACCAAAGTCATTAGGAGGGGTTCAACATATAATCCTTGCTGTGGATTATGCCACGAGATATTGCTTTGCTCGAGCTGTCTGTAGACAAAATGCAAAAACGACAAAAAAATTCATCAAGGACACCATCATATACATGATCGGTACCCCAGTACGAATATTGACTGACCGTGGGACACCATTCACCGCTCAGGAGACTGAGGAATTGTTCACCGAATTGGGTATTCAACACTCCACTACCACCGCTTACTTCCCTCAAGGGGATGGGTTGGCAGAGCGAACCAACAAAACAGTCATGCAGATTGTTAAAAAGGCCCTAACACCAGGCAAGAAGCAGAAAGACTGGTACTTTCACTTGGTACCAGCGGTGTTTGCGTATAACACTTCGCAACATGGGTCTTCGCGATTCACGCCATATCGACTAATGTTCGGTAGGGAAGCCAGGCTGCCAATCGACAACGAGGTCCCAAGTCTTCCAGAAACCGCTGATGTGGTCCATGACTCTGGAGAGGTGGGAGAAACGAGAGACGTCCTTCTGGAAACCAGAGAGAATCTCCACGAAGCCCACTTGCGCCAGAAAAGGTACTATGATGAAAGAAGGAAAAAACCGATAGAGTACTGTATTGGACAACAAGTGATGGTCAAGGACCTAAGACCTTTGCCTGATGAAGTCAGGAAATTCCGCTATTCCTATAGAGATGGATATACGGTGACCAAGAAAGTGTCAGATACTGTATATGAACTACAATACACTGATGGCTGGGGAAAGACAGTCAGAGATTATGTCAACATTGTGCACATGCGCCCTTATTACAGTCGGGAGAATGTGCTCAATGTAGTTGGGGGGAATGATGTTAACATTAACGAGAATCGTATGTCCCCACTTCAAAGTACTTCTTTACCCAGTGATGTCATCAGAGTCTCAAACTTAAATACCAATAGAATGGATTTAAAACTCTTCACAGCAGTAAAAGGATTCCTTACCATCGATATTTGGGATGAAAATGATCATCAAGACGACTATCGGCAAATTAATTTGCTTCGTTTCATAGAAACACATCCAAAAGTAACAAAAAGAGAAATTAAAAATTCAAATCGAGCGCCAAAATCTGCCAAAGAATATCCGCTAGGAGATTGCAATAACAAACGACTTGGATTCGGCCAAAAGAATCCAACTGACGTCAATCCAATTCCATGGAAATCTAACATGTTGGCGCGGAAAAAACAGTCCCCATGTGGAAGGGTACAAGCCAAACAACACCACGTGGTAGTGATGTCAGAAATAGGGTTAAATGCTAATAGAAACCAAGGGGTGGCGCAGGAATACGCTCCATCTCTTTGTTTGGAATTAGTTCCAACAGCTGCGCCACTCCACTTCTGGTATCCAGTGCGTGAGGGTGTTTTTCTTGTTTTGGAATTTTTTTGGAATATAACGGAAAAGTTTTGGATTTTATCGAAAATCTTGGTGAGAAATAGTCGGTTTGCAGCGAAAATCACGCTGAGTGTGTCTTCTACGGAGAATCCAAATTCAATTCTTGGACAGAAGCTAAAAAGTCTTTTTCAAAACTCTGTCCAAGCGGACTTTTCCATCCCTCTCGAGTGGGTACTGAAAATCTTCAGAGAGAACGTCATCCCTGCTGAGGACTACAAACTTTGCAAAGAAACCAAGACCCAGGGGCCAACAACGGAAAGTTTTTTTCAAGATTACACCAGAGAGGATCATTCCATCGATCGGACAGGAGGTGGTGAGAAAAACTTTTCATCGCGATTTTTGCAGGCTTTAGGGATGAGCCATCGCCATCACCATTTTGGGCGTGGCTGCGACCAGCCTGAAGAGGATCAAAGGCTTTTGGGATCCGGAGGTCGGAGATCCGATTCAGGATGGAAGCGGTTGCGACCAGGAGGCAGGAGAATCAACTGCCAAGAGGTGCCTTCCTCTATGAGACCAATGCAATTGCACGAATCGAAACACGCTCGGGAGGAGCGTGAGGACCATATCGATGTGAGTACTATGCCCTTGGGCATGACTAGAGAGTTCCGGGAGTCATTGCACCCGGACAACGGATTCTACCCTGGTGGAGCAGCTCCTCCTGGCTGGGGAAAAGGCAAGCAAAATGATTTCTTGGAGGATAAAGAAACTGAACAAATCATCCAAAAGCACCTGCTAGCTGAGCGGGTGCAGTATCATTATGACCTCCGCTATCTTCGCCAGGCTTATCGAAAGCATGGGGAGGCGAGACTTCCGGGTTCCGGAGGACCCACCCCCTCTGCTGATGATAGGAACTTGAGAACCACTAACGAGAAAAATGTGTCAGAGAAACCAAATCAACAGGGGCCGATTGTAGTCGAGAAACCAACTCCTCAGGAACTCACCACTGAAACGACAACTACGAATGAATCAATCACTGAGGTACCAACTACGGAGGGGTCCACCCCAGAGGGACCAGCCACTGTGGAATCAACTGGAGCAATTCCTAAAAAACCGAACAAAAAGAAGAAGAAGAAAAAGAAGACGACGGCAACTGCTATTGTCGCCGAACCACCACAACTAATGGGCCCTGCTGAGGCTGCGGAGAGGGAGCTGTTCAAAGCTCAGGTAAAGAACTTTCGTTCCATTTGCAGAGAGGTCCGTAATGCGGGAGCCACACTACCGAAACTTCTCGATGAACCGGCGGAACATCCTCAGGAGGTCCTCATTCAATTTCCGGACGGGGACATCGTCATGACAGAAAGTTCCCCAACCCCAACTAGTGGGGTGGAAGACATCTCATCAGGAGAACTTGAGCCGATGGACATAGATACATCCGATAGCATCAGCAAGCGGGCTTCATCGTTGGTCAGCCTAATCGACCAGCCTCTTAAAAAGAAAAAGAAACGTCATCCTTGCCATTTGGATCGTGACCAGGCCCGGGCCGTCCTTTTCAGGGCCAAGAAGGCCGGGTTTGTGTTAACGTACCGCCGAATCGAAGAAGGGGCCACCATAAACACCACAACCAATGTCACTACCGGAAGCGCTACCTCAACCCTGAAGAGGGACAATTCTACAGCGACTGAAGATGAAGAGGCTAGACCAGACCCCTTCCGGAGCATCGTCGCTCGTGACACAAGGGCCCGCTTGGAACGGCCTCCAGTCATCCCGTTCGATCGGGATCTACCTGAAGATCATCGACACCAGCGTCATCGCGCTCCTTTTCGAAGGGAAGAGGCTGACTTAGGGGCGGGAGCCGTTCCTAGGGCAGCTGAATCTCCTCGGAGGAGATGTCCTCTACGACGAACAACCACCTTGGAACTTCTCTTGAACAATCGCTGGGTACTTTGGCAACGGGACGTCAGGGCTACAGGGACTCTATACATGGGACTATTTGATCTAGAGGAACATACTCCGAAACTTCTTCCACCTGCGGAGCCAAGGCGCTTTGTTGTCAACGTCACCGTTTGTGGGAAGTTAGCGACGGCAATCATCTTTCCAGGGTGCCACATCGTCGAGGTCTTCTACTTCCCAGGGGAGGTAACGCTGCCTGCCTATAAAGTGAGCCTCCGGCAGTTCTGCGCGGTAAATTTTCAACATGGCCGTGTTGAAAAGTATTGTGTTCAAGGGAACTCACTCCGTGTCACCGAGGAGAAGTTACAACCAGCAGTCCTGTTCGACGCCGTTATATGCCACCTGCAGCAGACGAGCAACACGCGACGACACCTCACCGACATCAAGATCAACGACCTATTCCGGCGGGACCTAAGAGGCCGAGTGGACAAGTGGATGGAGCCAGACTACTAGCGGCGGGACGAACCAGACGTGACTGCTAAATAATTGTTCCTCCTTTTATTAAAAAAAAATATAATAATATATATATATGAAAGAGTGGTTTAGCAAGAGGGCGATCGAGTGAGAAGAATCACTCGCTCAAACTCTTGTTGATCTTCAAAATTCTTGTTGAAAAGAGAAAAATATATTTGTTAATAATAGAAATAATAATATAATAAAAAAAAAAAACCAACTCGTTCAAATATATATGTAGTTGTAACTGTAAAAAAATTATTGAAAAAGTTAATTGTTGAAGGATATATATATATATACTCGAAGGTGTTCATTCCAAACGACAAGAGAATATAAAAAAAAAAAAACGAGCGGTTGGAGGAATTTCACCCGATTGTTTCTTTCTTGTTGCTTATTTTTATATAAAGGAAAAATTTGTGAGTTGCCAGTTGGCCGTGTCTTAAAAAAAATAATATATATATATATATTTCAAAATTTGTTCCTCATTCGAATATATATATATATATATATGAATGTGCTACTCTGATAATAAGTTTACTTTGTTGTAACCCATTTGTTCGAATGTTTGAAGAATTTACCCAAATTAAGCATAAGAATCTTAACCAGTCAAAAGAAATTTATTACGGCGTTTGTCATTCGCTCGTTTACGTACTATCAAATGCTTATGTTCCATTTTCTTTTCCCTGTTTGTTTTAAGAAAAAAAAAAAAACTGACTAGTTATGTATGTCTATGTCATGTATGTAAGAAAAAAACTAGTCAGAGATATGCCTTTAAAAGGAATATATATATTTTATTCATAAGAAATTACATAAAAAAATTGTAAAAGTTGGCTTTGACTGGGCTAGGATGGAGATGGTGGAAGCCGCTAGCTCTGACCTGGTTCGGCCGGAGAAAACTTTCCAAAAATCTGAAAAGAAGGTTATATTATTTTGTGTCTCCGGAGGATGGATTAGGATACTTACCTCATGTTATTTTGCTCAAAACTCGAAGTGAGTTAACATCAATTTCTATGTTTATATTCATGAAACCGGTCTTCTTTACACATACCTGTATTTTCGTTTTAAAACAAAGCTCGAGGACGAGCTTCATTTTAGTTGGGGGGAATGTAACAAAGTGGTATTTTCATATACCGGGGGCTTATATTTTGGCATCACTCTGTCTCGTTGGGATCAACCAACTTTGTTGATCTCTCTTTCTCTTTCTATTTTCTTTCACGTCCGCGTGTCTGCAAAGATGTTTCAACTGCAGACCTGGGAGATGGAAGCTGCAAGAAGAATTGCATGCTTGGCTGCGTCCCTGGTAAAAGGGGGCGGAGCCAAGCATGCATATATAAAGCCGCCATTTCTACTTCTCCTGGTTCTTCTCTTGACTTCTTTACAGCAGACAGCTTAAAGGGGTCGTCTGCTTTCTATCCGAGAGGATCGCTTCTTTTATATATTTAAAGTGTATTTCTTTCATCGTTTGTAACAACTGTATGTAATCGCCTTATATCCTTTGCCATCCATCCTTCTGGGGACACAAACGAAAGAATATTCGTTTGTTTGATGAATAAACATTTCTATTTATTCATCATTTAGTGTCCAGCACCTTTATTCTTGTTCGAAAATCGCGGATTATACCGATGCAATCTCCGCTCTTCTTTGTGACTCATCTGAGCCCAAAATAGAAAACCCCGTTTCGTCACATATATATATATATATATATATATATATATCTATCTGTCTGGAGATGTGTAACGCTGTACGAACAAGGAAAAAAACCTTTAAGCAAACACATGTGAGGGCGGTGAGAGAGAGGGGAGAAGGAAACGTCCTTCATTGAGTGACCTTCAGTATTTGAATAAAATAGTTAAACTAGAATGTCCCGTCATGTATGACGGGTTACCCCACTGTTGCTTACCCCATATGTTAAGCTTTGTCTGTCTGTGTATGACGCTGTACAAACAAGGACAAAAACGTTTAACCACGTCGGGATTTAAATTTAAAAGAACCGTTTTATTGTCATGGTCAACTTTATGTTGTGCTCTCCAGATCTAAGAACCCAAACAATATTAGGGTGCTTATACACTGTAGTTAAATAATTTTAGTAGCAAAATTAAACTAGAAATTTGCTCCCATCATTTATGACGAGAGAATTTCTAGAATTCCATGATGTCATTTATAAATTGTAGGTTTAAATTTTAATGACTGCATTTATATTTTTTATATTTGCAATGCAGGTCATTTTTTGTAGCTATTATATAATGACAATGCATCTAGCAGCAATATGGACACAAACCAAGGGGGCAGACATTGAAGAAAATCATGTACGATTTTCACTACGATTCACAGCAGATCGTGTGGATGGAAAGTCATTTTACTTTTTAGCTGCATTTTACTGGATATCCAGAATAGAATTTGAAATTTTAAAAATTCAGTAAAACGCGGATTAAAAGTAAAATGGCTTCCGATACCGTACGAGATTCACTCGAATGTCGTCGGCCCCTTGACATAAACGAAGTTTTAAAAAATTGATTGCAACTAGGTTGCATAGTTTGATATAGAAGTTTATTACAAAGTTCTAGTTGCAAGTCACATCACAGGTTGCATTGCAAGTTGAATTGCATTGGCGGTTGCCAGTGTGATAGGGGCTTAACATAATGCAACAAAGATCCTTAGGATTCTTTGAATCACTTTGTTTCATGCTTACATGTATGTATGTATATCTTTCAAAATAAGCGTTTTTTGGTCAGTTTATCTATACATTTTTGTCTATAAAGTCTTATTTTGAAAGATATCAACATGAAAAATATCCCTAAATGATTGAGCTACCCTTCTAGTTTCTAAAACACTTTCTAGTTTCTCAGAATTTTGCTTTTCTTGAAAAACAGATTTGAAAATCAGCTTGTTCATAAACCATCTTAAAAATATAAGAAAACCAAAGTTTTCATTTCATGTTTAAAACTGCAAAAAACGTCATTTTCAATCAATAATTAATTTTTATTGATAATGTTTTTAGTTTTAGGGGGGTTGGGAGAGAGTCTTCACAATTTGTTTGTTCTAGAGACACGTAATCTTTTAAAACGCGATCCTGTAAGATAATATTCGTTATTATTTATTTCGTTATTGTAAATGTAATTTTGGAAAACTCAAAATGAACAAAAAACAACAACAAACCCCCCCCCCCCCCCCCCCCCCCCCTCTCTTGACCTAACAAGAATTCAACGTTTAACAACAACAACAAAAACGCAAAGAAAACCTAAAAGTTTCTTAAGACCTCGAGAATTCGTTACGTTTTGTAGCCCGAATTAAGAATCAATAAATCGATTGTTAATAAAACAGTTTATTTCTCCATTCAAGAGAAACAAAAAAAGAAGAAGAAAAAACACTTCGATTGGAAAAAAAAGATGGTTTTAGCTGATATTTTATTAAAAAAAAACACAAGTTTTGTTTTTAAGAAACTAGAAATAAGATAAAAATTGTCAAGACTCAAGAAGAGTTGAAACAAAATAATGGTTGAAATGAAAAATGGGAAGAATGTGGATTATTATTATTATTATTATTATTATCTTCATGAGTATAAAATGATATAGGAGGAGGGGACTAGGAGGGTAATAAGAATTAGGATGTAATTATTAAGGCTCGAATTTTTAATGTAATATTATCAACCAAAAATGTTTCTCAATTTGTGGCCCAAGTGCTAATTGTTAAGTCATCATCATCATTAGAGCAACTGCAATAGTGCTTTTTGTAATCAAAAAAGCTGGTTAGAGGCTAGATGTCTCGGTTACTATCAAGTTATCAACTAGAAGGTTCTAGTCTCTAACCAGTGTTTTTTTTTATTTTAAAAAACCCCATATAATTGTTGGTTAAGCTAAAACGGAGTTGTTACTTAACAATTGGCTCTTGAGCCACAGATTGAGAAACCTTTGCATGATATTGCATAAACATCCGAGCCCTAGTAATTATGAATCTTTACTTCATATTATTATTACCTAATGATGATGGCACACCACCACCGCCACCATCTTTGAAAAACCTAAAAAAAAATGCATTTTTACACATTTGCATTATTTTCTAATAAATTTTAGTGAAGAAGACAAAAAAAGCCAAAATTTTATGTAATAAATTCAAGATAAATTTTTCTACATCATTGGTTTCAATATAGAGATAAGTGATAATTATTTGATGAGAAACTTCAGTGTTTATTGAAGTTTGAGTTTTTTTTTTTCTTCTCTCCATTCGAGATATTTTTTGTTGTTGTTGCAAAGATAAGAGAGAAAGAGAGACAGACCACTAGGGACAAATTATCATAACTCCTCCAGTTTTTATGAGAAGATATTTTTCCCCTATGACGTAATCCTTTGAGAAGATGGATCATTTTTTGTATTTTTGAATATCGAGAACAGCCCTATCTTAATTAAACTTTTCATGTATCTACTTCAAATTAATACACAATCTCATTGCAAATAGGAGGTAGGAGTCGTAGCAGTGGTAGTAAGAAGTAGGAGTACGATGTTATTAATAATTGAAGCCTTTTTTTTTCGTCTGGAGCTGCAACAATATTGATGATGAGTAATAGAAAGAAAGGAAGGGATGAAAGATAATAATAGCAAAATGGAAACAAATTAGTTGCTTTTTTTATGGAGGAGCTTCATTTTAGAAGTTGCAACAACTGGGATACAGGCTTTAAGCCGCTATTACACTAGCAACTTTTAATGCAATAAAATGTGCAAATGTGACATTGCAACTTCCTTGTTTATAGTGTGATGTGACATGCAACTTGATAAAACTTTCCTTTCAACTAGTGTGAGACTCAGTCTCATTGAGTTGCACATGTTCAACTTGGAGAGACTTTTCAAGTAAACTTTCTGACAAACAACCAATCAGGCTGTTTGCCGGAAGTGATATCAGAACTTTGAATGAATTTCCGGTTTCATGACTTCCGGTTTATGAACTTCCTGTTAGGGGCTAATCATAATGGCGTCCTGTAAATAATGTCTGCCTGTTGTCTGGACGCCATTTTATTTTTCAAAGAGGTTTTTAAAAATTGATTGGGGGAACTAGGTTGCATAGTGTGATATAGAAGTTTCTTAAAAAGTTCTAGTTGCAAGTCACATCACAGGTTGCATTGCAAGTTGAATTGCATTGGAGGTTGCTAGTGTAATAGGGGCTTAAGAGTTTGCAATAGAATTCACTATTTCGCGAATAATTCAAATGTGTACTTACACATCATGCAATATCAGGCATGCATTATAATTATATATCAATCATTGCACCTGCAAGACAACAATGTCTTCATTTCGGATGTGCGTTTTTAAATGCAACATTTTTTTGTAATTGAAACTGAATGTAATTATTTACAGAATAGGAAATAGGGACAATATAAATTCAAAAACCGATTACACAATAACCGGAAGATCACACACAACCTAGGTTGAAATACAGCATCAAAGCTCCTTGCAAGACAAGCATGTCTTCATTTCTGGTGTAAGTTTCCACAGAAGTTGAGAAGGACAATCCCCTTCCCATTTGCGTTTCCAAATTGAAATGTTATTCTAATAACTGGGAACAGCTGTATTCACACCAAAAGTGTCTAAACAAAACTTAAAAACTGTCTACTGAAATTCACTGGAAGTTCGGCCAGACACACACTGAACAAGACAAAACTGTCCGAGGCGGTTTGAGCCTGGCAGAAAGAAAAAAAAAACCATTGTGGCAAGTATCAGATGTATCTGATGAAGACACACTTTGAAACCGAGCATGCGCAGATTGGCTTCAAAGAAATTAATGTTTTTTTTTAATGTTCTAAGAATGTTTCGTGTTTTCTTATTTAGTGTGGGGTGTAGTCGGAACAGACATGCTTCAGACATTTTGTCTGAAATGCCTTAGTCAATATGTTTTATTTAGTGTGTGTCCGGCCTTCAAAGGGATGGGCTAAACCTCCATATGATGACACTAATCTGTACAATTTTAGAAATTGAGCCTATAAATTACAGAGTAGACTCTCTGTATCAGCATGTATTTGTCTGTATCTTAATACAGACTTTTTTTTTTCTCTATTAAAACTGCACGTCAATTAAAGAAGTTCCATGGCGTTGCAGAGTGGACTCTTTCTGCATGAAAATGTCTTAATTGGCGCATTTTCTATGGTGATTTTCACTGTAGTCAGTACCTTTTTATACAGACAATTAGCCCGACCGAGAGTTCGAGCCATTGTAACCAATTAAAAGGCTCGAACAAATGTATAAACAATGGAACAAAAACGTTCCAAAAGTGTCTCTTTGATTCTTTTGGTTTTTTAATATTTATCAAGTTGAGTTTACACAAAGCCACATAAAAGACATTGTTGTCATAATTAAGTCATATGTGGCATCACCTTATGGAAGAAGTAAAAATATTGTTGTATTAACTATTGTTATTCACTCATTTCTTTTGAACAGATTAAAATTTACAACAACAAAAAATGTCCTTTACAGGTTTCTGAACTTTTTCTTAAATTGCTGCTGCTGTTCCATCGGATGTCTTAAAAATGTGCCCCATTTACATTCTGATTTTTTTCTTCTATATAAGTTATCCCAAATATTAGACAAAAAATGAATCGTACAATGACTCCTAGTGTCTATGTCGCATCCATTTGATGTAATTGTACAGTTACACGAAATGTATGTCCATTTTCACGAAATTAACATGCCTGAGATGCATAACGCGAAATGGACATACATTTCGTGTAAATGTACAATTCCATCAAATGGATGCGGCGACATCTACACGATACAACCAGCAGCCATTTTGTTAAGAAATAAAGAGAAAAAAAAAACAGTAAGGACCTTATAGTGTACTTTTTTTAAGATTTTTATGTGGAATAAAGAAGTTCATAACCGGAATCCAAGATGCAAATTTCGCTTTTAAAATGCAATTTGAAAACATTAAGAGTTACAAAAGCAGAATAATAATAAAAAAAAACCAACCCTCGCGCAAATCTTTTGAAAACAGAATTACTTCAAGAGAGGATTTTCCCAAAAAGAGAATGAATGCATTTTTATATTATGTTGCCAAATACTTTTTCTAACTGGTTTAGAAACAGTTTTCTAATTATTTCTAGTTTGTTAGAGTTTGTGCTATTTTATTATTCAAAAATATGTTATTGTTCAAAAAAGATACAAAAAATTTTACTTCACTTCCATTCAATTCAAGAAAAAAATATATATTTTAAATAAATGTTTAAACTCCATTAACGGTAGGAAGAAAAGAAAACGTCTAGCTACCAAAAGCGACTGAAACACGGACAAAACCGAAAGTTCCATTGAATTTTCTTACAGCGATAACTGAAAAGTAATTAAAAAGTTGCTACTAGATGGCCATGTAACCAATTTATAACCCATTGAAAAAAATTCACAATTAAGTTTGAACTCGACTTGTGTTTTGCCTTTTTTTTCACGAAACAAATTTTATTCTCAATGCGAAAAATAAACGAAAGTGTTTAGAGTACTTTTTAATCCTTTTTTTTAATAACAAAAACATAACCATGTTAATTTCCATAGACAAAAATCTCTTAATTAAAATAAGGTGAACTCATTAATGCCAAGGTTTTAAATTCCAGAATCACTTCCATTAATTACAGCTATGGTCTATATCGAAGTGCAATGAGTATTTTTATGATGATGTCTTTAAAAAATAAATCATTTATGAGATTTTTTTCTAAAATACAAGAAAATGTAAATTTTATCTCCTGTAAAAGGTTTATTTTAAAAGATATTGTTGTAGTTATCTTTTTGTTGTAATTTACTCTTCTAGTTTCAAATTAATCTTGGAAGTTCTTTCACCAGTTTCTGGACGTGAAGTCCAATTTTGCTACATAGACATCAGCACCATTACCCTCTTATGTTATATTATGAATAATAATAATGATTCTTTTAGTATAGGATTTACTGCAAATGTTTACATTGAAATGTTGTGTCACCACATTTTTACCTCTCGCTGAAGCTTATGCTCTTGGGGGGAAGGGGGGGGGGGGGGTTTATGACAGAAATTCATCAAATTGTGAGAGTCATACCTTATGCTATCACTATTTGTGGTTTATTCTTTTACTAGAAACATACCCGTCCTATGATTTGGATTTTCTAATAGTGGCAAATGTATACTAATAAGGAATGTTACCCATCCTAGGATGTTAACCTTTTAAATAATATTATGTTTAGATATTATATAACAGATGTATTACCACCATCTTGTATTGAAAGGTTAAAATAGTTACTACTGATACAATGGTATTTGTGCCATTGCAAACACCATCTAGCGGCATAAAGGTATAACAATTACCACTGACACAACGTCAGAGCCTCAGAGGATTTCACTTCATAGCGTTCCGGAGATAGAAAGAGAGAGAGAGAGATGTGGGTGTTTATATACAACAAAATTATATATATATATATTAAGCCCCGTCTATCCTTCGATGTTTACTTCCTTCTTTCTTTGAGTAACGCTGTACAAACAAGGACAAAAACCTAGAACCACGTCGGAATTTATATAAATTCCGACGTGGTTCTAGGTTTTTGTTTTGAATAAATGAACCGCTTTTTCTCTCAAAGTCAACTATATGTTGCACTCTCCCCATCCAAGAACCCCATGATATTAAATTGGAGAGGGGAAAAGGTTGGAAAGTGTAGAAGGTGGGGGAGAAACGGAGAGGGGAAAAAAGAGGGAAGGGGTGACTCAAATTGAAATGAAATGAGTAAAAAAAGAAAAAAAACGAAGCGCATGCGCACACCAGAGAAAATGAAAAACTCATTTTCTCTTTCAAATATAAAAAAGGGGAGGAAATAATAGTAGCAAAATTAAACTAGAATTTATCACAGGCAATTGCGCCCAGCAAATTGAACGTCATCAATTTCTAATTGGTTTGTTACTTGGTCTGACGTCATAAAAGGGCGGAGGAAAAGAAATTCTAATGCTGGGCACAATTGCCTGTGAATTTTGCTCCCCTCATTTATGACGGGTTACCCCACTAGTTATAAAATAATGACTTATTATTCTGTACACTAGTCAAGTAAGAATATATATTTGTCATATTATTTTGTAATTTACTTAGACTATGACTGTTATAAGGTTATGAGCTAGATATGACAATTCACTGTCATATCTTATTTTCTTTTCTGAAATAAGACCCCATTTTTTATAAATATATTCATTGTGTTTTCAAGAACATTGCTATGGCTTTATAAGAAATGATATGGGTTTTTTGAAGTTTCCAGTATAAAAAAAAAACAGATAAATGTCAACTGTAGAAAGAAGAAAAAAAAACAATAGAAAAATTATGATTTAAAGAAAAACAAGTGAATTTTGTTTTGAGTTGTGTTGTCAGATGGTTTTTTGTTGAATGGGGGTTATAATAGTAAATGGCATTTTGTTATGCGACAAAAAATACACAACACACAAACAAAACCCGGTACGAACAATTCGATAACAGTTATTTTTCAAAAAGGATAAGAAAATGGGGGGTTGGGGGAAGGGTGAAGTAAGTTCCAAATCTTATTGGACGTTGGTGGCGTCGACAAAAGTGACAGACACAATGACAGATTGGACAAATAGTGCAACATGATGATGATGATCATGATGAAGATGAAAAATGTTTCGGATATAAATATATATATATGGATTCTATGAAAACAAAAGTCATAGGATGGGCTTAGAAGCCAAGAGGAATAAGTGAAGACCCAGTAAATATTCTTGAGTAAAAGTTGATTTCAAAGTAAGAGACCTCCAATAGACATCAATGTTATAGTTCTATGTTTTGATGGCTAAAAAAGTAGCAATGAGCAGCGTTTTTTTTAAATTTATCTATCTTGTCCACCATATTCTTTATGATTTCATTAACAAAATGTGATACCTTATCACCAAGGCAAGGAGGTTCATGCACTTAAAAGCAACAAAATATGCATGTATTCATGCAACAAAAACAACTAAATATACCATTAAATATGCACTATAAAATATTTCACCCATGGAAATTGAAGAAAATGGCAACAAGCAACATTTTTAAAATTTTCAAATTCAAAACTTCATCGAAAAAAATTCTCTCAACATCAAAGGATGTACGAGTGGTTCAGAGTATCATTTGTATCGAGTTCATCGTTGATTGCATTTATAAATTACAATTAATACTCTGCTAGCAGCCAAATAGGCCTATGGCAGAGGGACTTGGTTCTATGTTACCCTTTATACAGTATATTTCCACAATTTTCATGAAGTCAGAAAAGTTCTGAGACTTATTTAAAAAAAAATTGCAAAAATTACAATTTATGCACTTTTTTTTTGCCAATTTCGGCAAAATATATATGCGTGTTTTGAAAAAAAAATGACAAAATATGCAAAAACATGCATTATAAAATTCATATATTTAGCTTCAGCATGATATGAATCATGTTCCTATCTCATCTAGCATGAATTCTGAGCCAGAATACAAAACATGCATTTTGCATGAACCTCCTTGCCCTGCTTATCACCAATTTTTATAAAAAAAATGTCACTTATCTCTCTTGGCCCCTAAGCTCCTATTATATGAATGGAGGAGGTTTCTCCATACGAAAAAAAACTATTATGAATTTATTAAAAGAACCTGAGAGGAGGTTATTTTTTTTCTTGTATGGAGTTAGTTTTTTTGCTCCATTTCAACAAACTTTAAACAAGTTTATCTTTTATTTTGAGTAAGTAGTATTTCTATTTTTAGATGTAGAGGAGGAAGAAGAAGAAAATCACGACCACATAATAATAGGGTCAAGTGCTCTTCTTCTACAGGAGAAAAGTAACAAAAAAAACGGAGAGAGAAAAATCCAATAGCCTAGAAATATAACCTTTTTCTTGTTCAAACTTCTGTTTTCAAGTGAATTCAGTTCTCAACTAGTGTGCCATATACTAAATAATAACCATATTGGCCTACTACAGTATTAAGTAGGTTGGATTTCTTTTGATGTCACTCAAGTTAACACAAAAAAAAGTACCTTCAAACAAAATGCCGAATTTTAAAATAATGCAAAATTTCTCTATAGGACCAAACAAGAATGTTATTGAAATAAAACTCGGAAATAGCCCCCCCCCCCCCCCCCCCCCGTTTTAACAGCAACACTAAAGATGACATTAAAAGTTTGTTATACCTTGTACACACATGAGTTAAATGAATTCAAATCAAATGTGTTTAGGTGAATTATACGGAATCCAGTCAAGGACACGAACCAAATAAAAATTGACTTTAATATTAATATTTTAAATTGAAATACTAAATCAATATTTTGTCAAATAGTTTATATTATTATATTTAAGTATTAACTCAATATTTTCAGATTAATTAACTGAATAAATTGAATTCGATATATTGTTTGTTTGTCCTTCACAGAGGGCTCTGTAGAACACATTACTTAAATGCAGGTGTGTACTAGGTGTTAGAAACTAGAACAGGCAGTTGAATCACTTAATAGCATATGTATATCTTTCAAAATAAACTTTTTACAGAAAAAATTCGTCTGCTTAAAATGCTGGGACATTTTCAAACTCGTATCTGTTATGTCAAATTTAGAGACAGACAAACTGGAGGTCACTAGGTGACCTTCACTTCAAAATTAACTTTTTATTAATAAAAATTAAAAAAAATATCCATCTGCTTAAAATTGGATCATTTTCAAACTCCCATTAAAAAGCTTATTTTGCAAGATATCAAAAACATGAAAAATAAGCTTAAGTGATTGAGCTACCCTTCTAGTTTCTCTCTTCATTTTGTACCTGAAAAAACATTCTAGTATAATCAAGAGTTCGAGAAGCCTGTTTCTCCACTTTAAAATCATCTTAAACGGTTTTTACTGTATCTTTTATAAAACCCATTTTTCTCCCACCAACCCCTTTAAAGAAGTTTTCACTGTGTAGATTTTCCATTCAATTTTATTGAACTACCAACATACAGTTTGAACACCCTGTATAATAATGTACTATATATAGTAACCTATCTTACTTCCGTATACGTTTTTAATATAAAAAAAATCCACAGGTATTGGGAAGGGGGGAGGGAAGGCTCTTTTAAAACACAAAAGGAAGTAATTTGAAGATAAGTTTCATGTTCCTATTATTATTTTTTTTGTTCTCTTTTCTTCTCTCTCTCACTTTTATTTATATCTTCAACCATATTTTACTAATTATTTTCGCTCACACGCAATTTTCAAACAAAAATGTCTTTAAATGAAGGAAACTAGGGAGTTAACCAAACAGAAGAAATATAACTTTCTATTCTGATTGATTTTGTTTATAACCGCGTTCTATCTCTCTTTAATAATTGTGCTATTCCAGCCTTCCAGGCACCTCTATTCATATCATTAAAATACTTATAATTTATATCAAATGAAAATATAGCAAGAGAGGAAGAGGAGGGCGTTAGTGACATTAAAAAGAGTTCTTAAAAGTGGCCCCAGGTGTCTCATTCTCTAACTGACTTTCGAAGCTAACAGATACAACCCAACACAGGCATCTGTAGACACAAGCAATTAGAAATCGGGACAAACAAAAGTTGGCTCCGCCCTTTTTATGACGAACGCAACTTCTAATTGGTTGGTTATGTAGTCTGACGTCACATGCTCCACCCTTTTCAACGTCGAACCACACAACAAACCAATTAGAAGTTGCCAGTCGTCATAAAAAGGGCGGAGCCAACTTATGTATGTCCCGATTTCTAATTGCCTGTTGTTTAGCCATATTCAGCTGCAACACAACACAGGCAAGTGTGCTCATCACAGGAAAGTAAAGACAGTAAGATACAGTCGTTTGCCCCGCCCCTTTTATGAGGACCTGCAACTTCTAATTGGTTTGTTATGTGGTCTGACGTCACATGCTCCACCCTTTTCAATTTCTAATTGGCTAACATTTGGTTTGATGCTCATAAAAGAGCGGGACAAGCAACTGTATCCTGCTGAGTACACAGGCATGTAAATACAGGGAGGTACAGTAGTTTGCCCCGCCCTTTTATGAGCATCAGAACTAGAACTTAAAAGATACTTTACTGTTGATGTCTTTCAAAATAAACTTGTCAAGAGACAAAAATTAAAAATATTGTCTGCTTAAAAGTTAAAGAGTTTTTTTTACAAACTTACTAGAAAGTTTATTTTGAAAGTTATCAAGATTAAAATACCTTTAAGTGATTTAAATACCTTTATATAGTTTCTTAAACAGATTCAAGTTTCTCTTCATTTTGTACCGCTTGGAAGACAAAATATAATTAAAAGTTCAAGGTGGCATTTACATTTTAAAAACCACTTTCAGAATACGACCCTGAAAATTTTCGAGACTTTTTTTTTAAAAATTAATAATAATAAAAACACAAATTATTGTGTATTGCGTTTAATATTGTCTATTTATGAATAAGCTATATAGTGAATAAAAAAATATAAACAATGCAGATAGAGTGAGAGTGAGAAAGAGAGAGAGAGAAAAAAATGGATCTAGGTCTTGAAAACTTTCAGGAAGCTCGTAATAACTACTTAACTGCTGCATAGGGAAATCATATTTTCTAGTTTTATGCTAATATGTTTATCATCATTACCCATTTTTAAAATGGAAGAAAAAATATAAAACCATGTCTTGAGAGGGGCGGGGGGAGGGAATTGATAAAAAAAAATGTCTTGTGTATCGACATAAATATAATATGTAGTAAATCTAACATATATGAGAAAGAGCGCTGATAAAAAAAATATATAAATTTTAATATTTGAGAGGTTTATAAGCCAATAGGAATAAGTGATTAACGCCATATTCAGAGTAAATTTCAGCTCAAAGTAAGAGATCTTCTCCATAGACATCAATGTTATAGTTCTATGCTTCGACGGCTATGAAAGCATCAATAAGCAGCTTTTTTTATTTATTTATTTCTCTTCTTTTCTATCAAATTCTTTATAATTTCATTGACAAAAATGTGGTACCATAGCTCTGTCACTTATCCCTCTTGCCTTCTACGCCCTATGATAAAATATTTCATTTTTAAGGTAACATTTACGCCCTCTGGTGAGTCACTTGACAAGATAATGTAGATTTAGAAAAGCTTTAAATAAGAATCGTCTGTCAAGAAATGGATTATTTATAAGAGATTATAATTAAATTTTTCCTAATTGTAATAAGAAACTATGAAAGTTAAACTGTTTGCAGTGATTGCGTTAATACAAGGGGCAGCTCCATGGTAATCTCATTTATGACGAAGCTAACAAAGCAAGCAACACCGTTTTTAAACTTTCTTGTTTATTAATCCGTTGCATTGGTTGGTGACATCATAATCCACAACCGATGTAACGGATAGATTAAAAAAAACCGAAGAGTTTTAAAAACGAGCTGAATTATTTATTTCATGATTTTATTTATTTGCAATCGAAATCGACAACCAAAAGTAGTCTGTGTGTTCAAAACCTATTTTATCACATTTTCTTGATGTGTAATTAGGTGTAAAACGCGTTTTATGTGCGTTATACTTTGTACACACACATGAGTTAAATGAATTCAAATTAAATGTGTTTAGGTGAATTATACGGAATCCAGTTAAGGACATATGAACCAAATAAAAATTGACTATTATTAATATTTTAAATTGAAATACTAAATAAATATTTTGTCAATATTATATATATATATTAAGCCCCGTCTGTGTGTGTGTGTCTGTGACCTAACGCTGTACAAACAATTAAGGACAAAATCCTTGAACCGCGTCAGAATTTATTTAAATTTAAATGAATAAATGAACCGCTTTTTTTTCTCAAGGTCAACTATTATGTTGCACACTCCCCATCCAAGAACCCCATGATATTAAATTGGAGAGGGGGGAAAAGGTTGGAAAGTGTAGAAGGGGGAGAAAGAAAAGTGGGAGGGAAAACGGTTGGAAAGTGTAGAGAAGGAGAGAGAGAGAAAGAGAAACGTGGAGGGGGAAAAGTGGGAGGGGGTGACTGAAATTGAAATGAAAGGAGTAAAAAAGGAACAAACGACGCACATGCGCACACCAGATAAAATGAAAAGCTCATTTTCTCTTTCAAATATAAAAAAGGGGAGGAGATTCAGTTTATCACAGGCAATTGTGCCCAGCATTAGAATTTCATTTGCTCAGCCCTTTTATGAACGTCATCAATTTCTAATTGGTTTTGCTACTTGGTATGACGTCATATAAGAGCCGAGGAAAAGAAATTCTAATGCTGGGCACAATTGCCTGTGAATTTTGCTCCCGTCATTTATGACGGGTTACCACCCCACTAGTAGTTTATATATTTAAGTATTAACTCAATATTTTCAGATTAATAACTGAATAAATTGAATTCGACATATTGTTTGTTTGACCTTCGCACAGGGCTCTGTAGAACACGTTTATTATTTAAATACATTTAAATTAGCAGGTGTCTACTAGGTATTAGGCAGACAGTTTATTACGTAACAGTGACCTCAACTTGAGAGGTCAAAGTTGACGCGTGTGTATTTATTAGCTGCTAGAGCTCTGCATGTATAAGGTAATATTAATTTTCCTTAATTGTGCATTACAATTTTATTAGAAAGCTTTTATTATTTATTTAGTATAAAGTAAAGAAGAGAGGAATGGTCAGTTTGGTCACGTTATTCTGCAAAAGTCTATTAACCTCAAGATAATCAATTTGATGAAAAGAGAGAAGAAGAAACTCCACTTTCTCATAAAGTCATAAACAAAACATGCAAAATCAATAAAAATATAAGACTAGACTAGACAATCATTTTAAATTGTTATGAAAGTTCACTTTTAAGCTGACAAATTTGAGAGAGAAAAAAAATCAAATAGCTAATTTTATATATATTAAGCCAGGTCTGTGTGTGTGTGTGTGTGTGTGTGTGTGAGTGATTAATGCTGTACAATTTATATAAATTTAAATGAATAAACGAACCGCTTTTTTTCTCAAGGTCAACTATATGTTGCCCTCTCCCCATCCATGAACCCCATGATATTAAATTGGAGAGGGGAAAAAGGTTGGAAAGTGTAGAGGGGAGAGAGAAAAGTGCGAGGGGGTGACGGAAATTAAAATGAAAAGAGTAAAAAAAGGAAAAAAACGACGCGCATGCGCACACCAGAGAAAATGAAAAACTCATTTTCTCTTTCAAATATAAAAAGGGGAGGGGATAATAGTAGCAAAATTAAACTACAGTTTATCACAGGCAATTGTGCCCAGCATTAGAATTTCTTTTGCTCAGCCCTTTTATGAACGTCATCAACTTCTAATTGGTTTGTTACTTGGTCTGACGTCATAAAAGGGCGGAGGGAAAGAAATTCTAATGCTGGGCACAATTGCCTGTGAATTTTGTTCCCGTCATTTATGACGGGTTACCCCACTATTTTTATAACAATACAGTCATTGCCTCGCTTAACGATAATGATGGGTTTCTGAAAAAAAAACTATATCGTTAATACAAGTTGTTAGAATTAGGTGAAAACTTCAGTTGGCTCCGACCTTGTTATGACGACTGGCAACTTCTAATTGGCTGGTTATGAAGTCTGACGTTGAAAAGGGCGGAGAGCATGTGACGTCAGACTTCATAACCAACCAATTAGAAGTTGCCGGTCGTCATAACAAGGTCGGAGCCAACTTAAGTTTTCACCTAATTCTAACAACCTGTATCGTTAATCGAGTCAACATTAGAGTAAACAGCACTTGATAAGGTGCTTTAAAACATAAGAGCTATAATTTGGTCTTTTACGTTATATCGAGGTATCGTTCTTAGAGGTAATATTAAGCAAAGTATGACTGTTTAGATAACGAACCATCGCAGATATTTTTTCTTCAAAAAATAGCTTAAATGTTGCTAATTGCATTGTTTCCATTGGAGTGAAAATTTGTACTTTTTGAAAATTTCAACTGGTGAAAAATAGAAGAAACGTGACCTCCGCCCACTCACTCTCATATGCAAAGGCCACCTTTGCTCTCAATTTTTCACCAGTTGAAATTTTCAAAAAAAAAGTACAAATTTTCACCCCAATGGAAACAAGGCATAAAGTAAAAATCTTTTTTTAAACAAAATTTTCCTTAAAAAAAATATGCAAACTTCGTTGGCTAATTAAGCAAAAAGGTTCATTTCGTGCTGAAAATGTGTAAAATCTAATAAGAGACCGAGAAAATTGTCTTCTTGTTCGTGGGTAGTTGGGTGTGTTAAAAAAAGTACCGTAAGAAAAAAAAAAGACATTGCGACACAAAAGATCTTGAAGCCTGGATAATTAAAGAAGAATATTTGAAATATAAGTGGTATTCAACCTTTTCTTTTTTGTGGCCCTTGGGCCCTCCCCCCTTTGACACAAAGACAAATTTTGGTGGTCAATTTTGATTGCAAAATCGAGTTGCAGGTGGTTGCAATGTGGCTTCAATGTAAACTTTTACAGAAAGTGATCGGTTTTGGCACAGGCAGTTAGAAATAGGGGAGAACTTCAGTTGGCTCCGCCCTTGTTATGACGACCGGCAACTTCTAATTGGCTGGTTATGTAGTCTGACGTTGAAAAAGGCGGAGCATGTGGCCGTCAGACTACATTACCAAGGGCGGAGCCAACTGAATTTCTGACCGATTTCTAACTGCCTGTGTTTTGGCGACAATCCCGGCGACTTCATTTTGCAGTCGAAATCGACCACAAAATGTGATCTGTGTAATCCAACAGATTGAGATTCATTAAAATCTGAATTTAAGGGCCTTTGGTACACAGACCATTTTTTTTAAACAAAATGAAGTTGAGTTGTAACCAAAATCGAACACCTTGAGAGTCTTTTTATAAAAAAAAAACACATTGCAAAACACCGTCGACTTCATTTTGCAGTCGAAAAGTATTCCAAAAAACGTCTTCTGTATATTTTCAACCCTAAGGGCCACAAACTGGCCCGCGTGCCATCGAATTCTTCAAGCAAACTGAATGCTTTTCAAATGTGGTTTTATAAAACACAGAGATTGTCTTGCAACCTTTTTCCACTCAAAAACTATTCTCTTAACTTTGAACGAAAAAAAAAAACTGACTTTTATAAAACGTTCCCGTGTTCTTCCTTAATTAAAGCCATGAATCATTTACCATGTGTTTGTGTGTGTGTATATCTATGCATACACATTACTGTGTACAAATGTATATAACTCACTCGAGGTTTTTACACGAAATTTGCTCCATAACATTACAAACAAACTCGTAAATACCCAAATATAATCTTTGTTCTATTATTCTATTTTCATTCTATATACATATAATGTACATAATGTATGTTTGGCCTGCTGCTCTACAATTCTCTTTTTTAAAAATTCACACCGAGTGTGGTGTGTTTCTTTCACCCATTTTGTAAACTACATCGCCCCTTCTTCTTCCTCAGCTTAATTTTATTCACCAAAAGTGGCATTTTACTCAGATAAAAAAAGAGAGAGAGAGATACATACAAACAGGTACATAAAAAGAGAGGTTGAAAGCAGGAGAGTGAGAGAAAGAGAGAAGGTGGCAAACCATGAATAACTAGATCACATGATGATGTAGTAGTAACGAGAATTGGGTTAAGAGCGCAATTGTGGCCCATTTGTTTCAAGGTGCAGAAAGAGATATTGTGCAAAATGGTAACATCATTTTCTTCACTCTTTTTTTATTCCAATTTTTTTCTAGAATCGTTTTTTTCTTTCTTCTTCTTCATTAAAGCAGCTGTTTTATATCAAAGTATTATATTATGAGTAGAAATGAGACATTCGAATCCTCGAATCTCGCGAATCTTGAAAAATATTCGAGATTCGAAAACTCGAATCTTCGCGCTTTTTTTTTTCGTCTTTCGAATCTTTCGAATTCTAACTTTATAAAAAAAAAACCTGTTAAACTTTGGTAAAATTAGTTTTAACTCCAATTGACGTCCAATAGAAGCGTTGACTAACTAAAAAAAACGGTGATTGTTACAATTTCGGTGGTAAAACCCCGGTTCACCAATATCACCTTGTGGCGATCCTTGAGTGCCACACTTGTTTTTTATTATTAATAATTTAATATTTAATATTATTTCACTTTATCGTGTTGTGGTTTTTTTGTGAGGTAGGGGCGGCAAACACAAGGACCGCTCAGAGCGTCACAAACATAGTTTCATCGTTTGGCACATCGTAGGGCTGAGTTAAGTTTGAAATTGTTTGGAAAAATTACACGTGGTGTGATTGTCCTAAACCCCACAGTCCAGTGAAATTCATAAAGCCACTATATACATGGGCAGGGCTGACCACTCTAAGAAAATTAGGGAAATTTTTGCTAGGACAGATTCATATTATTGGTCTTTTTTCCCCCCTAGAGTTATAAGACAACGGAACTCTCTTCCTGAGGAAGAAGTGGTGAATGGGGATAATTTTGTTTTGTGGGATTGACATTTGTATATTCATTTTGTTTTTTATATATGTGCTTGACAATGCTTAATGCTGCGTGTGGACTTTTATGTCCCTCTGCCATAGGCCTATTTGGCTGCTAGCAGAGTACTATTTGTAATTGTAATTGTAAAACTCCTAGCTACGCCATTGAGCTGACTTAACCCTTCTACTTTATAAACAACTCACAACTACAGGCAATTAGAAATCGGGTCAAACAGAAGTTGGCTCCACCCCTTTTTATGACGACCGGCAACTTGTAATTGGTTAGTTATGTAGTCTGACGTCACATGCTCCGCCCTTTTGAACGTCGAACCACACAACCAACCAATTAGAAGTTGCCCGTCGTCATAAAAAGGGCGGAGCCAACTTCTGTTTGTCCCGTTTTCTAATTGCCTGTCTCACAACTTGACTTGAGATACAAAAGAAAAAACTCACCACAACTGATTTTTTGTTTTAATGTTGGTAGTGAAATGAAATCATTTATTACCTCTTATAACTAATATAATGAATTAATGGATGTTTTGAAAGGAAATGAATGTTTTTTTTAAACCTTTTCCTTTCCTATTAAATAAAAAAAAGACTAAACCCAGGTTATTACACAAATGTTATTTTGAGGTTATTTTTATTTGTGTGTTTGTGTGTGCACACGCCATTTCCTGGCCAATGGAGCTAATTTAACACTAAAAGAAGGGAGAAAAAAAAACCCTAACTAATTTGAAGGGAGTCGATTTTTTTTTCAGTTCTCATTTCAGCCAAAGGTTCTTGTAATTACCGACACACATTTCTAACAATTCGACTTAAGAGAGTTCGAAATTGTTTTTGATCACAATCCAATGATGATGATGATATGAAAATACAGACGCGAACAACCTAAACATAAAGAATAATAATACTGTATGATTTACTAAGGCAACTCCCATATATTTAATGAGTCTTAACTTTTTTTTTTTACAAGGTCGAATTTATTTTATCATTTATCAACGACCCACAAAAACGTGGCCCAGATTTATCCACAGACTATAGACGAGAAATTGTTTTTTTTTTTTGGGGTCATCATTTGCATAATGTCACAACCACAATTAATTCAGTCTGATGATGTTCGTTTTAAGAATTTTAATGTAGCTTCTCTGTGTTTGTGTGTGATGAAATTTAAACAATTAAAAACCTTAAATGTAAATATATATAATGAGGTTTTTCATTCAATTTGTTTTTGAAAAAGTACATTTTCACACTACAATAAGTCATACTGAATGTAGGATGTGTGTCTTTGGTACTAGAAAGTAAAATCGTTACATCTACAATTAGGACCTTGGCACACAAATATCACTTTTTAGTGGTCGATTTCGATCTGAAAAAATGAAGTTGTAGGTGGTTGGATGAACAGAATATGACTCAGCCCTTTTTATGACGAACGGCAACTTCTAATTGGTTTGTTGTGTGGTTCGACGTTGAAAAGGGCGGAACATGTGACGACAGATTATATAACCAATCAATTAGAAGTTGCCGATAGTCATAAAAAGGGCGGAGCCAACTTCTGTTTATCCCGTTTTCTAATTGCCTGTGTTGGGCTGTGGTTGTAATATACTAGGGAAACTAGAACGGAACTAGAAACTAGAACGGGTATAGTTGAATCACTTGATATTTGAGCTACCTTTCGAGGTTTTAAAACATTTTCATGTTTCCCTTAATTTTGAAACCTGAAAGACAGAAGAATAACCTTACGTTCGAAGGTGCACTCATTAAAACCGCCTTAAATTGACCAAATTTTACATTTTGCACTTTAAAATAAAAAAGCAAATAAAGAACAGATGCAAAAAAAAAATGTAGGCCATTTCCAACCTTGATAAAAAAAATTTAATTTGAAAGATATCATGTACTAACGTCAAAATGATTCATTTACATTTCTAGTTTCTAACAAACTTTGATTAAATTATTGAAAATTACTTCTAATGAGGACGTTATTAGTTGCTAACTAAGAGCTAACTAATAAGATAGTCACAGCTTAGCTAGTGCTAAACTTATACACTTTTGATAGAAAGTTTCATGCATAAGTTGATGTATTTAGATTTAGCACTTGCTTTGACTAATCCATAGTTAGGCCTTGTTTCCATTGGAGCGAAAATTTGAACTGTTTGAAAATGTCAACTGGTGAAAAATAGAACAAACGTGGTCTCACCCACCCACCCCAGTTCACTATAATAAGCGGGGAAACCACGTTTGTTCTATTTTTCACCAGTTGCCATTTTCAAACAGTTAAGATTTTCGCTCCAATGGAAACAAGGCCTTTAAAGGCATTCATTAAAAAACACGACACTTAATTATTGGTCAGTGCTAATCAGTTCTAATGGGTGTCAAGAAGTTAAATAACCAGTGTAATGTGTAATGGGTACCAATTGAGCTTCGTTTCTTTCCTATAAAAGTAAACTCATATATAGGAAACATATCAATCAAGACTTGTATTACTGCAGCATTACAAGTATAAGGATAGTAATGAAAAATAACTTAAAACACGGTCCATTAAATAAATGCAGACAATTGTTAAAAAAGAGTATTGGGGTTGATGTATTTTTGGTGGTTGAATTGCAATTCAACAAATAACAGCAACAACAATAGAAGAAGACAAGAAAAGGCGAGAAAATTTATCTCGATCTTGTCTACTTGTGTCGTTTGTAACTCAAAAGACTAGAAAAAGACACTAAAAACTTAAAAGTTTTTCTCCTTCTTCAAACGTGCAATGGCAACAACACACCATACAGGGCCCCCTATATGTATATAGTTAAATTTATAGCAGGTATTAAGGGAAATGGAAAGAAGAAGAAAAAAAAATTGGTAATGTTAAGAAGGAACATTATGCTGCCCATCAGCCAATCCATTCAGTTTATTACTTTTATATAGAAGACGACGTTACTACCAATATATACAATTCGAAATGTTTAAGGAAACCCACTTTTTCTTCTTAACATCTGCTCAATTTCCAGTCAAAAGTTTCTTTTTCTTTCCTTAAGAAAACAACATCTACACACAATAAACACATACAAAGTATACACAAAATTTCAATTCAAATGGTTTTCATTTTTCTTGTTGTAATTTGCCAAAATGTATATAAAGTGTACATCGTACATTTTCAATTATTAAAAATTAACAAAAATTTCAGAGGAAGGTCTCAAACAAGCTTTGGAATGTGGTGATAAAACGGGATATGGGGGAGCATGTGGGGGTCTCTTGAGAGTGGAGAAATAGAACCCTTGTATAAGGCCGCGACCCTGCATACTGCGAGAAAAGATACAGGAAACGATGATGATGATGAATCGATGATGAACAAAATCAGATATTACTAAATAGATCTAAGTTAGATCATAATTAAAACTTTCAAAGTCAATGGAACCGACTTTTTTAAACGTTTAGAAAAGCTAACGTTGAAATTCTCTAAGAGCGACCGCGACTGCAGTCTTTCGCAACTACAGTCGCGCGTTCGCACTTCACCGTGATTCCTGGCAGGTCGTTTGTTGTGCGACTCGCGATCGTTTAAATTGTGTTTAGCCGAATATTTATATTGAGTGTTTTTTTTTTAAAAAAAAATACTTGTCACAAAGAACCGTCTACCACCTTGACTGCATGGGACTATACTGCTCTTCGAGACAGGCATTTAGAAATCGGGGAAAACACAAGTTGGCTCAGCCCCTTTTATGATGACTGGCAACTTCTAATTGGTTTGTTGTGTGGTTCGACGTTGAAAAGGGCGGAGCATGTGATGTCAGACTACATAACCAACGAATTGGAAGTTGCCAGTCGTTATATAGACTGAGTCGCATCAATGGAACGCCTCAGATGTAGAACTATTGAATCAAGTCAGGTCGCTGGGTCACCTGTGACTTCATTGTGCCGTCAAAAGTGGTCTTTGTTCCAAAGGCAATATATGACATCAATCCAAAATTTTATGTCCAACAACCTTCTTCTTACAATGAGGCAGGTGTACTTTATATATCTGGGTTTGCACCCTGTCAAGTCATTGTGTCCAATTTACTAATTTTTCACCTTGTCGGTAACAATATTATTCTCAAATAAATAAAAAAACAATCCAAAAACAAATCATGCAAAAAATCTAAACATTAAATGTTAAAAGAATTCCAAAATAAAAAACTTGACAACTTCTTGAATTTTCCATTCATCTTCATTGAATTGAATGTTTCAAAATTGAAAATAAAGGATTTTCTTAAAGAAGAACACAATAAATGATTGAGATGTTTTCATCACTCTCATAAGAAAAAAGGGGAGACCGAGGGTTTTATTTTCTTACCATAAATGTCGTAGGAAGAATGGGAGAATGTTGTGTGTCGGGGAAAATAACAGCTGGTAACCACCCTTCTTTTCAACCGCGTATTCTTTCCACCCGGAATACAAAACCACTTCTCCAATACAGTCTTCATGTTGTTTCAAAAAAATGATAAACAGAAAAATAATATTTTTGCATAAAATATATAAAATATTGTAGCTCGATATAAATAAAAATGGTAATTGACCACGTGATCCAACTATATCTTGTGCCCTTTCAACAGAAAAATAAGAGAGGAACTCAGTATGTTATTTACTTTACGTTTTGTCTTTGCCAACTTAAGATTCTTGGTTGAATTATTTAAATGAGATGCAATTTCTTTTTTCCTACGTTGATAAAAACACAGTTTTAGAAAGGAGGTAATAATAGAACACAATGACTCAAAACCAATTAGAATTAGATAGTGATGTTGGCTCATTTAAATAAAGTAAGCAGTTCTATAAAAACATATTTGAAGCGTGCTATTTTCAAAACGTTGTAGACGTCAAAATTTAAATTTATCAAGAGATAGAAAATACAAATTTTCTATTAAACCCAATTACAGTAAAGGCATAAAATACTGTAATACAATTGACAGAAAGCTAAGAAATGAAGAGAAATGTATTAAAATTTATTAATCAGTATTAGAATATTTTTTATAAAAAAAATTGTAAACTTCACTTCAGTTCCAAAATCGTTGTAAATGCCAACATGCAACATCTATGTTGACAAGTTGTCACTATAGTGACATTGTTGGTATTTACGACCTCATTATTGTCACTAAATTAACTGGCCAGGTTGCCACTCGAATTGCTATTGGCTGTTACAACGTTGTGACTTGCACAACAATTCCTACTTCTTCAGTTTTTTTTACCACTAAGAACAAACAGCAGCCTACTTTCGTGACAAGCAAATTCTCAGGTGCAAAAAGCATGGCGTTTATAACCCATTTTCGATTAAAAACGTATTCTACCCTTATGTGGCATTTACAACGTTATGGAAATCGGAGAGAACTTCAGTTGGCTCCACCCTTTTTATGACGATCGGCAACTTCTAATTGGGTTTGTTGTGAGGTTCGACGTTAAAAAGGGCGGAGCATGTGACGTCAGACTACATAACCAACCAATTAGAAGTTGCCGGTCGTCGTAACAAGGGCGGGGCCAACTGAAGTTCTCCCCGATTTCTAACTGCCTGTGTTTCTGACAGTTCTTCTTTAAAAAAAAGGTGTTTTTTTACAGTTGAGAAAAGAAAAAGTTCCCAACGGCGTCATGAAGATTTTTTTAAAACGAAGAATTTCTTTCATAGGTGTGTGTGTGTCTTAGATTTGTGTGTATTTTTTCTGTTTATTTTTATCCTTATCACACTTGTTACTCTCTCTCTCTCTCTCTCTCTCTGTGTACCTGTATACACAACCATCATAATCACTATATGGTAACATTTCTTTTTACGTGTGCAACATACAAATAACAAGTTTTAAAATACAAACAAAAAAGTTACAAAATAAGACTTCTATTTGAGGTTTTTTTTCTCCTTCAAAGAGTTCGACATCTGTTTCTTTTGTTCTCAACAAATGTGTCCATAAATACATTTTTCGAAAGTGTGTTAACAACAATCAAAATTTCAAATTAACATCATTTACAATGTAATATTATCTTAATGTGGTTTTTAAAGTGTAAACATCCCCATCGAATACGCTTAGTAGTTATTCTTGTCTTCCAGGTGCAAAATGAAGAAACAATTTGAAAATTATATTAGAAACTAGAAAGGTATATACTATATAATGTATATCTATAGCTCAATCTGTTAAAAGTATTTTCATGTTAATGTCTTTTAAAAGCTTTTTATGTGAAGTAGAAGAAAAAAAAAAGCTTATTTTAAAAAATATTAACATAAAAAATACCCTTGAGTGATTCGTACAGTTCAGTTCAAAAATGCTGTATTTTTGTTTTTCATTATAAACTCGTGGGGTAACCCGTCATAAATGACGGGAGGAAAATTCACAGGCAATTGTGCCCAGCATTAGAATTTCTTTCCCTCCGCCCTTTTATGACGTCAGACCAAGTAACAAACCAATTAGAAATTGATGACGTTCATAAAAGGGCTGAGCAAAAGAAATTCTAATGCTGGGCGCAATTGCCTGTGATAAATTCTAGTTTAATTTTGCTACTCTTATCCCCTCCCCTTTTTATATTTGAAAGAGAAAATGAGTTTTTCATTTTCTCTGGTGTGCGCATGCGCGTCGTTTGTTCCTTTTTTACTCCTTTCATTTCAATTTCAGTCACCCCCTCACACTTTTTCCCCGTCCACGTTTCTCTCTCTCTCCCTTTTACACTTTCCAATCTTTTCCCCTCTCCAATTTAATATCATGGGGTTCTTGGATTGGGAGTGTGCAACATATAGTTGACCTTGATAAAAAAAGCGGTTCATTATTTCATTTAAATTTAAGTTTATATAAATTCCGACGTTCAAGGTAACAGCGTTAGATCAATACAAAATTATACTGTATTTCATAGTTTTCAAAAGAAATTGTGATGAAATTGAAAAATTATTGAATTTCATCCAATAACAATGAAAAATATTGATAAAAAAATAAGACTGAAGTTCAACAAGAAAATTGCAAAACTTGAACTTTAACCTAACTCAGAACCAACCGTAGTTCCAATACATAAGAAAAAAATCGTAACAAGAACAATGTGTTCAGAGGCTTCACGTTGAAGATTACGTTCTACCAAGATTCCTTCTTGAATCTTTACAATAATTATTTTCAACAGTAGAAATCGGAGGGCTCCGTAGAAAAATACTTGTGTAAATGCAAGGTAGATGGCGCCTGCAACCTCCATAGGTGTCAAAATAACAGGCAATTAGAAATCGGGACAAACAGAAGTTGGCTCTGCACTTTTTATGACAACTGGCAAATTCTAATTGGTTGGTTATGTAGTCTGACGTCATATGCTCCGCCCTTTTCAACGTCGAACCACACAACAAACCAATTAGAAGTTGCCAGTCGTCATAAAAAGGCTGGAGCCTGTTCAAAATACTCTTACCAGTTAGCTGAAATAGAATGCAAAATTTTAGCTCTAAAAAGCGTCCAAAACAACCTTAATTATCAGCACGTAACAAACTTAGCCCAGAACACGTATAAGTGAAGAGAGCCACGTGCAGAAATAGTGACGCAATTAAAAGTTTGCCACGTGAAAAAAAAGGAAGGTGAGTGAGTCAGAGTTGAAGTGTGTCAGTATATTTCTATGGGATGAGGGCTAGTGGCGCCATCTAACGCTACACGCTCAAAATAAATTATCTACTTGCATTCTTAACACGAAATGGATGCATTGACAATATTTTTTCGTGTAAAAAATATAGAATTTTTATTATGCTATTCTAAGAGACTCAACAGGAAATTATTTCCAGTTATCCGATTTTCGTGTGGTTTCTTCCACTGTTTTTTTTTTATGAAATGCAAACTAAAATTTTAATGGCTAGATTATTTTTAAGAAAATAACTTTCTTTTTCCTTTTCTGTCTAACTTATCAAAGAAGAAGAACAAGAAGAATAAAAAAAACATCACACACACAAATGTAATAGAATAAAAAATCATTTACACCCAAAAGTGTCAGAGAAACCATTCTGAAAAAAAGAAGTATGAGAAAGAAAAAAACCACATTGGAGACAAAATAGACTATTTTTCTGATAGTTGAAATGTAATTTTATCAATCATCTTCACCCCTGCTATGATAAAAAAAATACCCAACATTCACACATTCTCTCTCTCCGAGCTCCTTTCAAGAACATATTCGAGTCTCACACACTCACTCACTCGAAGTCTGTGGTTTCCTCCTTATATATATTTTTTATTTTCTAAGATAAGACATTTTTCATGAAACATATTTCGTGTTTCTATTTTCTTTTCTGCCCATCAAAATAATAAGATGAAAAAAGTACCATTGATGAAAAGAAAAAAATCATTTTTAAAAAATATGACCATCGCATTCTTTTTTTTTTTTAAAAAAACCTCCCATTCCATCTGAAATTTCTAATATTTATAAATAAAAATAAGTTATAACTTATGACATTTATTGAAAAACTGATGCAGTAGATGACTAAAATAAAAAAAAGTGTATTTAACTTTATATAATGATTCACTGAGCTCCATCTAGTGGTCGAATTCAATTTATTCATTTTAATAATCAGAAAATATTGAGTTAATACTTAAATATAATAATATAAACTATTGACAAAATAATGATTTAGTATTTCAACTTTAAAATATTAAATAATAAAGTCAATTTTTATTTGGGTTCATGTCCTTAACTGGATTCCGTATAATTCACCTAAACACATTTAATTTGAATTCATTTAACTCATGTGTGAACGAGATGTATATTTAATAAGCCAATTTTTAATCACCTAGTTCAATATTCTTCTACGAGTGATGGCCGGAAGACGGTGCCCCCCCCTTGACAAAGGGGGGCACATGTCCCCTTTGGTTTATCAAAAAAAGCCATATTTCTTATTTTAATATATAATTTTTTTATTTTAAAAGAAAATAAAGTGCATAATCCACTGTTCTATGTGATTGTAGAAAATGCTGTTCATTTTTATGGCTCACTTGGCTCACCAGAACAGGAAATGTTTTTCAATATTTTTCATATACTTCAAAAGCTTCAACATAACTCCATTTTATTTCAGTGTATTTCCACCCTGGATAACTCGGGATAAAAAAAAGAAAATTGCAATTTGGTTGAAACCCTATAAAATTGAGACATAACATGACGTTTATGAAATGGGTGGCCATATCTACTTTTTTTTTAGTATTTTATGTAAAAATACTATTGGAATTCTGTAATGTTCTAAAGATTATAAAAAGGGTTCCTCTCATGCCAAATAAAATTGTGAAACACTTAAAGAGAAGAATCCCAACGGAAATTCACTTTGTATGGCATTTAACAGAAGCATCATATATCTTTCAGTTTAAAGAAACACAGAAAGTTTTAATTTCTAATTCTATTTTCTGGTGGTTTTTCAGCATGTTTGTGTATTCCCGGAAGTGTGAATTGCTACCCTTCTAGTTTCTAAAACACTTTCAAAGTTTCTCTTAATTTTACTCTTGAAATATAGGAGAAATGACCACATTTCTAGGGGGGTTTCCACTTTAAAACCGCCCTTCTACACCCAACTTCATTACAAGGCTTCCTTAGAATATCGTCCACTGCATTTGCAATATAAACAGTAGTTAGTGATTGTGTAGAAGAACCTCATGAAAAATGTTCAAACTGTGGAAACAGATTGTTTTTAGCTTCTTCCATTGTTTGTATTTTATTGACAAAGGACAAAGAAAACATTATTTTTTCCCAATAGTTTCAAAGGATTTTTTTTCTTAGTTAGGTTTCTGCATCTTTGAGATACAAAAAAAAGAACCTACGGAAATGGAATGAATCTCTTTTTAGTCTTTTTTTTGTGTTCATTTTCATCCACCCAGTCTTCTTTCTCTCATTCTATGCAATTCTTCCTTAATTTCAATCCCTTTTCTCTATCCCTGAATGACGTTTACAGGGTCCAAACACAAACACATACAACATGCTTCAGTGAATTTCAATGCAACACAATTTCTATTTGCTTTCTTAACAAAAGGGGTTTAGGTTTGTCACTTGTTCGTGTTTCTTTCTGTATGTGTCTATTACTTCTCAGAATATAGATTCAAAGTAGAAAAAAAAAGTGAAAGAAATGTTTGAAGAATAAGAAGAAGAACAAGAAAATTCTTTTATATATAGTTTTACATAAAAAAAAAGAAGAAAAAAAAATGACGAACTAGCTTGAAGCAATCAGTCAGCTGTGTCAACTCAGGAGAAAAATACACAAACACACTGGACAATGTCCGGTGAGCAAAAAAATAAAATAAAAGGGGCTTCAAATGGGTGCAGCATAATAAAAATAAAACTAGAAAAGAAGCCAAAAATGACCTTACCTATATCACATATGTTACATAAAAATATTCCATATTATATTGCTCATAAGTTGTGTCAATACTCAGGTGGGCGTTGTCAAACTAATACAAAAAAAACAAACAATGTCACTATTGTTACAAGGTGTGCAATGTGTGAATGTGAAAACTAATTCAATAAAGAGTTTTTTTTACTAGACACACACACACACAAGCATTTAAAAATCGGGACGAACTTCAGTTGGCTCCGCCCATATTATGACTAACACAACTTCTAATTGGTTGGTTATGTAGTCTGACGTCACATGCTCCGCTCTTTTCAACGTTGAACCACACAACAAACCAATTAGAAATTGCCAGTCGTCGTCATAAAAAGGACGGAGCCAACTTCTGTTTGTCCCGATTTCTATTGTCGAATGACAATAGAATTTGATTCCAGAGGATGCTGTGTGTGTATGATTAATGTTATTGATTTGGAGAATTCTTATGAGTACCTATTAAAACAAATCATATATAATTATATAATGATGCTGCAAATTGAACTTATTATTTTCAAATATGGAGATTGGTATCACAGAGAATAAATTTTAATTTTGACAATGCATTTCTATGCTGCTTCTTATGAACTAAATGGTCCCTCTGCAACAGACCCCTCTTAACTGCTTGCAGAGTAATTAAAAAAAGTAATATACATCATTCGTGGAAATGAATGAATTATAATATTTATTAATATAATAAAAGATTGAACAAAAAAAAAACGAAGAACAAAAAAAAAATGCCATCAAGAATCGACCATTTTGAGATCTAGTTTTTATCACATAGGGCCTTTTTATATAATATATATTTTTGTTTCTCAAAGTTAGAAGTGCAGAGAAATGACCACATTATATTTTCATAACAATTCCTCCCTCCGTTTCCATCAGATGTATATATATATATAGTGACTGACTTTGAGCCTTTTACTTATTTCTTTGGTCTTGTTTATTATTTGTGATGCAAAAAGTCAAGCAAAAAAGATGACAATGTAACTCAATTTGAACCCGTAATAAAGTTACAGTGAGTGGTGTGTGTACGTCGTCGGTTGGTCGGTTTGAAACTTGTTACTTACAGTTCACACACCAAGATAGACAAGGACACGTAATGAAAAGCAGCCAGTTGTTGTTGTTGTATACAGCACAGAAATTGAATTTTATATTGTTTTACTGCCTACAGTGACACAAGTTAACGACCCACTGCAGACAAAACCTCAGCTTTAAAAAGGTCACCAAAATTCAGTCGCCAACAACATGTTTGTCCAGAATGTGTATATCTAAGTGATTAATTCAAATATAGATATACAGGGTGGGCCAAAAAAGTGAGAACATCGCGTGAACAATAATATAATTACATCAAAATTTGTTTAACTGTATCCATAATAGCTTAAATTGTTTACTCATTTACTTACTTACCTATTTAGCTATATGATGTCTTTATTTCGACAATTTCTGGGCGAAATCTTTGGTTTTAATATGCCAATTGTTTACATCAGCAGGTTAAATTTTTTTTACCAAGAATGACAAAAATTACCTCGGAAGACCGTCTTCTGATTAAACATTTGCGAATTGAAAAACAGTGGGGTGCTAGGAGAATGACCAATGAGTTTCCAAACAAAGTCTGGAGCATAGCCTAGTGTTAGTCGGGTTATCAATAAAATTGACAACGACGGTATAACAGAACGTAAACCCAGAAGTGGTAGACCAAAATCTGCCAGAACACAACAGAATATTATTGAGCGGGTGAGTGGGCTGATCTGCAGTCAAGATGATGATCCTCGCAGTCACAAAAGTCCGCGGGAAATACAATTATATTTTTAATTAACTCGTATGCTACAAGATGTTCTCATTTTTTTGGCCCACCCTGTACATGTATATACTTGTCATACATATTACAGTCGAACTCGGTTACAGCGTTATTCAAAGGACGATCGCATGTTTTGTGACGTTATAACCGAGTGACACTGGATCTGAGATTACCTATTCTTCATCATTTAAATGTAGTTTAAATTACTAAAAATATGTTTTATAAAACATATTTACACACGTCCGACATTAAATTTTGGCGTAATTCTTCTCAAAGAACTCCTTTAGTTTTAATGTTGCATTTGAAATTGTATGAACCGTTGAGTTCGGCAACTTAAATTCACAACCAACTTCACATTTTTTCTTGGAATTTTCAACGAAAACTGTAAAATTCATAGAAATTTTATCGTTATAGATGATGAAAAGTGACGCTATAAATTATATTATAACCAAAGAATTCTTTTTAATTGGCGTCATTTTGATATTATTAGCCGAGTTGGTTGTTATATTCGAGGTCGCTATAACCGTGTTTGACTGTATCCCATTTCAAGGGTGCTATAGGAGACAGGGGACTAGACAAATCGTAGGTCACTAGGTGACCTACACTTCAGAACTGTAGATCACTCAAGTGTTCTACACTTTAGAAAGTTTTTATATCGGTGATTAGGTATGGGTTACGTTAAAATAAGCTTGTTGTAGGGGGTCTGGTGGGTGCAGCCCCAGAATATAAAAAAACTGTAGGTCACTGAGTCACCCACAGTCCCTATCTAAAAGTGTAGATCACTGAATGACCCACTTCTAAATAGCTATTTGAAAGTGTAGGTCACCCGGTGACCTATTATTAGTCTGTCCCAGGTTCAAGTCAAAAATATCAATTTTTCAGAAGAACTATTTTTCAGATTTTCCCAAATAGGTCGACTTAACAATATAATAGCAGAAAAATATTATGGAGCACTTCAGATTTGTCAACTCAAGATTACTGGTATTGTTATTTAAAATGAGCTGTTCTAATTGGTTAATGTTGTTGTGGTGTCCTTGTAAACCAGTAGTTCCCTTCTTATACCTTGTACACACATGAGTTAAATGAATTCAAATTAAATGTGTTCAGGTGAATTATACGGAATTCAGTTAAGGACACCATGAACTAAATAAAAATTGACTTTATTATCAATATTTTAAAATTGAAATACAAAATCAATATTTTAATGTCAATAGTTTATATATTATTTAAGTATTAACTCAATATTTTCAGATTATTAACTGAATAAATTGAATTCGATATATTGTTTGTTTGCCCTTCACAGGCCTCTGTAGAACACATTATTTAAATGCATTTAAATTATCAGGTATGTACTATGTATTAGACATGCTCCATTTTTGTTTTACCTTTTTTTCTTGCCCCCTTTTTTTGTTATCTGCAATACTTTTTTTTAGATAATAAAAAGAAAACTCTTCATTTAAATAAACTCGAGGAGTAATCTTGTTGATAACAAACAAATAGTATAGTAACCACTTCATAGTTAACTCTTTTGCATCAATGGCATTTTCTAGGTATCTCAACAAAACCTATTCAAATGAAAAACATGTTCACTCTTAAAAAATTATCTTTGAAACAACTTATTTGAGCCAGTTTCGGGTTCACTGGTTGAGAAACTACAGATTGTATAATCATTATTATCTCTCTCTCTCTCTCTCAACTGAAATGATGTTTTTTTCCCATAAGGGGAGAGAGAAAGAGAGAGGGGAACCAACCCAAACCAATCTTGCATTTTAAGTTCATTCTGAAGTTCTGAATTTGAATCAAAGTTAACTGCGTTATAAGCACATTTCTTCAAAAAAAAAAATATGAGACCTTCAGGCAATTTAAGCAAATGGTAACATTTGCATTCAAATGGCCCTAATATTATTCTATGAAATTGTTATCAATCATGTTTCTCTCAGATATTATTCTTTTTTTTTTGGTGGAGTTTTTCAAGATTGAATATTAAAACAAGATTGGCAAAAAAAATCCACATTTTGTCGCAAGTTTTTATAGATTGATATTATTTTTATATATATATATATTGTTACCAAATTCTACAAATACCCTAAATAGAAGTTTCAACACAGGCAGTTAGATATATGTTCATTTCGTGAAAATGGGACATACATTTCGTGTAACGGACAATTAAATCAAATGGATGCAACATCACTGACACAGCGTCAGAGCGTTCCAGAGAGGCAGACAGATAGAGAGAAAGCGATGTGGGTATTTATAGTAATAATGTAAAGGCATATGACAGAAAATTTAAATAAATTCAAGTGTACGTCAACCTGTTTTTATTTTATTAAATTTTTGTTGTATTTTCATTAAAAATGTAGTATTTGTTCATCAGTGTGTGTGTATTTATTTAACATAGGGTTCAGTTTTTGTTTGACGTCATCAATACCTGTGTGTTAAACTGTTAACATACATCCAAATCGTATGACGTCAGAAATAAACTGTGAACTAGGGCTATTTCCTACGCAAGTCACAGTTGCGTCACTAATATACATTTGCAACACGGTCAAATAGACACACAACAGCAGCAATGCAGAAAAGCAAAAAAACTAAAAATATCTTCAAATATTCAACTCATAGATTTTCTATTATTTTATGGCCCTTTGTGTGTGTGTGTGTGGCTCGCGAGCCACATATGAAGGTATCACATATTTAAATGATAGCTTCAGTTTTAATATAAAAAAATACATACACATAATATAAGCAATATATATATAGAAAGAGAGAGAGAGAGAGAGAGAGAGAGAGAGAGAGAGAAAAGCTGAGTAGGCCACAGGAACAATTTTCTTTCTATTTCTACATGTTTTCACTTCAGTTCCCGGCCATCGATTATTTGGAGCAGCTATTTTTGGAAACAAAATGGCGGCTGCCCTCTCAAAGCATTACATAAGTTCTCTCTTTTATTTCTGAGAAAGAACCTACTACGTACGATGAACATGACACACATTTAAAACAACACAATATCTGGGATGGGTTAGAAAAAAGGGGAATTTATATACAAAAAAAAAAGAATCACAAAGAACCCAGCCCAATTCTTGTAATTCTCTCCACTTAAAATTAGCTCCAATTCATTTGCTTTTATAAAACTTCCACCTCTTTTTTTTTCTTTCTCTTTAAACTGAGAAGTGCCCACTTGTAAAACACATCTAATAAATGTTTAACATTGGTCCAACAACTTTTGTTCTAATTTAATTAACACTTTTTGTCTAGTTTTTTTTTGTTGTTGTTGTTGTACTAATCAACGTATTTTAATTAATCATTTCAGAATTTACATTATGTTAATTAGTTAATTTCAATAGGTTTTTGGTTTTAATCTTTCAAATAATCGGAAGAATAATTTTTAAAAGTAGTTTTAAAATGTCTCTTAAACTTTGTTTATTGCGTTTTCAGGTGTAACATTCAGAGAAACTTGAATTTGTTTTAAAAACTAGAAGGGTAGCTTAAACAATTAATAATATTTTTTATGCTTTTTATGTGAGTTTGAAAATGACTTAAATTGAAGCAGATAATGTTTTTTTTTTCTATAAAAAGTTTATTTTGAAAGATACCAACATGAACATATTATTTTAAAAGTGTAAATGCTTCTCGAACTCTTTAATTATTTTGTCTTTCAGGTTCAAAATGAATATAAGTTTGAATTTAGTTTAGAAACTAGAAGGGTAGCTTAAACAATTAATGAGTATTTTCACGTTGATATATTTTAAAATTTAAGTTTTTTATGTTAAGTTATTCGTCTATAAAAAGTTAATTTTAAAAGATATCAACATGAAAATACCCATTAAGTGATTTAAGGCGCTACCAGCTTCTAGTTTCTAAAACACTTTCTAGTTTCGCTTCATTGTGCGAAAAGACAAAAGAATAATCAAGAGTTCAAAAATCAGCTGTTCATAAATACATCCTTAATCTGATAATATGGAGTATGGAAGTAGTTTTAAAGATGTCAACTAATAAAATAGAAGAAAAAGAGGGAAGAAAAAAAAACTTAAGAAAATGATGGACTCTGGTCAAAAGCAAAAGTTAATGGACAATTCCGTAGACAAATCCCCTTCTTGACAAAACTTAAGCGGTTTTGTTTTCGCCCAAATCTTTAATCTTTGAAAAGACCTCTTCTCTCTGGGTCTACTCTTGGTACACATTATATAATAGAAAAGCATAGAATGGGTCCTTCTTCTCATCTTTTGAGCCCATTTATTACAATGGATTTTGTTTCTATTCAATACTATAAGAAACAGCAACACAATACACATTATATTTGTCAAGACGGCTTTTTTTTTGTTGTTGTATCATCTTAAATTATCCCTTCTTTCTTATGTCTTTTCACTCCTTTCTGTTTGAACAAACAAAATTCGCGTCCTCAAGAAACAACAAAAAAAGAAGAAGAAATCTTTGGTCGTAAAAAGTGAACCACTAGTGATTCTTATTACAACCAGCTTATTATTATATATCATAACATAACTGTCATTTTTACTCATTAGTGGGCTCATTACAAACAACAAACGGATTAAAAGCTAACAAGAAAACTGTACAAAATATAACCACTTTTCAGTTAGTAGTGTTGTAACAAGAATTCATAATTCCATTAATCATCATCATCATTAAACACTCTCTTTTCATAATAAGCTTAAAGGTCAAGTTGGGTCAGTAAGAAAAAAATAACTAACTTTAGAGAAAAAAAAAATTTTGTTTTAACTATAACACAGAACAAAATTCAGTGCCATCTTAATGGGGGGCAACTGGGCCCAAGGCCTCCGTCTAAACTAGGGCCTCGGTCAGTTAATTGTCACATATTTTCTGTATTTTTAAATTTTTAATTTCAATTTATCCGACTTCAAAAACATTTTACTATTTTAAAAAAAAATAGGCCTACTCACTTATGTGATTTACTTCATAAAAGTCCTGTTTCAATATATACATTCTAAATCAAGGAATCATCAATACCTTTTATATATACAGTAGAACACTGGTTCCTTGGGGAAAAGAGTTTATTTGTAAGGCATGGTTTGGGGCCACAAAAGACTTAAACACGGCCCTGACAAAATGAAATGATCATTTTTCTTTTTTCTCTCTCTACGCCTTTAAAAATAACCGTTAATTAATAAATGTACGGAACGGGTATCATTTTACAACCTTCTTTTTAACATAAATTAACTTTGTGAAAAATTAAAGTCTCTTCCTATTTCTCTGATAAAAAAAAATAAAAACATAATATCTACATTCCGGAAGCTACTTAACTAAGAAACACTTAAAATAACATATCCAAGTATTCAATTAAGATCTAAATTAAACTTGTCACTAAATAAATAATTGTCACCTGATAAAGCTCTTTATGTGAGCTTTTTAAGTATCACATTTATATATTAGTTCAACACCATTTAAAACACTCCGTTATCACTTAAAACATATATAACTTTCTATTTATATATTGTAGAAATAGGAAAATTTACAACATATGCAAAGTAATAGGTTTTTTTTTTCCTTCTTCACATTTGTTCCAAAATAAATATGTCAACTTCAAGTGGACATTTTCTTTTATTTCTTGAAACGACTCAATTAGAAAATTCTAAAGAGTTTATTATTTTGAAGATTTCAAAAAAACTACGGCACAATTGAATGTTTCATGTAAATGTAATCATTAATTTCATACATCACTCATTTGTGGCAAAAAAAAGTGGACCACAATGCAGAAAAAAAAGCTTAATTTTTCAGAAGTGTTTAAAAATTTAAATTAAATTAAAACTCTTAAATTATACATCGACATTAGATGAGATTAATAAGTAAGACATAAAGAATTATGTTTTTTTGCAATAAAAAAAGACTTGGTTAGAGGCTAGAGTTGTCCTAGAATTACAATAAAATTGACCTACATATGTGTAATGTTTACTCTAGCCAGCTTTTTTGATTGCACAAAGAATAATTTGTTTCGCCTTATTAACAAGTGGAGTTACACTTGTGTCTTTATTCTTGTTAATTTTACCACTTTTTTGTTAGTCAATTTTCATATTAATTTCAAAATCGGCAATTTTTGATTTGTGTGTCACTTGTTCTAGCAAATGAACAACATATAGAATACAATATGAGTGATCTTTGAGCAAAAATATACTTTTTTTTCCTAAAGAGAAACTAAAAATCTCTTCAAAATCCTAACAAAATAAATGCAACCCTGAAGTGCGGCAATCACTGCTAGCTTCGGTGCTAGCAGTGATTGCCGCATTTCAGGGTTGCATTTATTTTGTTAGGATTTTGAAGAGATTTTTAATGAAAATAAAATAATAGTTAATGCCCTTTTATTCGTTTTCTCTAAAGAACCAAACAGAAAAAAATCTTTGAAATATTAATTAAGACATAGTTTTTTTTTTTCTTGGCTCTAACCAACTAACAAATTGATTCTTTATGATTAAATAATTTCTATCTTTTTTATTCTTCTTACTTATTAAAAGTTAAAATTAAAAAATTAAAAAAAAAGCTTTTAAATTTTGTTCTTCTAATTCATAAAAAAGAGCCAATATTGCAAAAGTATAAATTACAAATGCATAAATTAAATTCCATTCTCTTTCCTTTTTTAAGGCAAATCTTAAAATGTTTCTCTTATTATTGCAATGAATGAAATATAGTTAGCTCTAATGAGACATAAGATAGAAATTCCATGCAACCTCTAAAAAGATTATTACCATAACTCTTAATAAATAATATGAAGTGCTTTTTAGTAGTAAGTCCTCTTATTTAAAGCTTTCTTTCTTTCTCTCTCTCACTCTCTTCCTTTCTCTCTCTCTGTCTCTCTCTCTCTCTCTCTCTCTCTTTCTTTCTTTCTCTCTCTCTCTCTCTCTCTCTCTCTTTCTCTCTTTCCCCTCCCTTTTCCTTTTTTTTTCTAATGTATAACAATATTAGAAGAAGAAAGTAAAAAAAAAGCCCTTTTATAAAAGACGATTTTTGCTAACTTTTGGATGGCTGCTTTTTCATCTTTATCTTTCGATTTATTTAATTAAGCGTTGAGAGTTTCTATTCCAAATAGGAGCATTCCAGAAATACTTTAATGTATATATATATATACATACAGTAAAAAAACCCACAGATAATATTATATGACGTCACACAACCGTATTTGTACAAAGTGTCTTAAAAGTACATGTTTTTGATTTTGAGAATCACAGTTTTTTTTCACAGGCATTTAGAAATCGGGACGAACACAAGTTGTCTCCGCCCCTTTTATGACGAACGCAAGTTCTAATTGGTTGGTTATGTAGTCTGACGTCATATGCTCCACCCTTTTCAACGTAGAACCACACAACAAACCAATTAGAAGTTGCCGGTTGTCATAAAAAGGACGGAGCCAACTTGTGTTCGTCCAGATTTCTAAATGCCTGTGTTTTTTTTTTCTGCATACTTTTTCTCCGTTCAATTTCTATGTTATTTTTTTGAGGCATTATTGCAATCAGTAAATACAAATTTTGGGCTATGGAAAAAAAATAAATGTATTTCTGGTTCTTCCATCCATTTCTCTTTTCTATGTTATTTTCACTATCCTTCTCTCCCCCTCCCCCCCCCCCCCTCTTATTGTGTTTTGTTGTCTACGAGTTTATTTCCTGTCGCTTTCCACTGTTTTATTCTTTGCTATTATTATTATTATTACTATTATTATTATTGCACTTTTACAAGCAATGCAAAAACCGGATATAATTCCATAACATCAACCGAGAAGATGAAAAAAAAAAAAAATTGTGACGCCAAACATTTCATTAAAATTTTCTCATCCAAACACAAATCTCACGTTTTCAGTTACTTTCATTTTTATTTTGTTTTAATTATCTAATGGCAGTCTCTCTCTCTCTCCCTCTCCCTCTCTCTCATTTTATTTAAATATTAAAAGAAGGAGAAAAATGATGAAATACATCTTTAATTTTTCTATTTTCACAGTTGTGTTTTTTTTTTCATTTCATTTCATTTTTGGAATAAAATACGTAAAAAAATGTTTTATTCATTTTGCAATAAAAATAATAATGACTTTTATAAGGGGTTAAAATTATAAATGGTGTAACAATGACCATTTTATGTAGTTGCACAAAATGGCTGCTAATCGTGTTCCGTTTTGAGCAATTAGTTATACCTTGTACACACATGAGTTAAATGAATTGAAATTAAATATGTTTAGGTGAATTATACGGAATCCAGTTAAGGACATCACGAATCAAATAAAAATTGACTTTATTATTAATATTTTAAAATTGAAATACTAAATCAATATTTTGTCAATAGTTTATCTATTATATTTAAGTATTAACTCAATATTTTCAGATTATTAACTGAATAAACTGAATTCGACATATTGTTTGTTTGTCCTTCACAGGGCTCTGTAGAACACGCTTATTATTTAAATGCATTTAAATTATCAGGTGTGCACTAGGTATTAAAAAGAAAAAAAGAGACGCCGTCTATCTACAATTTAAAAAAAAAGAAAACCAAACGATTGACAAGCCAGAAATGACCGTCTGTATTCAACTTAAGACTCAAACGAATAACTGAATAATAAAATTGTGAAAATACTTTCTGGATTTTTGTTTCATGATGCAAATTGCACGACGGGTTTACACTATTTTTATTTTAATATTTATCTTGCGTCTTCATATTTTTATATCAATTTCAGCAATAAAATACCAACTGAATTTTTAAAGCTTGCCATAATATATAAATTACATCTAATATCTGACGTTTAAGATTTATTTCATTCGGTTTGACTTTTGCTTAGAAACCCACATAAATTTCGATAAAAGGTCATTGAAATACAACAATGACAAAATTATAACGTCGGCATTTTAATATAAAATGTTCCATGGTCTTAAAATGGATCATCAACCAGATTAATTCTGAGGGCCACACTTTAACGAACTTCAAAAGCACGCACCTTTTATAGAAAATCTTCAGTGTTATTCACATTAAGAGTCGTGTAGCTTAAATAGGGCACAGGCCAAGTGTGCCAAGGACCAAAATTTGTTTGCCCCGCCCATTTATGAGCGCCATTAATTTGTAATTAATTTGTAACTTGGTCTGATGTCATAAAAGGGCGGGGCAAACGAAATTTTAGTCCTAGGCACACTTGCCTTTAAAAGGGCAAAGCTCCGCGGCTCAAATTAGCTCAGGAGCCTCAAAATAACTTCAATGGTTTTACTAAGGGGGCCCCCGCTAGTATGGCTTATTATTCTTGTCTCAAGTATTAAAGTTCACTTGGCAAAGTAGAAATAAAGGCGTAAAATAACTAGAATGATAATTGCCTCGGGATGCAAAATTAACTAGTAAGAGTTCTGGTCCTTTCTGATATAGGGCCTATATTTTAATTTCTTTTTGAAAATTTTCATCTCGATCCATTTTCTCGGTTATTTTTGAATTGGCTCACAGAAAATTCTTTCATGGTTTTCAGACGCCAAAAACTGAACGATCATTTAATATTCACAATTTTACATAGAAATGTAAATATGTTTTATAATCTTTCTTATCATAGAAAGGACACACGTTAGCACTTTTATATAAGGTCCTCCTCCCCCTCCTCTCCCTCCGAACACACACACATTCAACTCGTTATTATACATGTAATAGCTGTATAGGGCTAAAAATAATCGATTTATTTTGGGGCATTTTTAATATTTCATGAACTTTATATATAGGGGCCTACCGTACATACTTTATGATAATGTATAAAAATGGGTAATACTGTATAATAATCGTTTTTTTTTCCATTCTGGGACATATTTGTTATTTAAAGTGTAAATGCCCCTTGAACTCTTCATTATTCTTTCAAGAGTTAAAATTATGAAAAATTAGAAAGGATTCTTTTTTAGAAACTAGAAGAGTAGCTCAATCACTTCCGGTTATTCTCAATTTGATATCTTTCAAAATAAGCTTTTTATGTCATTTTGAAAATGACCCAACTTTAAAATTGATGATATTTATTTAATTTTTGTTTATAAAAAGTTAATTTTGAAACATGAAAATATCGTTAAGGTGATTTTTAAAGTGTAAAAGCCTCTCAAACTCTACCATTATACTGTCTTTCAGGTGGTCAATGAAGAGAAACTTAACGTGTTTTAGAAACTAGAAGGTTTTCACAATCACTTAAAAGGATATTTTCATGTTGATATCTTTCAAAATAAGCTTTTTATGTCAATTTGAAAATTACCCACATTTAACCAGACGATATTTTTTTTAAATTTTTGTCTATAAAAAGTTTATTTTGAAAGATGAAAATACTATTTCGTGATTGGGCTGCCTTTCTAGTTATAGAAAGGCCTAACCTTGCCCTAAACCTACTTCAAGTAATCTTTGCAGGGCGTTATATTTGGGTAGGGGTGACCACTCTAACAAGGTTGGAGAGATTTTTGCACGAACAGATTCTTATTACTGGTCATTTGTTCTTAGGGCGATTCGACAATGGAACTCGCTTGCCGGGGATTTTGTGCAGGAAAAACGTATTTTATGGGAGTCATAATTTTGTTTTGTTTTGCATTAAAAAAAATATTGAAATTGTTGTTAGGTTTATATCAATTTGGTTTTATATTTTCTGGTTTTGACAATGCATTTTCTATGCTGCACTTGGACTCTTGTCCCTATGCCATAGGCCTTTATGGCTGCTTGCAGAGTAATTCTTCAAATTCAAATTCAAAATCATACTTTCAATTTCTCCTTATTGTCAGTAAAAAAAATGTGAATAAACCAATTTAATTGTTATAACAACAATTTATACCAATTAAAATGAATTTAATTAACCTAAAGAAGTTGAAACAAACCATTTCTTTCTTCAAGAATGAAAAGTTTGCCATCAATGAATGGGTAAAACGTATTTTTTTTTTCTTCAATATATTGAGAGACATTCATCCTTTCAAATTGGACAAGTAAATGGGTTTTTTATACCCAAAAAGGGTAAATAAACATTGGAAACTGTTGACTTGTAGGATTTGTAAATCGACTTTTTCGGTCATTCTCTTAACACCTTCGAGCCAATAAAAATTCGACATTTGGTCTTGCAATTTGTGTGAACGATAGAATTTATCCAGATTCACATCTGTTATCAGAAAAATTTGGCCATTTCCGCCTTTTTTTTCTTCTTCTTCTTCGTCTCTATCCGGAACTTCCTAAGTACATAGGCCTTACTACACACATATTACAAACAAACCTCCAGAAATAATGGTCAAGTCAGTTCACTAGTAAATAATCTTGTGTGTCACATTCAAAATATATAAGACGATCCTCGATATTTTACTAAATATTTCCGCTTTTCTTTTCTAAGTTGTTGGAAGAAGAAAAAAACACCATAAAAGATTTTTTTTTTGGCAAAAGCAGCAGCAACTTGTGCTACATTCTCATAAAAAATAACTGTTGAAAGGAAATAAAAAAGATGACAATAAAAGAACATATCTTTGACTTGATTTTTACATAACATTTGCATTGGTTAATCATAAAAAAAAGCTAAACATACTTAAATACTAAAAAAAACCACGAGGAAATTCATTCATAGAGGGCGCTCGATCTCAACTATGACTTTGCTGGCCATTACTGTTAAGCATTTTAGAGGAACCCTTACTATGTATGAGGCACTATATGTGATAAAACCTCATATGACCTGAAAAACGCGCTTATCGGTTATTTTTGGCATGAAAGGCGCCTCATAGACCATAGCATACACCTTGAGTAGCTTTCAAAAGTACTTAGTAACTGAACGCTCATTTATAACAAGACACTGTGCTAGAAATTATGCTTCAAATGACCATCTTTGTGTCCATCTTTATTTTCTGCAATTTTTGGCCATAAAGATAGAAGAAAAAACTATAAAACAGTTTTTTATGACAAACTGAATTACCGGTTATTTGTTTACATGAAAGGCACACAAGCACACATGAAAGGCATACACCATATCATGCTACTTGAATAGCTTTCAAAAGCGCTTAAAAACTGAACCGCAACCTGGTAAAAACATTGTGTACCAAATTGCAAACTAGAGACCTAAATAAAGCTCATGGGCCGGTGGGCCCATGAGCAAACTACACTTCAAATGTCCATCATTAATTTCTGTAATTTTCTGACCATCAAGATAGAAATAAAACTACAAAGTAGCTTCAAATGCGCTTAGAAACTGAACGCATCCTTATAAAATAAACACAGTGCTTCAAATGACCATCTTTATGTCCATTTTTTTTATTATGAATTTTTTTGACCATCAAGATAGAAATAAAACCTAACAATTTGTAACACAATGTGAGAAAAAGATGAAAATCTTGAATTTTTCTTGTTGTTACTTTTCATTATTTGTTTGTACCTATTCAAGCAAAATGACATAAGATCAAAAAAGAACATTCACTTCTTTAGTTCTGATTTCTTTTGTCATATTTTTTTTGTTGGGGGAGAGGGGGGAAGTGATGATCGAAAAATGATGACAAAAGAATATTCTTAGCGTAAAATTCAAAACCTTCTTCTATTTCGTCGATCAAGAATGGTCATTTTTCACCACACATCATATCATCATCATTGTCAAAAGAGGGGAAAAATAACATTATACACTAAAAGTTGTCATAGCAACTTAAGATGTTGTAACCAAAATGAAATAAGAATTCAACTTTATCCAGAAGAAGAAAAAAAACTTTCAACCGCTGTCCCTATTCTACACATACGCAGTATTAATCAAATATTTAATATAATTTAATTAATTTTAATAATAAATATAAAACAAAATTTAAAAAAAAGTTTCTAAAGGAAATCATTTTTTAATAATCTTTAAAAATGGTTTATAGCCTTTTCAGACGAACCACTTTTGGTGGTTGAGTTCGACTGCAGAATGTAGTCGGGCTTGTCGCCAAAACCAACCACTTGCGTCGAATTTTTCCTTTTTTTTTGCAGGTCATTCAACAACATTAGAACCACTTTTCAACCACCGCAGTCGACCGGTGTGGTAGGTTTTGGCGACAAGCCGACTACATTTAGCAGTCGAACTCGACGTTCCGAATATTGATGCTTTACTAAATGCTACCGTTCTAGTTTTTATAACACACTTAAATTTTTCCTTCGCTGTTTGCTTCGAAAACTACAGAATAACCTGAAGCCTCATTACAAGAAAGGCAATAATACTGTCATGTGACAGTCAATTGTCATATCTAGTTCATAACATTGATAAATATAATTATGACAAATGCTGTCATAGGACTGCCATTGTGACAGTCCTAAAACATAAGAGAACATCATAATGCATGATTTTCACAATTTCATGTCTTTTTTTTGTTCTGTAATGAGGCCTCGGAGAGTTCGAAAGTCAGCTGTTCGTAAAACATCTTAATAAATGTGATTTGTTCATCATTCTGGCAAATCTTTTTAGTTTTTCCTAAGAAAAAAAAATGATCATCTAGCTGAAAATATATATAAAAGTACAGTTTATATCGAGGAAACCCTTATTTCAATTACAAGCATATTTCAAAAAAAGAGATTCCAGCTGCGACCCAATAAAAGTATAAATTTTTCTTCCTAGAAACTAAAATTACCATTGATCCAACTTACTTGAACTATAAACTTTAAACAATATTCAAGGACCATCACTCTTTCTCTCCAAGTCCACTATCTTTCTACACAGAACAACCAATAACGAATCATATAACAAAAGATAAACAATCACAAACATATCAATATGCTAATTATAATTAAATATCCCCTCTAAAGCCGGGTACACATTGCAGCAACACATCTGGTTCAACTGTCGAGACTGGTATTAAGCCTCGTTTTCACGGCGATAGTTCTTTCATGAGAGTAGCTGTCATGAAAAAAGTTGCGATAGTTCACTCTCTCACGATAGCAACTGTTTACATGTCTTGAAGTAACGTGATAGTTCTGTCGTAACAGTGATGTTTGACAGCACAAAACACATCAGCAGTTAAAGAAATGTGTTTGAGTCAACAACAGTGTTGCCTCTTTCCCTCCATCAGAAGCCAAATTTCCCTATAAAGTGGATATTTCTCCCTACAAGTGGTCACTCAACAACTATTACTATTGTAATAGTTTTGTATGCACGGTGATAGTAATCATGTCGATAATGTCAACAACAGTGCGAAACAGTGCAATAGTGACTATCATGTGGCCTGCAAGATGATAGTTCTATCATCGTGAAAACGAGGCTTTAGGATAATACCTTGTACACATATTCATAGCTAAATGAATGTAAATTAAATGTGTTCAGGTGAATTATACCAAATCCAGTTAAGGACATGTACACCAAATAAAAATTGACTTTAATTATTAATATTTTAAATTGAAATACTAAATCAATATTTTGTCAATAGTTTATATAATTATATTTAAGTATTAACTCAATATTTTGAGATTATTAACTGAATAAATTGAATTCGACATGTTGTCCATTTGCCCTTCACAGGGCTCTGTAGAACGTGTTTAATATTTAAATGCATTTAACTGTGTATGATATATGATATATAAAAATCATTAACAGTTATTACAATTTACTTGTTGTTGTTCACAATACAGCAACAAATTTCTAACAACATTTTTCAAAAAAATATAGTAAATATATAGAAACTAGTGGGGTAACCCGTCATAAATAACGGGAGCCAAATTCACAGGCAATTGTGCCCAGCATTAGAATTTCTTTTCCTCCGCCCTTTTATGACGTCAGACCAAGAAACAAACCAATTAGAAATTGATGACGTTCATAAAAGGGCGGAGGAAAAGAAATTCTAATGCTGGGCACAATTGCCTGTGATAAACTGCAGTTTAATTTTGCTACTATCATCCCCTCCCCTTTTTATATTTGAAAGAGAAAATGAGATTTTCATTTTCTCCGGTGTGCGCATGCGCGTCGTTTGTTCCTTTTTTTACTCCTTTCATTTCAATTTCAGTCACCCCCTCCCACTTTTTCCCCCTCCACGTTTCTCCTCCCCCCCCCGCCTCCTTCTACACTTTCCAACCTTTTCCCCTCTCCAATTTAATATCAATGGGATTCTTGGATGGGGAGTGTGCAACATATAGTTGACCTTGAGAAAAAAGCGGTTCATTTATTTATTTAAATTTATATAAATTCCGACGTGCTTCAAGGTTTGTACAGCATTAAACACACATACACACACATACATACA